>JALMGJ010000004.1:121563297-122030797 GCA_023362775.1 Charina bottae | reverse complement strand
AAAGCTAATGTCATGAGCAATCTAAAATAGCCTCTCTAAGACAAAGAGAGCTTTGGTGGTGCAATTAGGATCAAGCAAATGCTGTGAAGTTTCATCAGCATTTTTACCCATTGTAATGAAGATATTATAGTATAGGGAAGAATGAATGGCTCAACATATAGCTGCATTTGATAATAACTTTTATCAAATAGCCTAGTAAATAATTTTAACTGCCATTTCCTTCAGATAAAATAGAAACAGGGCAAAAATGCACAACATACAGAACTGTATGAATAAAGGGAATTCTCTGCCAGGAGTCAACATTGACTCAAAGACACTTGTTGTTGTTTATTCGTTCAGTCGTTTCCGACTCTTCGTGACTTCATGGACCAGTCCACGCCAGAGCTTTCTGTCGGACGTCACCATCCCCAGCTCCCCAATGGTTGAGTCCGTCACCTCCAGAATATCATCCATCCATCTTGCCCTTGGTCGGCCCCTCTTCCTTTTGCCTTCCACTTTCCCTAGCATCAGCTTCTTCTCCAGGGTATCCTGTCTTCTCATTATGTGGCCAAAGTACTTCAGTTTTGCCTTTAATATCATTCCCTCAAGTGAGCAGTCTGGCTTGATTTCCTGGAGTATGGACTGGTTTGATCTTCTTGCAGTCCAAGGCACTCTCAGAATTTTCCTCCAACACCACAGTTCAAAAGCATCTATCTTCCTTCGCTCATCCTTCCTTATGGTCCAGCTCTCGCAGCCATAGGTTACTACAGGGAATACCATTGCTTTAACTATGCGGACCTTTGTTGTCTGTGTGATGTCTCTGCTCTTAACTATTTTATCAAGATTTGCCATTGCTCTCCTCCCAAGAAGTAGACGTCTTCTGATTTCCTGGCTGCAGTCAGCGTCTTCAGTAATCTTTGCGCCTAGAAATACAAAGTCTGTCACTGCCTCCACTTTTTCTCCCTCTATTTGCCAGTCATCAATCAAGCTGGTTGCCATAATCTTGGTTTTTTTGAGGTTTAACTGCAACCCAGCTTTTGCACTTTCTTCTTTCACCTTCGTCATAAGGCTCCTCAACTCCTCCTCGCTTTCAGCCATCAAAGTGGTATCATCTGCATATCTGAGATTGTTAATGTTTCTTCCAGCGATTTTAATTCCAGTCAAAGACACTATCCCCTCACAAAAAAAAAAAAACTGTCATTCTGTAAATATTTATCCTTTTAATATAGTGGCCTGATTCAGAAAGGCCTTTCATTCTGTAAACGAAGGCTCTTGCTTTTAAAACTCTGCCTTTCCTTTCTTCTTGTTCCATAGTACAGATCTCTTCATCAGAGACGGAACAGATGTTGAAAACTTGGTCAGATTTGTCACTTGCTACTTTTGATTAATTTCCCTTCACTATTAATTTGGGTTTGTAGAGAATTGCCTGCGCAAAATGGATTTTCAGTATTTTTTTCCCAAGTCATTGAAGGACAGAATATCATGATATATTTTGCCTTTCAAAAAGAGGGACATGTTCCAATCCAAGTAGATATAAGTCTTATGTACTGTATTTCTGTGAATGAAATTAAGTATATGCTTAAATAATGTTGGACACCAATGGTTTCTGTTAGATGCTGCTCAGCTTTGTGGGGGTGCCTCAGGGCTCTGCCCTCCCCCACTCCTTTTTATTTTCTACAAGAAACCGCTGGGGGAGTTCATCTGTCAATTCGGGGTGGGGCATCATCAATATGCAGATTATATCAAGTTATATATCTCTGTCCCCAGCCGTCCAAGTGAAGCCGTCAAGGTTCTTTCCTGTTGTCTGGAGGCTGTGAGGGTCTGGATGGGGAAGAATAGGTTGTGTCTCAACCCTGCCAAGACTGAGTGGTTTTGGGTTCTGGGTCCCCCATATCCAGGAGTTGTAGAGTTTCCATCTTTGGTTCTGAATGGGGCAATGCCCTTGAAATCCACCCAGAAGCTTCAATTCGTCCAGAATGCAGCAGTGCAGGTAGTTATGGGTGCATCTTATTATGCCCATGTACCACCACTGATGATGAAGCTGAAGCTCAAATACTTTGGCCACCTAATGCGAAGAGAGGACTCACTGGAAAAGACCCTGATGCTGGGAAAGACTGAAGGCAAAAGGAGAAGGGGACGGCAGAGGATGAGATGGTTAGATAGCATCACCGATGTAACCAACATGAATTTGAGTAGACTCCGGGAGACAGTGGAGGACAGGAAGGCTTGGCATGCTATGGTCCATGAGGTCACGAAGAGTCGGACACGACTAAACGACTGAACAACAACAAACCACCACTACTCCACGAGCTGCACTGGTTCCCAATATGCTTCCAGGTGCTGGTCATTACCTTTAATGTCCTATATGGCATGGGACTGGGTTACTTGAGGGATTGCCTTCTCCAAGAACATCTGCCCGTCCCACACACTCTCACAGAGCGGGCCTGCTCCAGGTTCCTTCTTTGATATTGGACATCTTAAGGGACCTAGGAGGTGTGCCTTTTGCTATAAGCTACAACTGAAGCAGCTTGAAAGCATTTGCAAGCAAGTAGTCCAAAATTACACCAACTTTGCTCTAAGTCAGACATCTGGCCCAAACCTGCTCATATAAATGTCCACATCTCAATGTCATAAATGTTTAAGATTCAGATAATCATATTGGACTGGCAGAAGAACATGAAGTGGGTTGGCTTCCTCCATTTGGTTATTGTTCAATACCATTTCTCTTGAGGGAGTTATTCAACACAGACTGTTTGATCCTGATGTGTTACTATTGCTCTTTGCTGCCTCCCCTCCTTCTTTTCCTAAGGGGTCCATCCACACCCTATCAAAACCAATGGCCAAAACGACATAGATTTGAACGCGCAAAAAATGTACTCTGAATCTTTTAAATTACATGGACCCAAATGCATGAGCAAATGCTTTTACTAGAACAGTACAGAAAAGTAGGACTAGGTGAAGGAACTTGCTTGGATATTTTTGCAACCAGATTTAATGAAGAAAATGTTATCAGAGCTTTTGTTCTCTCTTGGATAAAAAGTGGGCTCTTGCACTACTTCAGTGATGAGGTGGCCAAGATGAGATGTGTGTGAACATCATCTTTCACTTCTATCCTCTCTCCTGTGACCCTTCACTAAATCCCAAGATGAGACATGAAGACATGAATCCCTAACCCTTCCACTAAATCCCAAGACGAGATGTGAAGACATCCCTTACGTGGTGCTTTTTCCATAGCAGTAGAGCTTTTACTGATAAAGGCATGGCCTACCCCCCATCACTGGTGGGAGAATGTCTCCTTTCCCTGGAGAAATTCAGAGAAATGATCCACTCAATATCCTTGCCCACATATTGGGTGGACACTTTTGAAAAACCGTTTGTGCCCAGGTCAATTTGTTGAGAAGCTCATGGAAACCAAAAGGGCTTGCTTCCTTGGTGGTGGATGGAAATAACTGGACAATAGGAAGGTTGTTAAGGTTTGAGAATAAAACCTGGAATTTACAGATAGAACAGACTGGAAATGTATTCAGTGTATCTAGGTGAAAGGGTATAGAAACTGCTATGTCATTCTATCAGGTGAAAGACGATGACACCTACTGGCAAGAGTATGCAAATGTATTATGTGGCTGATGCAATGCTACTGTAATGTGAGTCCTGATTGGACAGATGTATGTATAAAAGTACTGTATAAAGGTGCTGTTCTCTCTCTTTCATTAGATGTGCCATTGGACAACGTATCTGTATTACTTGGACTGCTGTGTATGAAGACTATGTATGTATAATTGTAAATAGACTTTTTACCTAAACCTCATTTCGTGTGAGTCTGTTTAATCCTATCAGGACTGGAAGAACGTATTGCTCTAAGGCTTCTTGGATATTGGGCCGCCCCAGTACCGCTGTCTCTGACAAAGGTGCACACAGAAAATACATGCTTTAAAAATTCAGAACATAAATATTATGTTTAATGTTTATGTTTAGTAAACAAAATAAATATTTAAAAAATCCCAGGCTCAGTCTTAGATATTTATCATGGAGGACTGGTTTTACAAGGAACAATGTGATCAATAAATAAAATAATGGAGATGCCCTCTAAGTATATCAAGAGTTGGGAAAAGCAATCCTAGCTAAGTGATCCTGTGGCCTACTTCCTTTAAGGAGTGTTGAAAGGCATACATAGTTCCTCCATGTCCTTTATCCTAGAAGATAGCAGAGACCAGATTTGATTCACCAAGTAAATAATGTGGCTAAGGATCTGAACAGAAGTCTCTGCAATACATATATTTCTTTACTTCTTAAAAAAAAACGTTTTAACCATTGATGATTACTTCAAAACTGTGAATTAGGCTGTGTAAAGTTTCAAAGGGGTATTTTGTTTGAAAGATGCTTCAAATAAAGTACTCCTTTAAACCAACTTTATGGAGCCACACCATTCCTTACTTCTACAGAGCAAAGCAAAGTTGCCATGTTGGTTCCCTAACATCCCCTAATTCAGGGTCCTCCAGATTTATTGGAATACGCAGCTGTGTTGGACTGCCGCTGTTGGGAATTAAGGGAGTTGTTATCCAAGACATCTACTGCAGCATCAGACTGGGGAAGGCTGATCTATATATTACCATTAGAGTTCCTTCCCATTTTTCATCAATGCTTAATTCTGCCTGATCACAGGCAGGATCACTGCTGACATACATGGTGCCCTTGTATAGATTTCCACTAAGTGCCCCCCAACAATTTTTAAATATTCCAAATTTATTAATTATAATTATAATTATAATTATGCGAGGGCCTGCTGGGTCATGGGTACAGGTTTCATCACTGGTCTTGGCGGCCAAGTGCACATGTGAAAAATTGGCAAGCCTGTGTTGTTGATATTGTATTTCTTCTCTCTCTCTCTCTCACTCACTCTCACTCTCACTCTCACTCTCACTCTCTCTCTCACACACACACACACACAATGGGTACCCCTCCCTTTTTAGCATCTCTCTCTCTCTCTCTCTCTCTCTCTCTCTCACACACACACACACACACAATGGGTACCCCTCCCTTTTTAGCATCCTTGTGTGGTGCACAATTTGCACACTGGATTGTGGTGGCCCTGATCACAGGTTCTCCAGTTGAGCAAACTAGTGTCATGAGGCAATGACCAATTCCAACACAACCTTTTTACACAACTCACTGCAGATTTTTTCAGTGCTACTTCAATTCTATTTATATGAGCTTCTGGAAAGCTGTAGCAACAGTGGCAATTATACACTGCAATCCATACAAATTAGAGGCTCCAAACAGAGATAATAATAGCTAGAGAAGTGAGCAGACACATTGCCACATTCCAGTGTACATGCAGATATCTTTGGAGAGTGTAGAAGTTGGCTTGTTTTGTTAGCAGGCATGCTGAATTAGATCCACACCACACTGAACTTAGTGGCCATTTTCCTATCAGTCTGAAAGTTCAGGGTTTGTACTCCATGGCACCATGCTCTCCTCTTTGGGGAAAGAATAAAGTTACCACTCTGGCACAAGAATTAGGCAGGATTTCAATAGACTAAGTATAGCATTTAACTAGCACATTTGTTATATAAAGTATGATAGCAGATTATCAACACCTCATGCTCTCTGTTGAGGGACATTTCCAAATCGAAGGAGTGGGCCCAATGGAAGATAGACTTTTGCTGAAAAGGGTGCTTCTACAACAAATGCCATTACGTAAAACTGTTCAGAATAGATACACAGAGGGAGAGAAAAGGTGAAGGAAATGTTCAAACAACTGGATGCTCAAGTTCTTTAGTCCATATGAAATTCTAGTTTCTCATCCCTGAACATATACTGAGACCTGATTTTTACAAACAACAAAATAGGGAGTTTTTTTTAGAAATGAATGAAAATGAAGGGATAATCAAAATTAACAAAATGTTGTGGTGTACCTCCAGTATGGCTCTGCTTTCAGTACAACTTTATATTGGTCAATGAAACAAAAGCTACAGAAGCATCATAAACCTCTAGGATTCTGTTATTTAAAGCAAACTAAATAGAGATGAGATTGTCTGATATTTCTCACAACTCAAGGAGTAGATGCAGTTTTAAATATGGCAATCTCAGACCTCAAGCAGCTCTAAGTTGGGGCCCGTTTTCAGTCATTTTAAGTAACTCTTAATTGATTCTGCTGATTCAGTTTAGCCTATTGGCTACCCAGCCATAGTTAGATGGTGCCTATTTTATTCCAATTCCTTATTTAAAATTTCTCTAACTCTATCACAATACTCTTGCTTTGTGACTTGGAGAAATATGCACTTTCATGTAAGATGATGAATAACATTTAAGTATTACTTATCCATGGTCATGGATAGCCTGATCCTCCATGAATTTGTCACAACTTCATGGAGGAGCTGACTACCCATGACTAATTATTTGTCCAGTCCACTTTTAAAGCATCTAAGCTGGTGGCCATTTATATTGGTCAATGAAACAAAAGCTGCTATATCTGCAATAGCGCCCGCCCTGTGGAACATCTTGCCCCCAGAGGTGAGGCAGGCGCCCTCCCTCTTGGCCTTTAGGAAGTCCCTAAAAACCTGGTTCTGCCGCCTGGCGTGGGACAAAGGTAGAGATAGTTCCTCCTGGGGGTGGTTAGTTTAATAATGACCTCCTTTTAAGATCCTACCATCCTCTGGATTTTTATATTCTTATTTATTGTACTGTTTATTGTATTTTAATGATTATTGATTTTTAACCTTAATTTTAACATTTATTTATTTATTTATTTATTAGACTTTTATCACCGCGCCATCTCCCCCACAGGGGACTCTGGGCGGTTTACAAACATACAAATTATGTATTTTGTTGTAAACCGCCCAGAGTCTACCGTGGTAGAGATGGGCGGTGATAAATTTGATTAATAAATAAATAGATAAATAAATATCTGATGATAGCATTTTCCACAGTGGTTCCTTTTATCAGTCCTGAACCTTCAAGGCACTGAGTTTCAATGAATTCTAACAGTGGGAAAGTGAGAGAAAACCTCCTCTCCACTCCGTGTTCCATACTGTGCTTTCATATAGCTCTGTCATATCACCCCTTATCTGTCTTTAGTCTAAGCCAGAGCTTTCCAAACTGTGTGTCGTGACACAAAAGTGTGTCGCCACACACAGTCTGGTGTGTCGCCACACAACCCGGAAGCGCTGATCATCATCAGCGCTTCCGGGTTTTCCCGCGGTGACACACCAACGGCGGCACGCAAAAACCCAAAAGCGGCAGCAGGGATATCAAATATCAAAGGGAGAAGTAACAGTATAATCACTGCTGTTTCCCTTCAGACATAGTAAAGGCAGAACCATCAATAAACAGGTCTAAATCAGGGTTCTATAAGATACCTTCTTCTAAATCAACTTGTGGTTTTATAACTAGGTACAAACAGCAAGAACAGAAAACAGAAGCTGATGCTAGGGAAAGTGGAAGGCAAAAGGAAGAGGGGCCGACCAAGGGCAAGATGGATGGATGATATTCTGGAGGTGACGGACTTAACCGTGGGGGAGCTGTGGGTGGCGATGGCCGACAGGAAGCTCTGGCATGGGCTGGTCCATGAAGTCACGAAGAGTCAGAAGCAACTGAACAAATAAACAAAACAAACACAAATAGCAAGCAGGTTTATTTATTTATTTGTCCAACTTCTATCACCGCCCATCTCCCCTCACAAAGGTTGGTGGAACATACTAAGCTATATCCAATAGAAGAACAATGAAATACCCACAGTGGAGGAATGGATTGTGAAAATGTCAGAATTTGCAGAAATGGCAAAACTGACCTGTCTGGTCAGGAAAAAAACAACAAAAACTTTTCTGAAAGACTGGAAACCTTATATGGACTTTTTGCTGAAACAAGAAAGAAGTGACATGATGATTTATGGGTTTGAAGATTAAGAAAGATGCAGATTAAATGAAGGGCTGAAGGGACTTTTCCGTCACCTCCAGAATATCATCCATCCATCTTGCCCTTGGTCTTCCTTTTGCCTTCCACTTTCCCTAGCATCAGCTTCTGTTTTCTGTTCTTGCTGTTTGTACCTAGTTATAAAACCACAAGTTGATTTAGAAGAAGGTATCTTATAGAACCCTGATTTAGACCTGTTTATTGATGGTTCTGCCTTTACTATGTCTGAAGGGAAACAGCAGTGATTATACTGTTACTTCTCCCTTTGATATTTTACAAGGGGGAAAGCTTCCCTCAGGCACATCTACAGGAGATCTGCAAGGCGTGGTTAAAAAAGTGAATACAGTGGCCACAATGGTGTGATCAAGCTCTGCCTGCTTTTATGCATCACACATAAAAAATGTGTGGAGCTTTGATTGCACCATTGTGGCCACCATCTTAGATACTATACATCTAAGAGGGAGGAGGGACTGTATCTGTATCTGTTGAAAAGAAGGTGAGAAGTCACTATTCATTTCTTTCTTCCTTTCTTTCTTTCTTTCTTTCTTTCTTTCTTTCTTTCTTTCTTTCTTTCTTTCTTTCTTTCTTCTTTCTTTCTTTCTTTCTTTCATTTCTCTTTTATTCTATGAATTTTTTTTAAATAAATATAATTTTAAAAAAGAACACACTAAACCATATCCAACATTAGCCTTGGGTAATCAAGGAGGGGAAAGTACACAAGGAAAGCAGGTTCTGTGGAGTCCTTGGTGCTCTCTGAGCCTTATTGTCTTCTTGCAGATGTTTCATTGCCAGGCTAGGCAACACCTTCAATGCAAAAAGGGAGTGGGACTTGCTCTCTGTTTATATACCCTGGCTTGTCCTGCTTGTGTTGGTGGGGGTGTTGTTCACTCCTTGGGAGTTCCTTGATTGGGCTGTTGTTTGCTGTTTGGTTGATTGACTAAGTTAATAGTTCCTTGATTAAGGTATAATGTACTGTTTGACTGTTCATCTGGTGTTAATCTTGGTGTTAATCTTTGCATATCTGGGTGATGATTGCTGGCCAGGAAGTGTTCTGGTCTTTTCGCTTTTATATTGTCTCTTTTGAATGGTATGTAAATGTTGTTTACCTCTATGTGTCTGTTGATGGCTGCTTTGTCTGAGTGCCAAGCTTCCAGGAATTCTGTAGCATTTTTGGATTTGACTTGGTTTAGGACAGGGGTGGGGAACCTTTTTTCTGCCAAGGCCATTTGGATATTTATAACCAGGGACCGGGGGGTGGGGGGTGGGGTTTCTGGGATTTCCACAGACCAGGGGCTGGAGTTTGCAGACAGGAGCCAATCACAAGCACTGGGGGGCGGGGTTTCTGGGTGGGAGCCAATCGCGTGGAAGGGGCGGGGTTTGCGGGCAGGAGCCCCGTGGGCCTTAGGCGGGAGCCCCGCGGGCCTTATACAGCCCGCGGGCCTGACGTTGCCCACCCCTGGTTTAGGATGTTCACAGTTTCCCAGTTGAAAGTATGGTTGAGTCCGTCCATGTATTGTGAGATTACCGTAGCACATTGCAATTTTTTTTTTACTATTGCAAAATAGTATTAAAATAAATCATTACAATTCAACTACTGTATTATCCTAACTTCTACAGCACCATCAGGGCTATTTTGCTAGTGGGAATCCCGTTTTCTTGAGCACCCGTTTCTGGTGTAATCTCCAAAACACATCCCAGGCCAGTATTCTCCAACCTGGGTGAGGTGTAGATTTTGAGTACCCCAAAGTCCCCAGTCAGAGAATTCTGGGAATTGAAGTCCATGACACATGGGGCACCCAGGAATCACTTTTGAGCTAATTCAATGGGCTTCAGTTAAAAACTAGGATCCACACCACTATAAATGTTGCTTCCTCATTGTGAGAAAATCACAAATAATACATAATTTTTCAACTTTTCACTGGGAGGGGGGCAATAAAAAGGAGACTTTTTGTGCAAAATGTTTGTTCCTGTATGAAACAGTATGGGTGTGTAAAGCTGAAGAAAAAGAAAGAGGGAAATCAGATAAATATAATAGTATAATATATATTTACACACCTGAAATAAAGGAGGATTAAATTAAAAATAGAGGTAATTAATTGTACTTTTTGGGGGGAAATTATTTTACATTTGAAATAGAGAGAACGGTTTAGCATATTTTATTGCAATTTTACTACAAGAGATGAATACTTTTTACTAATTAATTCAATTCCTTATTAATGTTACTGGTAGAGGATCAGTTAGGGGAAAGGAATTGAAATAAAGTAACTAACAGCATTTTACCTTCACTAAAGATCAAGCTCATTTCCTAGTGATTTCAAGGATACATCCACATACAGTAGTCTTCATTGCAGGATCGGGACATTCGCAGGGAGACCAAAATGCTTGTTTACAAAGCCATTGTACTACCAACCCTTCTGTACGCCTGTGAAACATGGACCCTCTACAAACGCCACCTCCAACTTCTTGAAAGATCCCATCAACGCTGCCTCCGAAAAATTCTGCAAATTACTTGGGAAGATAGGCGGACTAATGTTAGCGTATTAGAAGAAGCGAAAACCACCAGCATTGAAACAATGATCATCCAACATCAACTTCGCTGGACCGGTCATGTTGTTCGAATGCCTGACCATCGTCTTCCAAAGCAGCTACTTTACTCCCAACTTAAGAATGGAAAACGGAATATTGGTGGACAGCAAAAGAGATTCAAAGATACTCTCAAAGCTAATTTAAAAAAATGTAATATCAGCATTGAGAACTGGGAAGCCCTAACTCATGAGCGTTTCAATTGGAGGTCAGCCTTTATTAATGGTGCTATGGACTTTGAAGAAGCACAAGTACAGGGCGAAAGGGAGAAAAGAGCTAAAAGGAAGGCACGTCAGGCAAACCCTCATCATGACCGTCTCCCACCCGGAAACCTATGCCCTCATTGTGGGAGGTTGTGCGGATCCAGAATTGGCTTTTATAGCCACTTACGGATCCACTGTTAAAATTTTACCTTTGGAAGACAATCTTACTCGGCTACGAGTGATCGCCAATGAACGGCGAAGTGATTTGACCTAACCTTCTTCCAAGAAGGTTTTTCAATTTTCCAATTTAACCTACAGGCTAAATTGGTATTTCCTGCTGATTTCCCCTCAAAGTCCTAACTAGGTTGAATCCTGCTTAGTTTTTGGGTCAGCTCAATGCTGCCACTTGTGATTTATATTCCTTACTTTAATTTCAATTTCTTCCAATAACTTCACTTTAATTTTGGACATGGGCCAGCCATTTGGGGGGAGTGCAGCCACAAAGATGCAGCCCTCATCCTGATGAACCTGGAGTACAAGATAGGCAGTCCCTGGCTCAACAGTAGTGCCTATGAGAGGGTTCTAGGTGTCCTGGTGGACCGCCGCTTAAGAATGAGCCAACAGTGTGCTGCAGCTGCCAAAAAAGCCAACGCAGTCCTGGGCTGCATCAACAGAGAGATAGTATCAAGATCACGGAAAGTGATAGTACTGCTTGTATACCACACTGGTGAGGCCACACTTGGAATACTGCATCCAGTTCTGGTCACCACAATACAAAAAAGATGCTGAGGCCCTAGAAAGAGTGCAGAGAAGAGCAACAAAGATGATAAGGGGTCTGGAGGCTAAGTCCTATGAAGAACGGCTAAAGGAACTGGGTAGGTTTAGCTTAACGAAGAGAAGACCAAGGGGAGACATGATAGCAGTCTCCCCATACTTGAAGGGCTGCCACAGAGAAGAGGACATCAACTTATTCTCCATAGCACCTGAGGGTAGGACACGGAGCAATGGGTGGAAGCTCGTCAGAGGGAGATCCAACCTGGAAACAAGGAGGAATTTCCTGACAGTGAGAACTATTAAGCGGTGGAACAGCTTGCCTCCCAGAGTTATGGGTGCTCCATCGCTGGAGGTTTTCAAGAAAAAACTGGACAACCTCTTGTCCGAGATGGTCTGAGGATTCCTGCCTTGGGCTTAGGCAGGGGGTTGGACTAGAAGACCTCCGAGGTCCCTTCCAAGCCTATGATTCTATGATTCTACTTGTGGTCTAAATGGCAGAAAGGAAGCAAACACCCTTCCTTCAGAGTTGGCATTTGAGGGATAACGTACTTCCCAGTGACACACCACAACTCATTTGATGTCTCCTCTCATTACCTTATGAATACAGTCTCAGCTGAACGACACTCAAGTGACCCAATTAAAAATGGGGTATTTATTTATTTTGTGACTTCAAGTCGGTTTTGACTCCAAGAAACTGCCTGGAGAAGTCCCTGCAGTTTTCTTGTCAACATTTTTGGAAGAGGTTTGCCCTTGCCTTCTTCTTTCTAGGCCTAAGACAGAGGGACTGGCCCAAGGTCATCCAGCTGGCTTCATGCCTAAGATGACTAGAACTCAGTCTCCTGGTTTCTAGCCTGGTACCTTAAACCACTATACCAATCTGATTCTTGGGGTATTTATTGACCCCAGTTAAAAAGTCAGACATTGTGTTCATAGATTGAAAATGTCATGCTATGAATCAATGTGATTTTCAAGGAATTCAGAGGAACTGAAAATTGCTTTGACAGCAATGGATTTCCAATGTTTTGAATCATGTTCTATAATGGTCACTGCAGATAATAACATAATTCTACGCTTGAATCACCTCAAGACCTTGCTATACATGGTCTGAATTCATGCCATTTTACTCACACGATGCCAGGAGAAGTAGCTATATTTTCCCAAGGTAGGAACTGCATAGAGCTTGATTAGCACCCCTGGGCTGCCCTCCCAAAGCTTGTTGGGGACAGGATAGAAAAATGGATGGGGCCAGGGAAAAAATAATTTAAATCAGTGTTTCTCAACCTCAGCAACTTAAAGCTGTGTGGACTTCAACTCCCAGAATTCCCCAGCCTGCTGGGGAATTCTGGGAGTTGAAGTCCACACAGCTTCAACTTGCTGAGGTTGAGAAACACTGATTTAAACAACTTAGCCATTGGTTACACTTAAAGGGGGGAAATGTTACAGCTTTAAATTCAGCACCTAACTTCAAGTTTGGATTACATGACAAGAAGGATTTATGTGGTCGACACATGTCTGTTGTTCAGTAAGCACGCAATCTGTGGGCCTTGTGTTGCCAGCTGAAGCAGCCAGAGTTCATATTCCAAAAAAGGAATGGACAACAGAAGCCAGAATGAATACACTCAGCAAAGCTTTATTAATCAGTTCTGTACACTTGAATAGGAGAATTCCTTTCTCAATCACCTGCAGCCGGTGCAACCAGTAGAAGGGATCAGCCATGGTGGATCTACCCACAATGAGCTGCTTTTGTAGGGCACATTTTATAGCCCTTCAATCTCCCCCCCCCCACCTTCTGTTGTTTATTGGATTGCTTTTGGGGAAATAAGTTAGGAAATAGCTGCATAGTTTAGGTATCAGTAAGGGAAGGGAATATAAGGGAATATAAGGGAAGCTAAGGAATAGCTACTGTATATTGTTAAGTGTATAGCAGGGTATGGGTAGCTAGTTAAGCAAAAATGGGAAATAATTATCTAATTGGGGTCAGAGCAGGAAGTTCATGCAAAGTAAAGAGAGTACCTTTGGCTTCATGGAGAAAACAAGGAAGAGACTAGCAAAAGTGCAATTCCTTCACCACACACCTTGGTTGCCTGTTACTGCGTTAGGATCACAGACATGAGACCTAGTAAAATATCCAAGGATCTCTCAGTCATGATGCAGATCTGTGGAAGTCTTGATCAGGTGCTGTGACTGATGATGGGTATGCTGTCTTATTCTTATCATGGAAGGGCTGCAGTAATCATATCCTATCATAGGCTGACCATACATCCCATTTTGAACAGGACAGTCCCGTTTTTTTAGCATTTTTCAACCGTCCCATCATTTTGATAAAAATCTCAATTTTGTCCCATTTTTTAAACCCGACGGGAATGGCGTGGAAGGACGATCCGAGCCGGAGCTGCCGATTGGAGGCAGCCCAGAAGAGGAAGCCCTCCCGCCTATCAGCACGTGGCAAAGGAGGGCGGAGAGGCTGAGAGGAGGGCGATTGGCTAGGCGGATCAGGGGGCAGGGTTTGCAGGCGGGAGCCAGTCGCACGGACTGGGGGGCGGGGACCCCTGTCTTTTTCATGAATACAGAATATTACATAAGACCCCGTCCCGTTTTGCCATCCCAATGTCCCGTTTTTGTCTCAAGGAAATATGGTCAGCCTATCCTATCACTAATTAGATATCTAAGGTTTCCACAATGATGTACAAAAAGCTGTACATAATAAATTGGAGAGAAAAGGAAAATTGCTCAGTAAACTCTGAGCAATTCTGACCAAAGACATTTCTGCCCTTTCCCAACCTTCATCTTCATTTCATTTCATTTCATTTCATTTCATTTCATTTCATTTCATTTCATCATTTCATTTCATTTCATTTCATTTCTCCCTTTTTTTCCTCAAAACGTGCAGTCTGGCAGATTGTGATCAAAGATGCAACATCGACAAATGGTCATTTCCAAATGCCAAATTCCTCATTTATGAAGTTGGACCAAAGCCGGTGGTTTTCTCATTTCCCCTAACAGATAACAAATAATACAGACTTTTTATTGCTCATCATAGAAAGTAGAAATTGGGAAGATCTGGCTAGCTACTCACACTTCTTCTGCCAATGTCTTCTTTATAGCTACAGAGTGTTTCCTACTTTCTACTGCCCAGATTTCAATGACCCAAATAATTGGTTTGGGGGAGGAAATAGCATTCTTGACTATGTTTTCCTCAAGTTAGAAGTCATCATTTGAATTAAATGGGGAGAAGTTCATTCCAGATGTAATTGAACCCAAGCTATCAGCCATATTGAAGACCTTAAAGAAACAAACCAACAAAAATTGGATTATGTGGAAATTTTAGGTGGGGACGCAATTGATGTGACATTTCAATGCTGTACTCAGGACCTACAGTCATATACAGTATTGTTTCTCACTGTACATGCTTCCAGGCTGATGGTGCAGACTGAACTCATGGCATTCTCCATATTTCCCAATTAATCAACGGCACTTAGACTTGCTGTGTTTTTCGAGAGAGACTGAACACATCATGTTGTCTGTTGAATTCTTTGCCAACCTGCATGAGAAAGGCCCTAGTCAGGGCCCTTCAATTCCCCCTCCAGAGTCATTCAACCCACACGTATTTTGCTATAGGCTGTGAGTGTGTGATAAGTGATCTTTTGCTCCTGAAGGCGTTTAGACGTCTGGGAAATGTACCCACCAATCAGCAAGTGCAAGAAGCATGCACACAGAGAAGAAAGTTGAGTCACACTGTCCAACATGTACACAGTAATCACCTATTCCTACAGAGGAGTTAAACATTCCACATATGCAGGGACACATACTTAGGGTGAAATTTGCACAACATGCTGATATCAGCAACTGGTTTACAACATACATTGGGTTATGAACTAATTGATGAGGCCAAGTTCATACAAAAAGCAAGCTTAATACTAGCTAGTTATTAAAATGATCTGCTAGGCCTGGCTAGAGGGGTTGCGACAACCCAGCCAGCAACCCGTGTCAGGGTTTTACCCTGGAGTAGGAATTTTATCAGTGTAAATATGGAAATGACAGAGCACAGCTGAGCTGTGTATGTGATTAGCTCAGGGCTCACACCTTGAGGGTGTGGACACATGACACAGCACAAACCACTGTATATAGAGAAGTGCACCATGGGTTGTGGGTGTGGCTGGTTGTTGATGTATTGTAACTTCTGGTTCTGTGAATATTGTACAGTAAAGGTCTGTGTACAGTTTGTCTATAACAGACTGCGAGCTGTCAATTTATTTTGCATCCTCATGGAACGCCTCAACGTTGTATATGCGCTACCCTGACAACCCATACCCTCAGTCACATTCTGATGACACACTTTACCCTTGCTTCCATGCACCCACAGAACAACGGCACCACCTTTGAGTGAGATGGGCGGTGACGAAATTCGAAATATAAATATAAATAAATGGCATCATCTGTTGCGATGGAGCAGCAGCGTTCAGCTTCCTTTGCTAGGAGTAAAGTGGTGGCTGCACAGTCCTTGCCAGTTTCTCCCTGTGAACGGGAAAGAAATGGTTGCCCGGCCTCCACCCTTAGCTGTGATGCTGCCACAACAATTCTGCAAGGAAGGATCCTGTGGGCCCTCTCCTTCTCTGTGTACAGGGAGAAGCAACAAGCAAGCCTTTGCATCAGTGGCAACAGCGGCACTAGGGTTTCATGCCCCTTTGCAGCCAAGAAAGATAGAGGCTTCCAATCCATTGCATCAGTGGAGCAGGAATTTTGTGCCCTTTTGTTGTAACAACAACAACAAAAACTTCCATGAGGCTTTCCTTGATACTCCAGCAAAGGGACAACATCATTTCAGGTTGGGGAAGATTGAAAGCCTGTAAACCTGACAAGTTCAGGTGCCCTAAAATAGAGCCACACACCTTCCAGGTAAGGCAAAATCAGGGAAGACAGCCATCAGAAACTGCTTTTGGACTGTTGCTGAAAACACAATATGGATGTACTCATGAACTTGGCTGAAGGGTGTATTTAGTTTGATTTAATTAAAAGGCCTTCTTAAATTCTGTTTGTGCATTGGGGGGGGTTGCTTTCAAGGTTAAACCACCTTGAATGTGTCCTTCAAACAGAAAGGCAGTGTGTAAATCAAGGACGTCAACAAATAAAACTTGAAAACAAACGAAGTTCAGGGCATGATGATTGCCAGCCCAAGCAGAAAGGGAGGGAAGGAAGGAAGTTACCTTGGCAACAGAAGAAGGCAGTTGCTGGAATTCGGGAGGAACTCAGTAGTGAGACCAGCATTGTTAGAAAGAACAAAGAGCTAAGGAAATAGGAGAAAGCTATGAAAGAAGTCAAGAATATGAACAGGAGAAGCACAATGAAAAAGAAGAGACCTAAACTTCAGCACAGGATCATGTGCCAAGGCCAAAGGGAGTGACTGATTCAGGAACGAAAGGAGAATTTTAAGGTTGAAACGAAGAAAGCATCAGGCTGCAGAAGTGAAGGTGGAAGAGGCATTTTTAGATTTTGGTTGCCTTTAGGGACACCTCTGGAGGTGAGTGTGAGGAACAGCTATAGTAGAATGGTTTGCCTTTTGCTAATTTGCTGTACATTTTAAATATAGATGCTTTAAATCAGAGGGATCTGCAGGGTGTGTGTGTGTTCGTGTGTGGAATAACTGAAGCAGCATTGCACCATTGCAATGCAAACTTTATTCCTATTTAGGCTGACCATATTTCCTTCAGACAAAAACGGGACGGGGTCTTATGTAATATTCCGTATTCATGAAAAAGACAGGGATCCCCGCCCCCCGGTCCACACGATTGGCTCCCACCTGCAAACCCCGCCCCCGGTCTGCGCGATTGGCTCCCACCTGCAAACCCCGCCCCCGGTCCGCGCGATTGACTCCCACCTGCTAACCCCACCCCCGGTCCGCGTGATTGACTCCCGCCAGCAAACCCCCCCCCCCGGCCCTCCTTTGCCACGTGCTGATAGGCAGGAGGGCTTCCTCTTCCGGGCTGCCTCCAATCGGCAGCTCTGGCTCGGATCCTCCTTCCGCGCCATTCCCGCCGGGTTTAAAAAACGGGACAAATTTGCATTGGCTATTCTGGTGGATGGCAGAAAAGTACCCTGAAAGTTTGTTTTCAGCTTTATTCAAGCTCAGGACCATTATTTCTTCTCTTCCACAGGTATATTAAAGATGAGCAGTACTCATCTTTACTCATCTGGGGTTGAAATTGGGCATGAAGAAACTGGAGCACGGTGTCATTTGAGAAGATCCTTAGATGTTATGGACCAATAAAAGCTGGCCAAGGTGGCAAAAGGGCTGTCCAGAGGGGATTCAAACTCAACAGGATGGCAGGCACAGCATTGTGCATCAACCTCCAACAAGAATGGAGTAGAAGAACAGAAACTTCTTTTGTAGAGGACAAAACTTTCTGGAACATTGGCCACATGGTATCCTAGCTTTGCAAAGAACTCCATCCAGGTTACTAGCAAATACAATGTTTTTATGAGCCTCCTCGCCCATAATTGTATACTAGAATATGCTTTTTAAAATGTTCTGGCCTATATATATATATATATACATTAAGGCAGTTACTGCTTGCTACCAGCTGTTTCTTTCAAAGTTGACTTCTGTAACTTGGCTGTGAATTCTGGAAGTGCAGCTACAATACAAATAGAAGGTGCCTGGTTGTAGAAAGTTGCTTAGGTTATGGCCTACGTTCTATCTCAGAGCTTTCCAAACTGTCGGGACACAAAAGTGTGTCGCCACACACAGCGTGGTGTGTCGCCACACCACCCGGAAGCGGCGGCGCGCGTGTGCACGGCAGCCGCCATGCACGCGCGCGCCGCCACACGCCCCCCGCGCCGCCGCACGCCCCCCCGCGCCATTGCCGTGCGCGCGTGCTGCCGCACGCCCCCCCGCACCGTCGCCGTACGCGCGCGCCGCGGCTGCCGCTGGTGTGTCGCCAGCGGCAGCACTTTGGAAAGCCCTGTTCTATCTGGTGTTATCAGTTACACTGGCCACCAGGAGGCAGAATTTGATTCATTTTGCCCTATTTTGGACTTCTCAGACCTAAGTAGCCTGATGGTATTCTATGGGGTATGTGTTTGGTTTAGGGAATAAAACTGAATGGAGACACGGCAGCCCATTTTTTATACTTGAGTGATTCTACTTTCCTCGATTCCCATCCAAATATAGCACAGCAATATATATTTAGATAAAATGAATTAATGAATATATTTTGGAACAGGGCAAAAGTTATTTTTAAGCAACCTCTAGTGGCATTCTGGAGGGCAGAAAGTGTAGTGTTGCAATCCAAGCCCCATTCCTTTATACATCCTTCTCACTTCTCACTTCGGTGGGACGGTAACAGCGTTCCACGCGCGTCATGCCGGCCACATGACCGTGGAAGCATCTTCGGACAATGCTGGCTCTTCGGCTAACAAACGGAGATGAGCACCGGCCCCTGGAGTTGGACACGACTGCAGAAATGTGCGGGGGGAACCTTTACCTTTTTAATGCACATACAAAAGGAGTGGGGCTTGGTTCATGATGCTGTGCCTGCCATCCTGCAGATTTTGACACATACACACCATGCCTGTAGATGACTTTTTTCTGAAAAAACAGGTTTAATGGAAGTGTGGGAAACCCAGGACCCTGTAGACTAGGAGAAGGTAACTGTACACTGAAAAGACATTCTCAGACAATTCATCAGTTAGTCAAATTTATTATGGTCATTGACCAATAATTAACTCCATAACAAAAATTTTAAAGTCCATTATAAAGTCCATTGGAGTTGGGCAGCTAATAAATTCAAATAAATAAATAAACTACAAGAAAAATTGAGAACTGAGAGAAAAAAGTTTAAATAGATGACTAAGTGGAATAAAAAAATAGAAGTGCAACCTTTAACATCATTAAAATAGTAGAACAAAATATCAATGATATAACACTGATAAAAGTTAAACATTCCAAACTAAATTAAGGGCCTAATAAAACAGTAATATGCAAAGAAAAATGTTTAGACCAATAGCTTCCCAACAAATTTTAAGAAAGACCATTGAACTTCCATAGGATCAATATACTGTAATTTATTTGGTTAATACAAAGAAATAAGCTGTAAGAAGACTAAATTGAGACCTCAGCTTGAAAGTGTGTCTACCGGAAACAGCAATTAAAAGAAAAGGACTTTTGCTGGATTTGCCCACACTCTGTCTCCATAACCATCTATTCAGGAATTTTAATCGCAGCTCCATAAAATTCTCAGGTTTAGGACCTGTTATGTACAGACCACCTTCTCTCAGTGACTTTTGCCCACCCGGTTAGATCAGGAAAGGTGAGTTCTCTTTGGATCTCTTATCTTAAGGAACATCATCTCCAGGACCCACAGGGAAGAGCTTAGTAGGCACTATAAGGCACAAGAAACTGTACCCTTAGTTTTCAGCAAACATGTTAAGAGAGAAGACTATGATGGTCACCAAAAGGGCATCAGAGTGGTCATATGCATCTGTAAAGCCGTACTTGCTCATCCTTGGATTAAAAAGTTGAAACTTCTTGGACAAAGTGGGTTCTAAAGACAATATGAGTGGAAATGGGACGAGGCTGCTAAGGAGTTCTAGTGTGAAATGTTCATAATCTGCAAATTCTCATAATGATCGCTTACAATAAGACAGCTGTCCTAATTTGTTGTGGTCAGGCCAGCACAGAGTTCAGGCATTTGCCCTTTCATTTTTTGATTATTTCCCCCCTCCTACATTTTCAGCCACTGGAGTAGTACTAATTTACACTCTCTGGGGTTCAGCCTGTGTCTGCAACCACTCGCCAACTTCAGAGCCTAAACAATAAAGCTCATAATTGCATTGTTTTGCCACTGGCTTTGTGCAATAACTGTTTTCCTGGATAATAAACCCCTTCAAGAATGTTTCCCTAGTTGCAAAGATGTACTTCGATCTTCATCTGCATACTGTTCTTTTTTTTTCTTTTTTCTTTTTTGCTGATGCTGGCAAAGACCCACACAATCTAATAAAATGATTGTTTGCAGTTCCTGCTATCCTGTTTGGAAAGAAAACCTCAAGAAAATGGGGATCTGACCAAGTGGATTTCTCTCAGTCAATTTAATCTTCTCTTTTAGCACATTGCTAAAACTTGTTATTTCAAAATATTGCCAGAATGTTTTGCCCTGATCTCCCTAGGGCAGGTGTGGGGAACCTTTTTTCTGCCAAGGGCCATTTGGATATTTATAACTGGGGACCGGGGGTGGGGGTGGGGGGCGGGGTTTCTGGGATTTCCGCGGACCGGGGGCCGGAGTTTGCGGGCGGGAGCCAATCACAAGCACTGGGGGGTGGGGTTTGCGGGCAGGAGCCAATCGCGTGGAAGGGGTGGGGTTTGTGGGCGGGAGCCCCACGGGTCTTAGGCGGGAGCCCCGGGGGCCTGACCTTGCCCACCCCTGCCCTAGGGCAACATTTTCCAAACTAGTAATTTGGTTATAGGATGAAAGATGGAGCAAACTCCCTACCACTGGCATCATTCAATAACAAAGAAGCCCCCACAAGCCCGTCTCACCCACATGTGTGAAGTGACCTCAGCCATTTTGTGACCTTTAGCCTTCCCAAAATGCATTAGGGGTGACCCCAATCACCAAAAGGTTGTTTTAGTTTTCATTCCCAGCTAAAACAAATAATTTTTGCTGAGTCTTTTTCATGGTTTGTTTAAATTTGTCCACCTAGTACTAGCTGTGCATGTAATGTTATATATCAAGCTTACATAACTTACAATCAGCATTATGCATAACCCTACTCTATGGAGGTAAGCAGCTTCATGATTAACACAAGGGCCAACCAAACAGCTTAGGGCAAGCCTAGTATGGAGGTAGGCAACTTATGATCCCAGGACTACTATGTCCCCCAACAACCCTCAGAACGTTCTCTGATCATAATTGATGAAAACCTTTTTGAGGTAAGAATCCAGATGAAGGGTCAAGTGTAGTTTAGCATGATGTAACTCCTCAAGTAGGAATATCACTTAAAAAAAATAAATACATTCTCCAAAACTAGTACTGCCTTCATGCACGATATAGCCCTTTGCTTTTACTGTCCTAAAGATGTGAAAGTTCAGGCCTTGGTCATCAGTAGGTTACCTACACCCACCCAGACTTAAAGGTTAGGTAGTTTCATTAGTGATAGAAGGGTTAGCCAATCAGCCCATTGCACGTTCTTACTCTAAAGAAGATAGAAGGTCCAACCAATATGCCCTCTCAACATCTAGCTTTTGCTCAAAGCAAAGCAAGAATTCAACAGTACTCACAGTAAACAATGATACCAAAATGATAACACACAAGTTTATGGTATCACCTAAATGCTGCCATTCTATACTAGTATCCTGACATCTGATGGAAGTATATATGTTGCAACATTTGCATGGTGATATCATCACACACATTTCATCATTTGTACACCCATAGCCATGAATCTCTGCACAAGAGTCGCTCAACGGTGAGTTTGTTGTTTATTCGTTCAGTCGTTTCCGACTCTTCGTGACTTCATGGACCAGCCCACGCCAGAGCTTCCTGTCGGCCGTCACCATCCCCAGCTCCCTAATGGTTGAGTCAGTCACCTCCAGAATACCATCCATCCATCTTGCCCTTGGTCAGCCCCTCTTCCTTTTGCCTTCCACTTTCCCTAGCATCAGCTTCTTCTCCAGGGTATCCTGTCTTCTCATTATGTGGCCAAAGTACTTCAGTTTTGCCTTTAATATCATTCCCTCAAGTGAGCAGTCTGGCTTGATTTCCTGGAGTATGGACTGGTTTGATCTTCTTGCAGTCCAAGGCACTCTCAGAATTTTCCTCCAACACCACAGTTCAAAAGCATCTATCTTCCTTCACTCAGCCTTCCTTATGGTCCAGCTTTCACAGCCATAGGTTACTACAGGGAATACCATTGCTTTAACTATGCGGACCTTTGTTGTCAGTGTGATGTCTCTGCTCTTAACTAGTTTATCAAGATTTGCCATTGCTCTCCTCCCAAGAAGTAGACGTCTTCTGATTTCCTGGCTGCAGTCAGCGTCTGCAGTAATCTTTGCGCCTAGAAATACAAAGTCTGTCACGGCCTCCACTTTTTCTCCCTCTATTTGCCAGTCATCAATCAAGCTCGTTGCCATAATCTTGGTTTTTTTGAGGTTTAACTGCAGCCCAGCTTTTGCACTTTCTTCTTTCACCTTGGTCATAAGGCTCCTCAACTCCTCCTCGCTTTCAGCCATCAAAGTGGTATCATCTGCATATCTGAGATTGTTAATGTTTCTTCCAGCGATTTTAACTCCAGCCTTGGATTCCTCAAGCCCAGCATGTCGCATGATGTGTTCTGCGTACAGGTTGAATAGGTAGGGTGAGAGTATACAACCCTGCCGTACTCCTTTCCCAATTTTAAACCAGTCCGTTGTTCCATGCTCTGTTATTACCGTTGCTACTTGGTCGTTATACAGATTCCTCAGGAGGCAGACAAGATGAATTGGTATCCCCATACCACCAAGAACTTGCCACAATTTGTTATGATCCACACAGTCAAAGGCTTTAGAATAGTCAATAAAACAGAAATAGATGTTTTTCTGAAATTCCCTGGCTTTCTCCATTATCCAGCGGATATTGGCAATTTGGTCTCTAGTTCCTCTGCCTTTTCTACGGTGAGTAGCATATGACTAAACATGCTGAGTGCATTCCTGTGGCTGCACCACCATAAAAATTATGTACTTCTGGATGCACACTAGCATCAGTAAACAAACTAAACAAATAAAGCTGCTGTCCCAAAGGGTGAACAATGTAAATTTCTACAAGCTAAAAAGAGAAAAAGTGTAGGGATATCAAGAGGCAAAAAATATGTTTATATGTACTTAGGATTTATTTCAAACAGGGAAATCCAGCAAGGTCTGAATCTAAACTAAACAATTTATTTTAAGAATATTGACTGTGATGACATTTCTCTTTGTACCTCATACATTAACTTTAGCCATATTACTAACAGAACATAAATATTCTTCAGTATGTGAGTCCATGAATCTGTTGAGATATGAATGTCAATACTACACATTTCTACCATAATGAAAATTCCACTGCAAACAGTTAGTAAAATGTGAGGCTGGGGAAGACATTGAGGAGTTTGAGTAATCTGGATCTTCTCATCTATTTTGGCCCACAGAAGTTTTGACCCCTCTGAATATTTAGGAGCATAGAACTGGAGGAGGTGAACATACAGGTCATCAAGTCCCCTTCTCTGAAGCTAATGTAGATCAAAAGCACCCTCAGAAGACTGCTGTCAAATTTTCCTTTGAGGATTGCAGACTCTTTACCATCTCTTCTGATCATGTATTTGTTTCAATGAAGCCCAAGTCTTAAAAGTCACAGATATGAGACAATTGACGCATAGCAAAAGATAATTAGTTATTCCAACAGTCTACCTCTTTCTACAGTACAGCCTTCCTTGACCAGATGCCCTCCATATCTGTTGGCCAATAACCCTAGAATTCAATGCCAAGACAACCATGGACACACAGCTAAGAATTTTGGAAATTCTAAGCTATCTAACAGATCTAGAGGACATCAGATTAGGAAAAGCTATTATAGTTCAGTACATGTTGGAGGATGAAGCATTCTGTGCGTGCGTGTGAACATTCTTGAAGTGGGAAGCTAACCAGAGCAAGGATTTGTGAAGCAGATTTCATAACAGAAAGGACATTTATTTATAGGAAATATATACTGTATAATAGGGAGAGGCAAAGCCTAGTGTCTAGCTAACTACATCCTTCCAGGAGAGTAGTCAAAAGAGGAGGTGCAGTGTGTGTGTGTGTGTGTGTGTGTGTGTGTGTGTGTGCGCGCGCGTGTGTGCATGTGCATGTTCCTGGGAGGAAAGGCAGAAGGGATTGATCTCAGATTACCTCTTACACAAAGAGCAAACAGTGAGAGACAAAGAGGCGACTCAGAGTTTAATTATCTTATCTTTTTTTTTTATCTAATAAGAACTTTATTCAATTTCAACATATATAGTTGAAATACAATGTAAAAAAATATTGACTATGCTGCTCCTGTAGGTCATAAGGTGCTGAAGAATCAGAGCTGTTGGGTTTGCACCTCCAACAGTACATCTAGGCCTTTGTTGCTTGTTTTTAATAATTGCCCAATGGCTCCATTCACACAACATACTGTATCTAATAGTTCAACTATACATCTAGTGGTTGCATTTGTACATCATGTTAATTTTGATTAGTTTTAACCTTGGTTAGGTTTTTCTGTGTGTATCTTAATGTGTTGTGTGAACACAGGAGATTTGGTTAGTTTATTGTTTAATCTGTTATACAAACCCAGAAAATGGATTAATTTGGTAATCAAGTTAATGAACCCATCTAGGGCATAGAACTGATGAATGTTCAAGGCTTGCAACGTTTTAGAGAAAGGAACAATGCTGAGTATTTTTAAAGTTGCTTTTGTGAGATCAGTCCCTTCTTACAATGGTTTATACTAATCAACCCTGTATTCTTAAACATCCATAACTGTAATGGCCAGCTCAGACTGAGAGGAATCTGAGATGGAGGAAGCCACTCAAGATACCCCAGAAGAATACCAGCCTCACAGGGACCCTAGAAATTAGGCACCCAAGGCTGACATGGCCAAGGAACGTTCAAGTCAACTGAAGGCAGCAAAAGGTGAGGGGCTGGATCCAGGACCTCTTCCCAGTAGAGCTGGGAAAGAGGTCCTGGATCCAGCCCCTCACCTTTTGCAAAGCAGAAGAGAGGAGATCTGTGTGACTCCTCCCCATTCCTGCCCTTGATTGCCTGCCCTTGGTGCATTTAAGAGCCATCGCCGCCCAGCAGTTGGGAACACCTGCTCTGCTTGCCAGAATTCTGTGCATTTGCTTCTTGAACCTGTTGCCTGAGAAAACGCCATTCCTTGATGATCCAGGTTTGGATTGTTGGACTTCTGGACCCTGGTCTGGACCAGCTTCTGCCCTCCACTTTGGACTCTGCCTATTTGCAACTCATTGCAGGCAAGGTCTCTAGGGGTTTGGGACTTTGCAGTTCTCTGTATGCACTTGCACCCATGCCTGCCTACTGCTGCCTGTGTTTACTAAATCCTAAGTAAAGCTTTTTGCACCTATTCCTCAATGTGTATGTGTTTCTGGCTTGGGACAGGAGAATGGCATGATTGCATAACAGAAGATAAATGATCCCACATTTACTGGAAAAAGCATTGCTTGATTGTAACGATGGCACCCATGTCAGGCCTAGTAGGTCAAAATGCACCAGTTTGGGGATCAGCAGTAGCATGTGCACTTCTGCTTCCCCAAATGTCCCTCCTCCCCATTAGATTAAAATAATAATTCAAAATGGCTTGTTTAACTTAGCAAGATTTCACTCCTTTTAGCTTGGCACCTCATGCAAGAATGCCAAAATCCCATAACAGAGAAGGAGGAACATCCAACTTTTATGCAAGATCTCATGAAATGTGGGCATTTCACTGCAAAATGAAGACAGTGGACTCACCCCGGACTTAGTTTTCTTGTCGGAGCAGTGGCAGTATGCTCTGAGGGGAGAGTTACATCTTTCCCCTTTGTCATGGTCAGATCATGCCCTGGTGACCTTGAGATTCTCTTATGCCACCCCACTCCGCAGGGAGGCAGGACCCAGTCGATTGGTCCGCCCCCGGCGACTAATGGACCCAATAGGGTTTCAGAGGGAGCTGGGGGCTGTACCTCAGGATCTACTGCACGCTCCAGCGGAGGTCCTGGCCGCAGCCTGGAATAGGGAGGCGGCCGGGGCCTTGGACAGGATCGTGCCTATGCGGCCTCTCTTGCCACACTTGACCCGATACTCCCCTTGGTATACAGAGGAGTTGAGGGTCTTGAAGAGGGTTAAGAGGCGCCTAGAGCGCCGCTGGAGAAAGACAAAGTCTGAATCTGACCGAACACAAGCTAGAGTCGCTGTTAAGACCTACCTTGTGGCGGTAAGAGCGGCGAAACGTCAATATTTCTCCGCTCTTATTGCGTCCGCAGAATGCCGCCCGACGACCCTGTTTAAGATAACAAGATCTCTGTTGGGTAAGGTGGAGTCTGTGACCCACCTACAGGGCCGTGCGGAAGAATTTTCTGAGCATCTGCAGGATAAAGTCGCTCAGATTCGGTCTAAGTTGGACTCTAAGCGTGTAGCACAGTCTGGGGAGATGCCGAGGGAACGTCTTTGCCCGGTTATCTGGGAACAGTTCGATCCTGTTGGACCTAAGGAAGTAGATAGGATCCTTCGGGTTGTAAGGGCCACCACATGTCATCTGGACCCATGCCCTTCCTGGCTGGTACAGGCAGCCCGGGAGGTGACATGTGGTTGGGTCCAGGTGATGGTTAATGCATCTCTGGGGGAGGGGGTGTTCCCAGCTGCTTTTAAAGGGGCTTTGGTGCACCCCCTCCTCAAGAAACCATCACTGGACCCTACTATATTGGACAATTTTCGTCCTGTCTCCCACCTCCCCTTTTTAGGGAAGGTGGTTGAGAAAGCGGTGGCGTTGCAACTCCAGAGGATCCTGGATGATACGGATTATCTGGACCCCTTCCAGTCAGGTTTCAGGCCGGGATATGGGGTGGAAACTGCATTGGTCACGCTTACAGATGATCTCTGGCAGGAGCGGGATGGAGGGAGTGCATCCATCCTAGCTCTTCTTGACCTCTCAGCGGCATTCGATACCATCGACCATGGTATCCTTTTGGGACGGCTCAGGGAGTTGGGGGTGGGAGGCGTAGTTCTGCGCTGGTTCACCTCCTTCCTCCAGGGCCGTTCCCAATCGGTGGTAATAGGAGAGGAAAGATCCGACCCTCGCCCCCTCGTCTGTGGGGTACCGCAGGGTTCGGTTCTTTCCCCTCTCCTATTTAACATCTACATGAAACCGCTGGGTGAGATCATCCGTCACCATGGGATGAGATACCATCAATATGCGGACGATACCCAATTATACATCTCCATCCCTGGTGAGGTAAGTGATGCAGTGGCTACCCTTTCTCAGTGCCTGGAGGCTGTGGGGGTCTGGATGGGGAACAACATGTCAGATTTCTTATACTATATGATATTGGTAAATTGGATTTCTTTTCAATGCAAAAGTGTTTTGGCAAATTGCATCTTTTACAAAGCAAAGCATTCTCATGATGACGTGAATGCCAGGTGGCTGGACAACAGAGAAGCCTTGGTTTTGTTTACATCCTCAACAGATATGAAGCTAGAAGGTACCATTGTTATGGCTAGCAATGGAAATCTTCCCATGAGAGATATCCTCCTGATGTCCTTCCGTGGGAAGACTTGCCAAGCCCCCCCTGAGCAAGGAGGAGGGGGAAACTCATGCTATGTGCTTTTAGGTCTAGTGTGTGTGTAACAGCTAACTTCCAGCCAATCAGAAAACTAGAAGAACTGAATATACAACCATGCAAAATGGTGTTCTATGTCGTCTTGATTTCTAGTGTCTTTTAGCTATGTAGTTCTTCACGTGTTCACTTCCCGTGGACTGGGCAGAGTGAGCTATGCCTGGCTTTGGGTATAGGCCATGGCAGGAACTCTGGCCCTGGGATCAATACACGGAACTCTGCTTATAAGTTTGTTTTGTTTTCCTTTTACAATGATGTATCCTGTATATTCATCTTTTTCATGTTTGCGATAATGTACTGTATCTGCATTATTGCCCTATGCTAAACAGTAAACACTGTTGGCCCTAACAAGCTGCATTCTTGTCTGTTTATTCTCAAGCCTCAGGTTTTTCCCCTTTAAGCCAGCATATACCCCATCACAACAGGCTTCGACTGAACCCTGGTAAGACAGAGTGGCTGTGGATTGATGGCTCCCGTGGATCCAGGAAGTTGTCATCTCTAGTTCTGGATGGGGTTGCACTACCCCATTCAGACCAAGTGCGTAATTTGGGGGTTCTTCTGGACTCACGGCTCCTGCTCAAAGAGCAGGTGGTAGCCGTGGCCAGGAGGGCTTTTGCACAACTTCGTGTTGTGCGTCAGTTACGCCCTTTCCTGGATCGGGAAGCCCTCCGTACAGTCACTCATGCCCTGGTCATCTCCCATATAGACTATTGCAACGCGCTCTACATGGGGCTACCCTTGAGGAGTATCCGGAAGCTTCAATTGGTCCAGAATGCGGCTGCTCGCGCAGTTATTGGTGCGCCTAGATCAGCGCATGTGACACCTCTGTTGCGACAGCTGCACTGGGTGCCTGTGTGCTTCCGGGTCCAATTCAAGGTGTTGGTTATCACCTTTAAAGCCCTACATGGCATGGGGCCAGGTTACCTGAGGGACCGTCTCATCCCCATAACGTCGAACCGTCCCACTCGGTCATTCAGAGAGGGCATGCTACGGATCCCGTCCGTAAAGGAATGTCACCTGACGGGGTCTAGGAGGCGTGCCTTCTCGGTAACGGCGCCCACCCTTTGGAATATGCTACCCCCGGAGGTGAGGCAGGCCTCATCGCTCCCGGCCTTCAGAAAGAACTTAAAGACCTGGTTCTGCCGCCTTGCGTGGGGGGAGGGGGGGAACAGTTCCTCTTGGGGATGGCTGGTGCCATAGGGCCCTTTTAAACATCCAAACATCATACCACCGCATCTTGGATTTTTATACTTAATTTTAATATATTAGAGTGTTTTATTGGGTTGTTTTAATTGTCGGATTTTAATTTTTGTGTTTTGTAAACCGCCCAGAGTTCCCTTGTGGGGAGATGGAGCGGTATATAAATTGAAACATAAATAAATAAAATAAATAAAAAATCTTGCAAAAGCTCAGGATGACATTGCCAGAGTTGCAAGACTGGGAAATCTCATGAGGTTTGTGCAGTTGGAGGTTGGGAGGGTGGAGGACTTAGGCCATCACATGGGATCTTGTGATGGGGCATCCGATGCCAGAAAAGGCTGCTGTTTCCTGGTTTCTTCATAGGCAACTTCATAGAATCTCTTAGCCTTCTTTAAGGCAGAGCTTCAGCTCCAGTTAAAGCCCTCATCTCTGAATCTAGCAATCTGACCAAAAGTTTGAGTGCCAGAGGAAGGAGCTAATTGTTTCCCCTGACATTTGGACTGGACCTACATTTGCCTTTTCCAGGAAAATGTTGGCTGAATGCTAATAAACATAATGCTTTAATTACACCCCCACCCCCAGAAGTTCTCAAATCATTCCTGAAGATTCCATCAACAAAAAAATACAGCATTTGAGGTCAGCTCTTTCACCTATGTCATACAACCTAGGTGTAAATTAGAGACATGCAGAAGAATTCTCATGGAGAAAATATATCTGTGTGGTTGCGAAGAGTCAACAATGAGTTGATAGCACATAATCAATCAATCAAGAAGATTTCTCCCTCATTTTTCTTACACATTGTTATTCAGTTTGATGAAAGAGAAATTATTTTTGAACTTAGTTTCATAAGTAGCAGAGAATTTCAACAAAATTGGGTGCAGTGTGGCATTCTTGTACTTGTTTGGTTATGAACTGGCCCAGGAGTTGGTATGTGTGGAGATCAATCTGTAACTGATGGTAAACAATCAATTGAAATTGAAATAATCCACTACTTTCAGGCCACATGTGCTATTAAAATGTCAATTGTAAACCCAATGGTGATCACATTTAATACTCCCAATTGTTAATAATTCTAATTGCTATTGTGACCAGGAGGCTGTTAGCCTTCTCCTGGGTGACTACTCTTCAGAAACCTCTAAGAAGGTTGCCAAAATTTTACCAAGAGCTATATCTGTTAGAAACCATCTCGTTCCTCCTCAATGCTATTAACTGTTAGCTGTTAAATGTTTCAGGATTTTCTTGAAATTAAAAGAAAATCTCTTGTATATATTGTACAGTATGATGGTCTTTTATGGTGTTTGGTCTTGGACCATAAATAAATATTGATGATGATGGTATGTGTGTATGGGTGTGTGTGTGTGTGTAAATGTGCCTTCTTTCATTGTATAGTCATCCCTCCAGGAGTCTGTATCTTGTGCTTCCATTAGCTCTCAAATCAGGATCTGATGAGGGAGAAGAATGAGCATCCAGGAAGGCTTCAGAGTAATGGATACTTGTGTAAATTGAATCAATGATACCAACAATGGCATTTCTACCAGTTACAAGCTCAAAAACATCAGTGGGAAAAATTCAAGGGAAAATCTTAAGCATCCTGAAAATAACTTTAAAAAAAACACTCTTTCACAAGACAAGAACATGTTTGAGAAACTGCAAGGAATATTCTAACTACCTCACTGTAGCTGACCATGGAAACCATCTTGGAGACCAAAAGTATTCCAACTGGGTTTTACACACATCAGCGCTTTTTACTGTACGATCACAGACATGCAGCAATAACAGCAGTCTGAGAAGTAACGCTAGACTGAACTTCAATTTAAATTACCTTCTAACCAGCTTTCAAACTTATTGTAAATGTTCCACTATAAAATCCCAAACAACAAAGCGAGTGAAATTAAAGCTTTAGAGCTTTGTCTGGTTCCATTCTCCTTGATATCAAACAGGGATGGAGTCCTATTAAACCCTAAAATGAGCCCAGAGCATTGCCATGCTCTTTAATTTAAATTCCACCCCCTTCTTAAAACCAGACCAAAAGAGAGCTGTTGGAACAGTGTCATCTGAAAAAAGGTACACTTGGGTTTTACATTCTCTTGGAATTATGAATGGTCAGAGGTTATGTTCACACAACACCTAAACAGATAAGTGTAGTACCCATTTTCTGAGTTCACACAATACATTGAACCATAAGCTGTTGGAAATTCAGCAAATCAACATGCCTCATTTACATGTAGATGAGTTCATCCCAGGATGCAATTCTCCGTGTCTTTGAGGAAGTTGTTTTGTTGCCACTCCCACTTCCTCCTTCTCCCTTCATTGTCAGCTCTCTCTGCTTCTTCCACCAGAGAAGAAGGATGCACATGCCTGAGCTCCATCCATAGAGAGGCCATCTGCTAGGCCTCAACTCAGGAGGCTTTTTTCCTCTTTCTCCACACAGCCTTCACCAGCAATGAGGGGTGAAGGTGAATTAAGTTTAGGGAACCAAAGAAGAATCATTTCTCAACAAAATGGTTGTAACTGGACCAATAAACATAAGAACTCTTTTGTACTTTCTTTTTGAACCTACTATGTCTAACCATGTGATTCTTTATGCTTGGGTGGGCTAAAAGTGTAAGATTAAGAACCTGGATCTTTCTAACGTGCTCACTGGCTCTGCTTTTAAACAATATCCTTTTTCTGTGCATGAGCTTATACTACGTTAAGCTCTGCTCCATTCACTGGTTCTAACAGGCCACTGAATGATCTTCATAAGCAAGCTAAGATGACTGAACACATTAAGCCAACAAACCACCACCACCACCACCACCACCTCACCAAGGTCAAAGATTTGCACCCAACACACAGGCTGCCCTGGTTAGCACGTTATATAAATCCCAGCCAATGTGAGGACATTCTGGGTGCTCTTCTCTGGAATGCTAAATATTTAGAACATATTTAGGGCAGCTTTTTGGCAACTGGGCAATACATATTTTGGTGGGGGGTGAGTTTGGGAACTGTGGTAGGTGGGTCAATGAGGCGAAGTTGGAGGAGACAGGATTTTTATTTTTTTCTGGACTTTTATTTTTTAAAAAATATGTTTTATTAATCCATTTTCAAACAGACATACATAAAATAAAATGAAAAAATCGCCATATGCAAAAAAGGAAAAAATTACGGAAGTAAATACATTAAAAAAAAAACCTAATTACAGCTATATCCCAAGTTCACCTGATTTTGTAAGTCTTTAAAAAGGAAAACTAAGCTTTCATTGTTAACCAAGCCTGTCCAAGACTGTTTTTCCAAAGCGAGAGATAATGTGACCTTTTCCGATTAAGTTAATTCCCCCCCCCCAAACTGGCTAAATCACACATCGCTGAAATCCAATCCTTTATATCTGGAGTTAGAGTGTTTTTCCATCTCTTTCTGGGTTTTTTTGATGAAGGATGGGAGTTGCTTTTGTTTTTTAAATACTGAGCATCAGTTTAGGAGGATCAGTATGTGGCAGCATTTGGTTGATTCTTGTTTGGGTTTAGAAGCTAAGCTGGATCCTTACTGGTTGATACTTGGATGGAAGACCACCAACAAAATTCTATGGTTGTACAACAGTCTTGGAAATTGGAAATTGGAAAAACATTCCAGAATACACAATGGCAAACCACTTCACTGATACCAAGAAAACTGTAAAGATGTGTCCATGTAGAAACTGGAAGTCAAGCTTCATTCAAGGATGTATTTATCGTTGCCATTTTAAAGCTTATACAACACAGTTTCCCACCTCAAAATGGTGGATCACTATACCATTAACGTCTAGCAGTTTTGCTCCTGATATTCAGTGGTGCAGTCCATGGCAGTCTGATGGTTGCTAAAATAGATTTTGGGACTTTAGAATAAAATGAAAAAGTATTTCACATATCAGTAAGCATCTGCACATGAGAGAAAGGTTCTGCCTACTTTTTTTCCTCCTCCTCTCCCTCAAGGTAAGGAAATTGATGATGATGAGGAGGAGGAGGAGGAGGAGGAGGAGGAGGAGGAGGAGGAGGAGGAGGAGGAGGAGGAGGAAGATAGATGGAGATAAGAATGATGGTGATGATGATAGATGATAGATGATAGATGATAGATGATAGATGATAGATGATAGATGATAGATGATAGATGATAGATGATAGATGATAGATGATAGATGATAGATGATAGATGATAGATGATAGATGATAGATGATAGATGATAGATGATAGATAGATAACAACTTAGTTACAGTGGTGATAAGTGCACCGTTGTGAGACTTGATAGAACAGGTTAGGGATAGATCGTCATGGAGAAAATCTATCTGTGCTAGGAGTCGAAAATGACTTGATGACACATAATCATCAGATAGATAGATTAATAGATGAGAGAAAGAAAGAGATGCTGGATAGATAAGGTTTTGCATATGCAGTATCTACTCATGTCCAGCAGATACGTTTGGCTCTGCAGTCTAATGCATTGGATGGATGGCAGAATTTTATCAATCAGACTGCATTAAATCTGATGAAAGTGAATTTCCCCTAGAAATTATTTCGAAGGGAAGAATTTGGGGGAAATTCTCAAGGATGGAGCATAATATTCTTGTTTATATTTAGTTCTGAGGTGGCCAAGGGGTGCATGTGAACAATCAGCATTCTGGCTACCTACAGGCTCGCTGGCTTACCACAGAATTCCATACAATTCCAAGGGAGGAGCTCAGAAAGGTGTTCCTTCCATGCACTTTTCTCAGCAGTGGTGCTGGGTGCAGAATGTCTCTTTCCTCTGGAGGAATTCCAAGAACTCAGCTGTCCCATTCCTCTGATCACAATCCAGGTGAAAAATTTTGAAAAGTCTCTTGTGCCAGCTTTCATTCGGACTTCCCCCCCCCCCAAAAAAAAATACTACAATCTAGCAATCAATCATTCAGAACAAAGTTGATCAGCAAAACCGACCTTGAAAAGGTTTCATATGCATAGTCCCAGGAAACTTTGCATGAATTTTTCATTTTGTTTTTGGGATCAAGTCAATCTCCTCCCCATCAGTTGCAAGCAAGAACTCTGAGTTCCTTCATAGACACTCCGTTCTTGGTTTAACTTTTAATTTTGAAAGCTTTGCATGGACTGAAAAGCTTAGAGCACAAAGACCATATCCACTGATATAATCCTCCTTCTTGAGATAAGAAGCAATGGAATATGCAGCCTTCGCATCAAGTATGGACATTTCATGGATGTCATTGTTTAATTATATAAAACCTGCCAGTGAAGCTGTTTTTATTACACCCATCTGGGAGGCACCAATGTGTGATGTGATACTTCCTTTGGCACCCATTAGACTACCCAGCCTATCAACTTATCTCTGGGATCATTCTTAGAAACTAAGGGTGCAGTTTAGCTTCAACCCAGAAAGTGTGCTTACCTCTCTAGAAAACAGACAATGAAGAATTGAAGATGGGATGGGTTGCCCAAATTTCCAAATGTGTTCATTGCCCCCCCCCCGCCCCAAAGAAGGAGATGCCTGCTCTGTGACTTTATTTATGACTTATTGCTGCAATTGCTATCATTTGTTTGAAGCAATGTTTGAAAATTAATCAGTCAAGTTCCTTTGAAATCAACAGGACTAGCTACTTTCTTGCCATGTATCACTCAGATTCAGCTTTTTGGTAGTGATGTTTTATTTTTAGCGAGCAAAAACCAAATGCTGTAATATGGCTTTTTGGTGGGCTACACAGGCAAAGAACGAGAAGCAAGGATTGGGTGTAGAGTCAATTTGATGAAAAAAGGGAAGGCCTCTTCTGCTCTCAAATGATTCTCTCACCTCTTCTCATTCTTTTTTATTAGCAGAGTCAATAGTGTTTATTATGCTGATTTTCCCAAGAGGAAAATAAGCCCAATCATTAACTGTCTTAAGCGTTATACTTCCATTTGATCTCCAGTTTAAAAGTCCTATAAAATGTACTTGGTCAACAGAGGAACTTTTAAGTTTTTTAAAAAATATAAAGTTAAAACTAAAACTATATACATCATATGTAGGAATTCTGGGATGGTAGTACCAGAACTCCACGCAGCTTCTTATTAGTTTATAGCAGAGTAGAAGCGTTCCCATAAACTTGCACAAGGCTTAATCAGTTCAAAACACAAAATAAACACACTTCACATGTTAATGTAAAGTTACATAAAAAGAGTCTACAATTTTATTGTAACTCACAGTTCCTTAGTAGAAATGGTCCATGTGTGCGAGCAATTGGTTCTGATGTGAACCACATGCTTCTAATGTGGCCCACCTGGATGGAAGCATGAGCAAACTTGGGCAGCCATAGCTGGCCCGTGCTCCGTGGTAGGAGATCTGAGCAGAAAGAGGAAGAGAAGGGAACAGGAAACAGGAAACTAGGATTCAGCCCCTCCCACACAAAGCAAGTAATATCAGGTTACAGCAGAGGCTGTCTCCTCCTTCAAGCCTGTGTGTGAGACGTGCTTGGTTGAAACCCGATCTCTAACATTATACACAGTTTTTTGAGATTTTTCAACTCAGTGCTTTTCAGTCTTACCCAATCTGCTGTCTGAAGAAGTTAAGCTCAAAGTGTGTTCCCCACTGATTTCTGTGCAGCATGGATTGCAGCTGAAGAAGCTAGAGAGGAATGGTAAGTAACCAGTTGTCACATTGAGAAGGCTAAGAGTAGCTTTGGACTGTGGAGAAGATATTACCGGGGAGTATCCTACCCCATCCTCCTCCTGGATCGTCTGCTTTCCATGCTCATTTCTTACCCTTAGACATGAAGAAAACTGGATCAGCCAAATAAAACACAGACTAGGAGGGGGTTCCCTTGAAAATACACAGCAATCAGGAGGTTATACTGTACAACGTATCTCCAAGGACATGTGATGATGCCCACACCAGCTCCAACTGATGGAAAATAAAAGGATCCATCTACATATAATTTGGCACCAGACTGCCAATTTACCAGCTACCAGATAACCAGTGCATCTATCTGTATATCAGAGCATTCTTGAGAAAATGAATGGCCTAATTCTGAAGTGTAGCAACAGATCAGCTAGTTTCTCCTCTAGAGCCTCACTTTCTTGTTATTTAGCTAGTCAATTCTGTCTCAGTCAAACTTTCCTTTGATCTTACACATCCATACATTTTGCTCTATTCTAAGCTTCAGAGCTATTGTGAATCGAAGCTGGAGTACACAGTCATAGGATGCATTTGAAATGGGCTGGGAATGAAAGGAAGACAACACCATCCATTCCTGGACTCAGGGAATGGTGAGTGGCCCATAATGGTAATGAGCTAAGCAGGAAGTGTGGATCTGCCCACAGCCTCTTATCCACCAACAGAGAGGTGACAGCTTCCTTAAGCCTCTCTCCTGCTGAAATCAGCATAAACCTGTTCTCAAAGAAGAGAAAAGTGAATTCAATTACATAAGGCAGAGCTTTCCAAACTGTGTGTCGGGACACGTCGGCTGCAGTGTCTGGGTGTGTTGAGGCTGCTGCTGCCTCCAAGCCCTGCCAGGATTCCATGCAGGTCCTAGTGCCTGCCTTGTGCCTTGCTGCCTCCAAACCTGCTGTGATTCTGCGCAGGTCCTAGTGCCTGCCTTGTGCCTTGCTGCCTCCAAACCTGCCCTGCCAGGATTCCACGCAGGTCCTAGTGCCTGCCTTGTGCCTTGCTGCCTCCACACCTGCTGTGATTCCACGCAGGTCCTAGTGCCTGCCCTGTGCCCTGCTGTAAGAGTGTGTCGCGAAATGATGCATGTCTAAAAAGTGTGTCACCAACATGAAAAGTTTGGAAAGCTCTGACAGGGATTCCTTAGCCATATACTTCATGTGCAGATGCCACCAAAGCCTTTATACTCCACCTAGTGGTACACCAACAAAGTGGCAATGTTTTATGTATCTCAACTTTCTACTTCTTATTTAATTTTCTAAATCTCCTGCATTGTGCTTCCCCAGCCTGGGCACCAACCAGATAAATGGATTATGTGCACCTTAACTCCCAGAATTTTTAGGAATGGTCATGTTGCCTAGGGAATTCTGGAAGCTGAAATTCACACATAGCCAGGTTGTGGAAGGCAGGCCTTGGGTTCAATAGGTTAGTGAGGAAGAAATATAAGTTGACATTTAAAGGAACAACAACAATAAAACAACAAAAATAACAATAAAGATCCTTTTATCAAGCTATCATAGAATGACTTCTGCCTTACTGAAATGCTGCAATGCTTTCAGAAAAGAAAGAAGGGTGCTAAAATGTATTTGGGTTTTCTTCTTTAATGAACAAGGTGACAGAGCTTCGGACAAAGTAAAGAAAGAAATTAAACAATCTGGACATTCACCTATTAGTTGTCTGGATTTGCTGTGCAGAAGAGCTACTGAATACTGTGATGTTTTTGAATACCAATTCTGCAGCAAAACATTAAAAAGCAGAAATATGAGATAACATGGTTCCTTGAAATCAATGCTCTGCAATATCCCCTTCTATCTGAAATTACCAGTATCCCTGCCAGTAATGGGAATAATAACTGCAGAAAAAGCCCTATAATACCATTTAATAGTTTTGTGATGGATTAGCTGGATGCTACTGTGTTGTTGCTGAAGTATTCATCATCATTCTTGTGATTCTAATCAACTGTAATTAAGCTCTTTAGTCTGAATGAGAAATGGTAACGGTTGGTCAACAGAGATTTCATAAGGGCCATAGACTCAAACTGTTGTTAAAACAATTTGGGTCACCACTGCTGAGTAAATGGCAGTTTCTGTTAATGGGACATGAGGACCACCATCTGATGGAGAAGCTGTTTGCTTGTTTTGGAGTGACACTGGGATACATGGAAAGAACTATGGATATTGCAAACTCACGCCAGGGTGTCAAGCCCCTTAACTGCAGAGCACAATCGAGCTAGCAAATTTCACATGAACCTACTTTAATGCCAATTGATGAGAAAATTGGAAGTAAAGAGAAAAAGAGGAAGTGGTAAGAGGAAGAGTGAAGGTGAAGATTTTGAGGCTGGATTTATTGGAGATAGGGAGGGAGGGAGCAAGAAGGTGCCATTTCTATTTGAGTAGAAGAGAAGTAGTGGAGAAGATTGAAGACTTTAAGTAGGTGAGAGATTAGTGTTATTCCCCAACTGACCTAGGTAAGAATGAGGTCTTGGCGGAGAGATGAGAGGTTGTGAAAATTGGGTGGGATTTAATTGTGGTGATAGTTAAAAAGGTAAAGGTTCCCCCCGCACATTTGTGCAGTCGTGTCCGACTCTAGGGGCCGGTGCTCATCTCTGTTTCTTAGCCGAAGAGCCAGCGTTGTCCGAAGATGCTTCCGCGGTCATGTGGCCGGCATGACACACGCGGAATGCTGTTCCCTTCCCACTGAAGTGGTACCTATTCATCTACTTGCATTTGCATGCTTTCGAATTGCTAGGTTGGCAAGAGCTGGGGCTAGTGCGGGAGATCACTCCATCACGCGGGGCTAGGGATTCGAACCTCCGAACTTGCGATCTTCCGATCAACAAGCCTGGCGTCTTAATTGAAGTGCAGCCTAAGAGGGTAGTGGTTGGTGATGGGCACGTAGTAATGGATAGATTGAATGTAGACATGAATGGATATTTTGAATGGGATAGTAAATGGGAACCTCCTTATGGACTGTGGAGGGTAAAGACCTGGGGACAGGATGAGAGTATAGAAGGAGGGCTGAAGATCATGGTAGTGACAGGGGGAGGGAGATAATGGTGGAAGACAGAGGGTGGGCCACTTGGGTGTCAGCTTGGATGCCTGAGACCAATTCCAACTTCTGATCCCACACTTTCTATCCAAGACCCAGGTTATCAGATCCTCAGAGCCTCTAGTCAACAGCTCTAACAAATCCTCAGCAGTAACCTTATTGTTGGTAACAGGCAAACCTGCTTTTAAAAATTGGAAGGGCAAAAAGGGGGACATTCCCCTCACAGGTTATGCCTATGCAGGTTTCACATTATAGCATCAGTCACATGTTCAAGGCAAGGTGGTGGGATGGTAGTTTTCATGCTGTTGGTGCCTAGAGGCATTGTTCTGCAGATAATCAGGTGTGAGGGTTATTTGTGAGGTTGGGCTCTAGAGACAAGTTGAGATGGCTACTGTTGAATCATTAACCTTGCTGGATCCGGTTGGCTAGTTCAGGGGCACCTTGTGGGCCATGACTTTGAAAAGAGCTTTAACATTGCTCTACAATATTACAAAGCCCCAGTTTAAATATGGAAATAGAAAAGTGGGCACTAGGAAATGTAATTCCTGCATTGAAATTACTAACACTTGGGATTACCCCACACATGGAAGGCCTGCTATATTTTCATATGTGTTAGAGATATCGGGTTCCAACCAAGCACGTCTCACACAAGCTTGAAGGAGGAGGCAGCCTCTGCTGTAACCTAATCTTACTTGCTTTGTGTGGGAGGGGCTGAATCCCGATTTCCTGTTCCTGTTCCCTTCTCTTCTCCTCTTTCCTGTTTGAATCTCCTACCAAGGAGGATGGACAGCTATGGCTGTCCATGTTGCTCACACTTCCATTCAGGTGGGCCACATTAAGAAGCATGTGGGTCTTGTCAGAACCTATTGCTAGCACGCATAGACTGTTTTTACTAAGAAACTGTGTTACAATAAAACTGTAAGCTCTTTTTTTTTTGTTACTTTACATTAACGTGTGAAGTGTGTTTATTTTTGTGTTTTGAACTGATTAAGCCTTGTGCAAGTTTATGGGAACGCTTCTGCTCTGCTATAAACCAATTAGAAGCTGTGTGGAGTTCTGGTATTACTATTCCAGAATTCCTACAATATGGACTCTAGTTCAGTGGTGTGATGCCATGCTCCTAAAGGAGCTGTTGCTCCCAAGTTTGATTTCTAGCGCCACCTCAACCTTTCCAAGTCTGTCCACTTCTTGTTGGCTGGCATTACTCATGCTTGATTTGGTTATCAAATTAAGGCATTTTTGGTGTTGGTGCAACACAGTGTGTTAAATTACCCAAACAAAGGCTGGGTTCATCCAACATGCTCAGACATTAAAAAAAAGTGTCAAGATTAAATCCAACCTAGGCAAGCAGGCTGGGCAAATGTCACCACTCAGTCTCTAACCCAGAGCTTTCGAAACTGTGTGTCGGGACACGTTAGTGTGTCTGCTGCAGGGTCTGGGTGTGTCGCGGCAGCTGCTGCTGCCTTCGAGCCCTGCCAGGATTCCGCACAGGTCCTAGTGCCTGCCTTGTGCCTGGCTGCCTCCAAACCTGCTGTGATTCCACGCAGGTCCTAGTGCCTGCCTTGTGCCCTGCTGCCTCCAAACCTGCTGTGATTCCATGCAGGTCCTAGTGCCTGCCTTGTGCCTTGCTGCCTCCAGACCTGCCCTGCCAGGATTCCGCGCAGGTCCTAGTGCCTGCCTTGTGCCTTGCTGCCTCCAAACCTGCTGTGATTCCATGCAGGTCCTAGTGCCTGCCTTGTGCCCTGCTGTAAGAGTGTGTCAAATGATGCATGTCTAAAAAGTGTGTCACCAACATGAAAAGTTTGGAAAGCTCTGCTCTAACCATTCCAAACCCAGCTGTCTGAAAGAAATACAATATGGCAGAAAATTGAACGGTGGGTTAATTAATTCATTGCATTGTACCTGTTACTTCCATTGCCTTTCTTCTATTCAGCTCCTCTGTGACACACTCCTTTTGTTGACAATTTCACTTCCCTTCAGGTAGCTTGGGGGCAGTAGGCATTCTTCTTTGTAGCTATGGGTCCCTGGGCCCCTCAGGACCATGACAGACTGTCACTGGTAGAGCTTTGTGTATAACAGAAAGTATAACTGGCAAAGTTACACACACCCTCATCACTGAGGGTGATGGGACCTTCCATATTTTTTCTCCTACCTTTTGCTGGCTTCCCCAGCAAAAATCTTGGTTCCTGGCCTTAATCATTTCATATTGTCACAAGTTGCTTGGCTTTTCTCTTGGCAATGGTTCTTGTTCTTTCATTCTTACTTTTCCTTCTGAAACAAGGGACTTCGTGGAGGAGTGTTGTTTTAATAGCCAAGTCAAACAAGGTCATGCTTGCATTTAAATAAGCTTTCTTTTTATTGCTCCGAAATGAAAAGAAAAAAAATGAAGGAAGCTAATGAATGCTTTGGTCATTGCCTATGATTTAAGTGATGTTGAAATTATTGAAAATAAATAAAACTGAGAGCCTTCTTAAATATGGCCAGAAAAATATACCTACAGCAGAGTGGTTCCATTAACTATTTCTCTTCACGCCTTGGTATGCCTCAGAGGTGAAGGATTAATGGAAACTGGCTGACCTATTTAGAAGTAAAAGAGTGGCAGGTTGTTTAAAATCAATGAGGTTACATTTTTTTATTTTTATTTTTTATAGTAATTTTATTAAGGATTACAATTTACAACAATAAAAACTAATACAAATGAAAAGAGAAAAGAAAAAGAAAAAAGAAAAAGTGCAGAAAAGGAAAAAATAGAAAGAAAAATAGCAAAAAATATAAAAATATAATAAAGAAAAAAAAGAAATATATAAAGAAGTGGCTTTCCCCTTCATCACAACAAGTATAAACAATTTTCATAACTTATCACCTTCTCTTAAAATACAACAAATGATCTCTTCTTCCCATATCCCATCTCTTATTTATAAACAAAGCCTCATCATTTCAGTCCTGATGTCAACAAAAGTTCATTAAGGGTTACCAGAGATAACAACAATCCTGATCTTTAGCCCCTTCAAATAATGTCCTAGAAGTTGATTTCTTTTCAACTTTTACATTTAATTGTAATATTTAGTTCCTTCTAGTTCCCTCTAGTGTCCAATTTTTAAAGTCTTATCTTATTTTTTTTAAAGAATCCAAAACAAAAGGATTTCCCCATGGGAAGGATTCTTATAATTTATTCCAAACTCTTATTTCAAATTTATCTGGACCCTGAGTCCATTTGTAACTTTGTAAAATCAAAGTTTTAATCACCCTTTTGCTGTTTATTCCTCCCCCCACCCAAATGTAAATCCTTGAACTTGTATTTAAAACTTCTTTCACTAAGGATTGAAGGAAACTCACCTGGTGTTTTCAGACTTGTCAATCCAAAGGTTCCTAATAGCTGAAAAGCAGTTAACAAGCAATTTCCAAAAGTGATTAGAAAAGGAAATATGCGAACCCAGTGTCCTTTTAAAGGCACTGACCGCAGTTTGAGCAACATGGCTATTCCCTCATCTCTCAGAGCTCTAAACCCACTGTCTTGTGGTCTCCTCACGAGGAGCAACTGTCTGAAGCACTTGTGGGCAATCTCAAGTCCTCTCCTTGCCCGTGTCTTCTTGTCCTTGTCTGTGTGTCTCATATCCACAATTGTTTGCCATATTATCTAATGTGCCTAGTTTCCACCCAAATATAATTTGTGCATTTGCGTTAACATCTTCGTTTTGGGCAGCCCATTCTCTGAGATGCGTTATAGCTTTTGACTGGCAAACTGCATTGCAAAATCCAGAGAAGTGTGAGTTTCAAAGCTTCAGTAAGCCTCCATGTGCAGCATGGTTCAAAAATGAAACATTCAATAAACTTGGATTCAAGTGCAAGCAAAATCAGTTTTTCCCTATCCCTGATTTCCATGCCGTTAGGTCTACTTACGTACAACTGAATGCTAGTTTTCAAATCCATCAATAGGCATGCGCTTGAGAATATTCCCTGCATATGCATCTCCCATCAACGTAATATCAAGTAAAATTGGTGAGGTTGTCTTCACCACTGTGTAGCTCTGAGAAGTGCCCAAAATACCCTGTGCCACTAGGGAAGCAACTTTGAGAAAATTAGAATAACTCGGTACATTTGCTCACTTAGGGCAGGAATTTTGTGCAAAGGTGACCGATGTTTCAGTAAGGTACACTCATAACTAAAATCAATGACCAACCCAATATCCTGATCTAATCATCAGAGCCACTGACATTTGCCAAATGTTGCCTTTCTCCAAGAAAACTTGGGATAAAGAGTAATGCTTAATTCACTGAAAGCCTCGGGTAGGAACTGACTTCTGAGTTATTGGAACCCAAGTGGACGGTGACAGATGAAAACATTATGCATTGATCTGATAGTATTAAATTTATAATGTACATTGTCTGCCTAATAGCCGTTCAGGGCAACACATAGCAATAATATCAATTAAAGCTTAGCATCAAACCGAGGACAACAGGATTTTTAAAAAGTATAATAAAACTTGGGGAAAGCATTAAAATTAGTGATACAACTTCACATAGCATTATGGGACAGTCTTTTCTAACTCTTTAAGCACCGTATGAAAGGACCGAAACTCATATCCCTTAAAGGGAGTTTTATCATTGAGGTGCAGCTACTGATTGAATATAGGGCTTTCCGCATGCAAAATTTAAGTGAATGTGAGGAAGACTGAGTTGAGTTAGGCTCTGCCTAACAGAGGAAGGTCTGTTGCAATGACTGAGAACAGAAGCAATAACGGAAAGATAGATATTCACAATGGGGACATCACAGTTCCTTCCAGTATAGCTTTCTGCTGACTCAAGGATGAATGGAGAACATTATAACTTGATAGTGTTAGATCCATAATGAATGATAAGATAAGAACATAGGAGTCCACTTTTGATTATGTCAAACTTTTGGTCGCCCTAGCTCAGTATTGTCAACACCAACTAGATGACCAAGGTTTCAGGCAGGCGTGTTCTTGACCTTGACTTGAGAAGTGAGAGACTGAATCTGGGCATCTTTCTGAATGCTAGATTTAATGGGTGTAGCTATGCCCAGGTTGGAGAATTCCAGTGTGCTATAGTTTAAGATGTCCATGCCATGGACCGACCATTAGTAAAATGTAAAACAAAACATCCTGCTGGCCACAGGGTATGGAAAGTCATAGGGTCTCAGGGTCAAACTTAAATGGAGATTCAAAAGTAGACACTTGCTAATGTTTTATTGCTTATTAGAAATATTAGAAATATTTAAATTCTCTCTCTTCCCGGAAGGAGAAATGCCATATTTATTTCTTTGTTTGTTGGATATAGTGTTTCTATCCCCCTTTCTTCCACAGCAGCAACTGGGTTTTAACTTACTCCCATAACATCATTAAGGTGCTGAACTTGGACCACAGAATGAATTGGTGCTTTGGGAGAATGGAAGATATCAGGACGGTCCCACCTTTTGCTGAAATCTTCTGCTCTCTTTTGGTATGGCTCATGAATACTGAAAGGACAATGGATAAGTGCCTGTGGAACCACTCACTGCTTCAACTTAAGTTGTCAGGAGGCAATTATTTTGAATTATACCTAGTTTCCTTCCCAACTTGCTACTTTTTCAAATTTATAATTATCCTAAAAAACAGTATTTCATCTCTGCAATAAGCTTTCCAGGGAGGTCTAATCCCTTTTAAACTGATTTCATTGCTGCCCATCACACAATAAAGTGGCGGTGAATTCCCTAAGTTAATTAAGCATTGCATGATTTTAAATGTACTTCTTTTGCTCAGCTTGGGGCAATTCATTTGGTGAAAATGATAGCATTCCAGCTAAACTTTAATATTTTACAGCATTTCAGGAACAGAATGCTCCTCTCCCTCTTATAAATCTTGAGCCAGACTTCTATTTTATTTTCCTCTTCTTACCACTTCCTGATCTTTGCTTTGGGTTTTTTTTCTTCAATTCCCCTTCCATCACTGACAATTCAACAGTTGAACTGAATCTGTCGGGGCCTTGTCACTCGATGCCGCCACGCAACTCATTTGTACCTCTGTGTTTTGCATCCTTTTCTATGATGAAATAAGCCAGCCCAATATAATAGACCTCTTAAGACAAAAGAAAGAACTAGCATTGTGGAGGCACAGTGCCACCATGTGGGGCTGAACAGTTAAGCCACAAATTCAGAATTCCCCATCTGCCACTTTCCAGATAGGTTGGATTAAAAGTCCTGAAATTCCCATCCAGCAGTATCCATATCCATATCAGGTTGAAATACCGGGTGCTACATTTTCCAGACATCTCAAGTGTGTGATGTGGAAAAGGATGGATTAGTGTGGTCCTGCCTGCCCCACTAGGTAGAGCAGACAAGGAAATCAACTTCACATGAAGGCAGAGCTTTCCAAACTTTTCATGTTGGTGACACACTTTTTAGACATGCATCATTTCGCGACACACTCTTACAGCAGGGCACAAGGCAGGCATAGGACCTGCATGGAATAACAGCAGGTTTGGAGGCAGCAAGGCACACAGAAGGCACTAGGACCTGCATGGAAGCCAGGAGGCAGCAGCAGCCGCGACACACCCAGACACTGCAGCCGACACACTAACGTGTCCCGACACACAGTTTGGAAAGCTCTGCATGAAGGCTAACATTACTTTGAGATAGGCTACCTTGCACGTCTGATTATGCCATACATCTTCCTCCTTCTTACATTCTAGTGAATCAGTGAGGCATCTGCCTGAGCCACTTCCAAATATTATTATACCTACCCACCGAAGTGGTACCTATTAATCTACTTGCATTTGCATGCTTTCGAATTGCTAGGTTGGCAAGAGCTGGGGCGAGTGAGGGATCTCACTCCGCACGCAGGGCTAGGGATTCGAACCTCCGAACTTGCAATCTTCTGATCGACAAGCCTGGCGTCTTACCCGCTGAGCCACCACACCCCTTATTATTTTGTTTAACAGGGCTTAAAAAATGTTTCAGCCCCTCTTGCCTAGGTAACAGTTCCTGAATACCTCCATCAAGGTCATCTTGCTTACTCTACACCATGCTAGGTAGCACAATCCAAAAAGAGATGGAAACAGGGCTGCTATACGTCTAAATGTGCTGTGATTTAAATTTAATTAAAATTATACTAAATCAGTTAAACACACTTAATAATAAGATGACTGCTCCTGCATTTAATATTTTCGTCCTTCTGTTACATTCAAAATTATAATTTGGCAGCAATTTCTGGAGATGTTCCAGGGACCCCAGTCCCAAGCTTTAGGGGTGCACATATTTTTTTTCCTTTAACTGTTTTGATTATGGGAGAAAGAGTTGGATTTTCAGTACTTGACTCCAAATGTCCACTAAGAAATTTCTATAACATGTTGTTGGATCTATTAACATCTATTAACATAGATGGACTCAAAAGAACTCCTTCATTGTCTTCCCTACTCAGTGGACTTTCAGTATTCATGAGCCATATTTTATTTTAAAAGGAACAAATACACTTCCTAATTTAAAATTAGAATTTTCAGTATTTGTATATAGAAAAATATAGATATTCAGATGCAAATCTAAGGTATGATCCAGTGGAAGTGTGGAATAAGCACTACTGTTTTAATATGACATTTAAACTCTCTTAATGAGATCAATTGCTGGAGAAGACTCTTGAGAGTCCCTTGGACTGCAAGGAGGTCAAACCAATCAATCCTGAAGGAAATCAACCCTGACTGCTCATTGGAAGGACAGATGCTGAAGCTGAAGCTCAAATACTTTGGCCACCTAATGCGAAGAGAGGACTCCCTGGAAAAGACCCTGATGCTGGGAAAGACTGAAGGCAAAAGGAGAAGGGGACGGCAGAGGATGAGATGGTTAGATAGCATCACCGATGTAACGAACATGAATTTGAGTAAACTCCGGCAGACAGTGGAGGACAGGAAGGCCTGGCGTGCTATGGTCCATGAGGTAACGAAGAGTCGGACACAACTAAACGACTGAGCAACAACAACAACAATGAGATCAATGGGGCTTGGGTTCTTCGTCCATAAAAATATCCATACCAAAGTAATCTTTGTAGGGGTGGGAAAATAAGTTTCACCACAAAATTATCTTTGATCACAATGTTCATTGACTTAACTGGATTATTTACTTGCTCTATTCTTTCTCGGGTAGTCATCTGTGAATTCACATATTTGTACAGAGCTGCACAGTTCTATGTTAGAAACTTGGCAAGATCCATCTGTACAATGCAACATGCATACCCTTTGGGGTGTCTCCCAGTTCTGACACCAACACAACCTTTCTATGAACTTGGTATGACATCAAGTGGAGGCAGCAAGCAAGTAGTGTGAATTTACTCTCAAAGAATCACAGTTACATGTGAGAAACTAAATCTTCTTCGTCTCAGTCTCTGTGATTCATACAAAAATGAGTAGCAAGCCATGTACCGTGATGGGCTGGTGTTTAGGACATGATTGAGGATAACACTGCTGCTCCAAATCAGTTTCAGGTCACATCTAAAGTTGTAGCCCGTGGGGTCTGATACAGGTCAATAGATATGACCGTATTTTCTACTTCCTTTCCAAATCCATCAGTGCCACATTTTCTGCTATTGCAAAGCAGTAGGTAAAAGATAGGGGCGCGATGGCTCAATGGTTAAGATGCCAGGCTTGTCAATCGGAAGGTCGGTGGTTCGAGACCTGAGCGCCGCGTGATGGAGTGAGCTCCCGCACTCGCCCCAGCTCTTGCCAACCTAGCAATCCGAAAGCATGCAAATGCAAGTAGATAAATAGGTACCACTTCGGTGGGAAGGTAACAGCGTTCCGCGCGCGTCATGCTGGCCACACGACCGCAGAAGCGTCTTTGGACAGCGCTGGCTCTTCGGCTGAGAAACGGAGATGAGCACCGCCCTCTAGAGTCGGACACGACTGTGCAGGGGAAAACCCTTCCTTCTATCTCCATTAGGTGGCATCTTTCTGGAAGGACACCATCAATGAGGGCTTCATAATGGTTGCAAACTGCCTTTGCAGGGTCTCTCCAAGTGGGTTACAGTCTATAAATGCTGTCTGGGAAGAGATGCTATGTCATTCATTGCTATAAGCTAGGAGCCCTTAAATTAAACTGCCAGACATAAATGGCACTTCTCAACCTTAACACACAGATCCAAAGAAGCCAACAGACCCAGAGTATGGGTAGCATCCTGCTACTAAGAGCACTTAAATTTCCTACTATTAGCCAATCATCAAAGTAGTGGTTGATAAGAGAGTTGTACAAAGGTTTGATTCAGAGATTCAATTCCAAATGATATAAGCTTGGTGATTGGCTATACACAGGGCTAAGGGCCCAACAAATACAATTTATAATCCATTTCATTCAACTTCATCCCCTTCTTATTAATTGGCATGTTGTTTACACTTGTATTTAGTCTGAAAAACCTCAGTGATGGAATTACGATGAGGATACTAAAACTAAAAGGTACAGTTGTCATCTCTTTGCTCTCTACACATTTTTACTGTGCTGAAAAGTAGAAGTTTTCAATTAGGAATTAATTAAGAGACTTCAACATTAAACAAAGCTGGGAGCTTCAGGATGAAGACCAGTGATGTTGTCTGAATTCTGCACTAGCTAAAAAATATCCTGCTCCAGATACTTCTGTTGCTGGACTTCCAACTCCAAGTAGTATGTCCCCCTCAATGCCTACTATGCATGAGACTGTCTAAACTCCTATGGAGATAGTGAAACTTAGTCCACAACCTAAGGTAAAGGTAAAGACCTCCTCGTTCTTTGGCATCTTGTAACAATTTATAAAGGTAAAAGTTCCCCCTGCACATTTGTGCAGTCGTTTCCGACTCTAGGAGCTGATGCTCATCTCCATTTGTTAGCCGAAGAGCAAGCGTTGTCCGAAGATGCTTCCGCAGTCATGTGGCTGGCATGACGCTCGCGGAACGCTGTTACCTACCCACTGAAGTGGTACCTATTAATCTACTTGCATTTGCATGCTTTCGAATTGCTAGGTTGGCAAGAGCTGGGGCGAGTGCGGGAGCTCACTCCGTCACGCGGGGCTAGGGATTCGAACCTCCAAACTTGCGATCTTCCGATCGACAAGCCTGGTGTCTTACCCGCTGAGCCACCACGCCCCTTAGTCCACTACCTAAGCCTCTGGAAAAAACACTAAGGAGAATCTGAGACTGAGGTAGAGAAACTGACTCATAAACTCCCATCATCTAATGAACCACTGTAAAGGAAACTACGAGCAGAGCCCTTGATTGGGGTTGCATGACTGTTGTTTCTGATGAGACAGGAGCAATGGAAGTGACTCACTTAGTCAGGAGGTGCAGGACGAGATGGACCTCCAGATTATCCAGCAATTGTGGTTGTAGGGCCGATGAAAAAGTTCACCAAAAGTATCCTTCACTGCTTGGCACTTTGTCTTTCCCCCGCAATTTTCATTTCTGCTCAACAAGATGGGTGGGGACCTCCCTCTATGCATTCCCAGCCTATGGAATATACTCCTTCAGGAGTTGTACTCAGCACCCAATTTTTTTATCTTAAGAAAGTCGCTGAGAGCTCCTTCTTCGTCAGGCCTTTGCCATTTGAGTTACTGCAACAGTAGCTGTGTCTTCAACTGTTGGCTTTGCATTTGTAATTTTTATCACAAGAGAAGCAACTGGGCCCTTTGGGGCACTAATCCCTGATGTTTGCTAGGCTTGCTTTCCCACTTCTTGGGCCCCCCAGGCTGTCTGTTCTCTGACGGAAGTCCTGGTAGCCCAGCCAAAATTCCTCTAGTGAAACTTTCCCTCATACCCTTTTCAGCCCGAGGGGAAAACAGTGTGACTCATTTTCCTGCCTGGCCAGAAAAAGGAGGGAAGATGAGGAAAGGGGGGCTTGGATTGAAAACTTCCTGTAGACACAAAGAAGTGGAGTGTTACTGTAAGGGACTCTGCCAAGAGTTCAAGACTCAACAATTACAGTGAAATTGTCAACTGGTGTGGAGAATTGTACTTTGCCAGCTGCTTTGTGGTAAGCAGTAAATGGAAGCAAGGAATCTGAGCTGCCTCAGCGAGAACTCTATAAAAGAGGAGAAATGCTGTGCAACAAGCAGGAGAAACCAGGAAAACCCTGATTGGATTAAAACAGGTATGCTGCTTTTAAATGAAGCAGAGGTACGAAGGATTGAGAAGTCCATTAATAAGTAAGAAGACAAATCTGTAAGACTTTATGTATGCTCAGGGTTAATATTTCAATTTGGTCAATATCTCAATGGCTGGGTTTGAATAGTAAGAGCTACAAGACTGGGGAAGTCCCATCAGTCACATGTTGCACAGCCTTTCTCAACCTTTTGACCCTGGAGGAACCCTTGAAATAGTTTTCAGGCCTCGGGGAACCGCTGCACGTTCAGGCTCAAATATAGGCCAGAAGTTACAAAATTATATTTGCTTCATGGGTAGGCCTGTATATATGCATGAACAGTGTTCTTAAACTAAAAATCAAGAATGAACCTTACCTCTTTAATGTGAAGTTGCCCAAATTTGAAATGATTTTTTAAATAAATCGTGATCTCCCAGGGAACCCCTAGTGACCTCTCGCGGAACCCTAGGGTGCCACAGAACCCTGGTTGAGAAACCCTGCATTAGCATATTGTTGTTGTTCAGTCGTTTAGTCGTGTCCGACTCTTCGTGACCTCATGGACCATAGCACGCCAGGCCTTCCTGTCCTCCACTGTCTCTCGGAGTTTACTCAAATTCATGTTCATTACATCGGTGATGCTATCTAACCATCTCATCCTCTGCCGTCCCCTTCTCCTTTTGCCTTCAGTCTTTCCCAGCATCAGGGTCTTTTCCACTGAGTCCTCTCTTCGCATTAGGTGGCCAAAGTATGTGAGCTTCAGCTTCAGCATCTGTCCTTCCAATGAGCAGTCAGGGTTGATTTCCTTTAGGATTGACTGGTTTGACTGGTTTGACCAGTCCAAGGGACTCTCAAGAGTCTTCTCCAGCACCACAGCTCGAAAGCATCAATTCTTTGGCGCTCAGCCTTCCTTATGGTCCAACTCTCACAGCCATACATTACTACTGGGAAAACCATAGCTTTAACTATACGGCAAGGTGATGTCTCTGCTTTTTAATATGCTGTCTAGGTTTGCCATAGCTTTCCTCCCAAGGAGCAAGCGTCTTTTAATTTCATGGCTGCAGTCACCGTCTGCGGTGATCTTGGAGCCCAAGAAAATAAAATCTGTCCCTGCTTCCATTTCTTCCCCTTCTATTTGCCAGGAAGTGATGGGACCAGATGCCATGATCTGGGTTTTTTTAATGTTGAGTTTCAAGCCAGCTTTTGCACTTTCCTCTTTCACCCTCATCAAGAGGCTCTTTAGTTCCTCTTCACTTTCTGCCATTAGGGTGGTATCGTCTGCATATCTGAGGTTGTTGATATTTCTCCCAGCAATCTTAACTCCGGCTTGTGATTCATCCAGCCCGGCATTTCTCATGATGTACTCTGCATATAAGTTAAATAAGCAGGGTGATAATATACAGCCTTGTCGTACTCCTTTCCCAATTTTGAACCAGTCGGTTGTTCCATGTCCGGTTCTAACTGTTGCTTCTTGACCCGCATACAGGTTTCTCAGGAGACAGGTAAGGTGGTCTGGTACTCCCATCTCTTTAAGAATTTGCCACAGTTTGTTGTGATCCACACAATCAAAGGTCTTTAGCGTAGTCAATGAAGCAGAAGTAGATGTTTTTCTGGAACTCTCTTGCTTTTTCCATGATCCAGCGAATGTTGGCAATCTGATCTCTAGTTCCTCTGCCTCTTCGAAACCCAGCTTGCACTTCTGGTAGTTCTCGGTTCACATGCTGCTGAAGCCTAGCTTGTAGGATTTTGAGCATAACCTTGCTGGCATGTGAAATGAGCGCAATTGTACGGTAGTTTGAACATTCTTTGGCATTGCCTTTCTTTGGAATTGGAACGTAAACTGACCTTTTCCAATCCTGTGGCCACTGTTGAGTTTTCCAAATTTGTTGGCATATTGAGTGCAGCACTTTAACAGCATCATCTTTTAGGATTTTAAATAGCTCAGCTGGGATACTGTCTTCTCTGCTAGCTTTGTTGTTAGTAATGCTTCCTAAGGCCCACTTGACTTCACTCTCTAGGATGTCCGGCTCAAGGTCAGTGACCACACTGATATATGCATAATTAGCATATTACTGTGTGCTAATTACACCCAGGCTTGTGACTTCTGGAAGCAGAATTAACATGAAGCGTTCATAGGTCTTGAATATCCACATTCACGAAACTTTTGCTTTTCTATCTTTGCAACAGACATCCAATAGAAACTGAAAACATGGAAGAAACTTAGGGGAACCTCTAGCCCAGATGTTTTGGACTTCAGTTCCTAGCAGCTTTAGCTGGCAAGATCAATGGCCAAGGATTGTGTGACTTGTAGCCCACTGATTCCAGAAGGTAGCCCGTTTATGGTCTTGTCCTTCCAGGTCCTTCATTTCCTTCTTCTCCCCTTACCTGTTGCATAGCTTTAATGTGTGGTCTGAAACACTCTGCTCTGTTTTAGCACCAGTATTGGATGAGCATACCAATTGGGGAACAACCGGCTTCAACTGAACCCTGGTAAGACGGAGTGGCTGTGGATTGATGGCCCCCCTGGATCCGGGAAGTTGTCATCTTTGGTTCTGGGTGGGGTTGCACTACCCCAGTCGGATCCAGTGCGGAATCTGGGGGTCCTCCTGGACTCGCGACTCCTGCTCGAAGAGCAGGTGGCAGTCATGGCCAGGAGGGCCTTTGCACAGCTTCGAGTTGTGTGCCAGTTACGCCCTTTCCTGGATCGGGAGGCCCTCCGAACAGTCACTCACGCCCTTGTCCTCTCCCGTATAGACTATTGTAATGCGCTGGGGCTACCCTTGAAGAGTATCCGGAAGCTTCAGCTGGTGCAGAATGCGGCAGCGCGAGCAGTTATGGGTGCCAGGAGATCGGCACATGTGACACCTCTGCTACGCGAGCTGCATTGGGTGCCAGTTTGCTTCCGGGTCCAATTCAAGGTGTTGGTGATTACCTTTAAAGCCCTACATGGCATAGGGCCAGGGTACCTGAGGAACCGTCTCATCCCGATAACGTCGGCCCGCCCCACCCATGCATGCAGAGAGGGCATGCTTCGGACCCCCTCAACAAGAGAATTCCATCTAGCGGGGTCCAGGAGGCGTGCCTTCTCTGCGATAGCGCCCGCCTTATGGAATATCTTGCCCCCGGAGGTGAGACTGGCCCCCTCACTCCTGGCCTTTCGGAAGGCCATTAAGACCTGGCTCTGCCGCCTGGCCTGGGACAACGGAGGTGGTAGTGCCTCCTGGGGTTGGCTGGCCCCATAGCCCCATGATCCATTCTGCGGGTCCTAATCCATCTTGGATTTTATTTTATTTATTTATGCTTGTGAGATATTTTGTATAGTTTTTAAATTTTATTTATTGTAACCCGCCCAGAGTCCCTTGCATGGGAGATGGGCGGGGAATAAATTTGATAAACAAACAAACAAACACCAACCCAGAGCTTTATGGATTCTGAAGTACATATGTACAGTTGAACGTAAGATTCTGATATATTTCTCTACAGTAGAGTGCTTGTAGATGAACCATCTAAAAATGGGGTCAAGAAATTTGAAAAAGTATTGTCCCAATATCCATCTGAGGAACTCAGCATCTTTCAGCAACTAAAACTAGGATCCCAATTGGGAAATCTTATGGAGAGAGTTGTGTCCCTACCCTCTATTAACTCTATGCAACTATGTTCTGTGTGATCTTTCTTTTGAGGACTTCATAGAAATTTCAGAGTATGAAATATAGCCACAACACTAAAACCTATGACTATGAAACAATAGTATGCTAACATGCAACTATATCAACAACTGGCCCATATTTGGTCACAGTTTTACCAAAGATATAATGAGATGAGGCAGCATATTCACAAGAGGAACAAGTCTGTATTGTGAAAACAGTGAGATTTCTTTACTTTTGTGGTTTCAGATGAGTCAGCTTCATGTCTGGCCCTGATTAAGTATCATTCTGGAGTTCAAGCTTGAACAAGTCCACCAAAAGGAGATTCAGACCACCTGTTTCTTTTTAATTGCCTTCTAACTAGAACAAACTGATTCACAGTAAGCATGTTTCTAGCAATGGGTTAGTTAAACCTTGTCTCTGTTTACCCCCTGTAATCAGTATCTTCCAAAAAGCGGTGATTTCTGCAGAATTTCCCAAACCTGCCTTTCAAGGCAGACATGGGGAGCACTAATAAAAATTGGGGCCAGGGGTGTTCAAAGGAAACGCAGTGTGTTTTACAATGGATTGCATTATACAACACAGTGTTTCTCCTGAAACACTGAATTGTTGGGCAAACTTTTAAAGCTCATTTGTAAAGGGCATTTAATCACATTAATTTGGCCCTCGCTGAATTTGCCACAAATAACCAAATTACACTGGCATGGGTGGAGTTGCATTCCAGACAGCCCATTTGCTAAGGGGAAGTCAGCCCAGGATTAGGTGGCAGACATTCGTTCCCACCCATTGGCAAAGAACAATGCCACAAATGAATAGCTCAGTCGTGCACGACTACACACCTTAGCTGAACTTTCAACTACAAGTTGGCTGGTGAAGCAGAGGGAAGTTCTCAGTCACTATATAAAGAGATGCTCTAAAAGCAAAACAAAATCCAGGTACTTAAAAGGAAGGGAATGAAAAGGGGGAAATGCTCTTGGTAAGAATTTTGTGTAAACCGAATTCTTTTTGCATCATCCATAATATGTCCAAATATACACGTCTGCTCAGAAGCAAATCCCAGTCATTTTCTGGTCAGCCTTTGGATCATCTCCTACTCCATTTTTGTGTTCTTTTCTTTTCCTGCAGCATTTTTAAAATGATTTGGTTTTCAGCCCTGAAACTCAGGGATAACATTACACACAAACAATAATGCAATTAATCTATCTATTTTATTTGATATTTCTTTTTTAAAACACTGCCTTGCCAAGTATCATCAGTGTGCTCATCATGGGAGTGGCAACTCCGGGTTGTAACAAAAGGCAGATCACAGGCAGCCTATCGATTTCCTGCCCTGCCCTAGTTATATTACTACTTACATAAAATTATTGGAACTAAGACAAAGTAATATAATTTGAGCAACCACTTATTCCCAATTACTCCTGCCTCCATTTTCTCCTTCCTCTGGGGTTCTTTGTGCCATCTCAGACTCTAAGCTCCTTGGGCAAAGTCTGTTTGTTTCCATACGAGTAACAGTAACTGTGAGACCTCTGCAGAGAAGTGGCACATAGGCGTGTGGTTTGGCTGGTGCCAAGAGTCAGAAGCTAACTTGTGGGACTGCCTCTCCCTGATGATATCTGCCCATTCCAGCAGGTCAGATAGGGTGGACATACTCCAGCTTCTTTCCCTTGAATGTTGCCGTCTAGGGACACTGAGTCCTTCGGAAGAGCCTCCCACCTGAGATCAAAGAGAACCCCACCCTTTTAGTCCTCCAGAAGGCTGTAAAAATTCGGCTCCCCCCCAAAAAACATTGGGATAGGATAAGGTTGGAACCAAGGGATGGTTTTGTTGGATGCATCAGAAAAGAACAACTGAAATACCAAGTTTTGGTTTTAATGTTTTGGAGGAGGGGGGCCTTTACAGTCATTTTGAGCTGCCCAGAGTTGTGTTTTATAAGATGGCTGGCCATATGAGTCTAATAAATAAATAAGCAAACATATTAAGTTGTTGCTGCCTCCCATGCTTTATTGGCTTCTTCAAAAACTAAAAAATGGGACAGGTCGCCTTAATAGGAATGGCTTTCCCCTTTGAAATCTCAGGGGTTCAAACTGGAGTCCTTTCCAGATTCAAAGAAAGTAAGAGGACCACATGACCTAACATTGCCCTTGGCTTGGCTGCTGACTTAAAGAGGGGGGTGCCCAATTTCCCATGTCTTTGGGATATCAATATGGATATGTGGAGCTCCTTCACAGGTTCACTGCAAGGTGAAGAGTATGTAGACGGAAAGAAATGGTCACCAAATTCATTCCCTCTCCCCAAAACAGGTTTCCAATATAACCACCACAGCAATCTTCAGGACTGCTGAGGGGGATGAATAATGGGATTTCCGCAAGGATTCCAACTAAACAGAGGTTCCTTAAAAGAAATGTAGCTTTATGAAATTAATTCAAGAGATGTAAGCAAATATTTAAATAATCAGGAATGAGAGACTGCAGAACTCACTGTTTATTTCCAACTTTTCCAGTCAAAACAATAACTTCAGTCCTTTATTTTTTATTCTTTCATGTTACACAAAAATCCATCATCACTATGAAATTGGTAGAAGTGCTTCCTGCAAGATACACTACTTAAGATTTACCGGTGAATTACACAGGAAAGTCCTAATGCCTCACATGTATACTAGATCCTAACTCCTAAGCGTATTTATTTGGACATTTAGTTGTTGAAGTAAAGAGGTTTTTAAAAAAGTGGGACTGCCTGTTCTTTTCCATAATTCCAAGGAGGATGCACACTCACCTGATGGAGGAATGCATTCCCCAGTGAGGGAAATGAATACCTCCCGCCTTCTTACGTGAACCAGAGAAAATACAGCATTCTAGCTCTCTCTGTCTCTCACTAACCCTTGCAATCATATTTTACTTCCACACAACATGCTTAAATTGGTCTGTTAAAGATCGGCCTTCCCCTGCCTGGTTCCCTCCAGACCTGTTGGACCAATTGATCATGTTAGAAAATGATGCTTCTGGGGGGGGCCAGGTTGGAGAAAACCATTGTATGTATAAAAAGTACACCTGACCAAAAATGTAAAAACTTTTTATGGGCATGCTATCCCCTGAACAGAAGAATCAAATTGCATTGCACATAAAGTATTTGCAACTCCCACTCAAAAGTTTGCCACAATGTGCAAAGTTCAACACCTTTTTTGTAACCAATGTTTTGCCCAGAGTAAGATTTTTTTTTCCAGTGAAAGGGACATACAGTATATATAGAGAGCACTTGTTCTTTCAGATATAAGTGTCTCCCTAAAAATCACTTTTCACTAACACGCATCTGACCCAGTTCTATTAAACATCTATGATATGGGATGAAATCAATGTGTTTTAGAGATCAATCTTCTGTGAGTTGCAGTTGCACATATGATTTCTAAAGTGATTCTATTTCAATAAAGCTGAACAACATTCTGCTACAGGCAATTTGAGCCTACCTGAAAAAGAGCTTAAAATAAATATAGTAAGCTTCATTATGAACAAACATAATAAAAGATCTAGGCTCAAATATAAAGATCTATCTTAAGCTAATATGCAAAAAAAACTTTAGTCCTTGGAAAGTTTAAGTTCTTCATTGGCATCTCTCAGACTAATGAGGCTGAGAATGCTGAAGAGTTCAAAACGAAGACAACTAGGAAACAGATACTTCCACCGGAGAAGGCCCATGTGTTTCCAAACTTGTTTCACTGGGTCTTCCCTTTTGTTGAGTTACGTAACCCCAAACAATTTTGGCTTGGCACCTGGGTATCTTACAGGACCACCTGCTCCAACCTGAATCAACCCCACCTACCAGGATATCTAGGGAGAAGCTCCTTGTGGTCCTTTACTTCCAGGAGATGAATGGGGTTGAAGCCAGAAGGCACTGCTTTTCAGTGGCAGCACCAATGTTTTGGAATGGCCTCCCAGGGGAGTTTGGACCTGCCCCCTCCCTGAGGACTTTTAGAAAGATGTTAAAAAGTGAGCTCCTTTGGAGAGAGTTCCAACCGAGTTCATGACTCGCATCTTCTTTTATTCTTATTTTTATTCTTGGCCTTCATTTTATTTTTATGATTGTGGCTGAGATGATTTACTGGTTTATGATTTAATTTTTTTTTTACGTTTAACGTAGCTCGGAGGTTTAAATTAATTTTTTGCATCATGGAAGCTGCTGAGTGTTTTTGGATTGCAGTGGGGTATGTGTGATATGTGTGATCCAAAAAGCTTGGGTCTGGGGTCTCTCCCTCCTCAGCTCCAGTCAGCTGGAATCCTCTGCACTTTGCCCCCCACTTCCCCTTCTTTCTACCCTTCCATGCTAGATCCTCCCATGCTGCCCTGAGTAAAAAAGAGCAAGAGGAAAATGCTCAAACTCTTGGGCATTGCTAAGCATCATTCTGGCTCCTTCATACCCAAAGCAGACTGCAGATGACCTCCACATACCCCAGATGCCAACAAGTTAATTTCTTGATGCCATAAAAGCTTTTCTCTTCAAGAAATGATGGAGGATGTTCAGATGAAAGAAATACTGTTGTTTGTAGATAGAATTAAAAATAAATGCTGAGCAGCCATTAACACCTGCCCAAAGGGGATTTTTATTCTATTTTTATGTTTTGGCACTGTATTGTACCAGTGTCAGGGTTCACCCAATTATTTCAGCAGACTTCATATTCACAGGCAAACACATGAGATGGGAGTTGGGTAGATCCCTGAGTTCTAGGTTTTCTTTTGCAAAATACTGGCTTCATAGCCCTTCATAAGCAATATTGATCAGATGGTTCACCACTCACCATTACATGGGACATTCAAACTTTCGGCTCATCTAGCAATTGACAAGGCATCACTTCCACCACACAATTGGCAGTGACAATATTAGTAACACAGCCATCAGATTTAAACCACCTTTTGGTCCACACCTGAGGGCAAGAGTGGATTCAAAATGGTTTGACAAAACTGGATATAAAATCTAGCACAGGAGAAAAAAAATTAAAGATAACACTGAACAAGCATGATCAATAGTCTCTTAGAAGACTGACATATCATTCCATTCTCCAATGAAGATAATAAACACAGTCAGTCCTGTTAGTCCAAACAACAACTGGAGCATAATATAAGAGCAAACTTTGATTGAAATATTATTTCAGACCAGAAAGAGAAAGAGCTGCTCCAAGGTATGATGTGATAAAGATAATACATCAGGAACATTTTTTTCCATCCAACTTTCTTTATAACATTCAGCCTGAATGACAGTTCTAATTCCTTATGATCAAAATAAAATCTGATGCTGCTATTGTTAGTGAATGCAACATCATTGTTACAGTGTATGAAATAAGAATACTGGGTAATTTTGTGCATATTCACAATCATATAAATAGATGGAAAAATAGTTTACAGAAATTAAATTAGTTCTGAACAATCTCTCTCTCTCTTTCTGGTACTTTTGATCACAGATATTTCAGCTTTTGACAAATCACATAGCTTTTTTGAATCTCTCAAATGCTTTGAAAGTCCTTCACTGCAGTTTATGTGCAGCTACACTAAGGTGACTGTTAAACCAGAATCAGATAATCAAATGGGAGTGTGGCAAACAAGATAAGTGGCTTTGTGCAATGGCCAGCTAACATCAAATGTCACGTGCTGGTCTGTCTATAATGCTTTCAGAAAATCAGCTAACACAATCTGTAGAAGTAGGCATCACCAATGTTCTTAACATATTCACCTGTTTTACTTTAGCCATTAAACGTAGGGACTTGGGTTCACTTAGAAGGTTACTGGAAACCAACATTACACTCAAGTTTAAAAAATCAAGACAGTTGTATATTCAGGGGCATACCCACTTTCTCAAGAACTTTGTTAGAATATTTTAATTTTTTCTCTTCAAATCATGTACAGCAAAAACAGAAAACTGCTACATCCCATCTGGAGGTGATAGTTTTCTATTATTTTTACAAGATCTCTTAAAAGGTCTGAATGTCTGACTTTCTCCCCCTCTCATCTCTCAATGTGCAACTGGATTCTGTAGAGCTGATACTCTTAGAAGGCAATAGTCAAAGCTAAAGTTGGATATAAACAGTGCAGCTGTATAAATAAGTTACTGATATTGCCTCTTTAAACAATTGTCAGAGCCATAATAATCTTTTTTAAAAAAAATCTATCTAAAGAAAATCTTTCCACTAGAATCTGATTTGGAACTATAGCATACATATACATATATGTTTCATGTATTTTTTATTTCTAAATGTAAAAATATCATTTTTAAAAAGGCTACCTACTGGAATGAATCAAAGTGAATTGTGGATATAATATCTTTTAAACCACATCTGGGGTTTTTTTTAAAAAAAATTCTTTTTCATATATTAATCCATTGATATATAATGCAATTAAAAAATCTACCAGGTTGTGTCAACCAGCCACAGTGATCCAGAGCTTCTATCTAAGAAGGGAAGTGGAATTAAGCCACACCTTGCAATGGTGTTTCAGTATTGTGATTGTGTAACATAATTCACTGAAACAATACTGATGTGGAACACAAGCACTCTTCCATCTATTTGACTGTTAAGTTAATTAACTCTTTAGGACAGCCATTGGTGAGACATAATCACAAGCAGATGTATCAGTTCCAAGACTTTTCAATAGGTATCTCTGGTGGAACAGTTGTATATCTTGGGTCGAGTTTTGGAATGAAATCCTTAAAATGCATAGATGCTTCAGTACCAAATACATCCAGTTCTTTTCTGTTCATGACAGCAAATCTAGAAAACGAAAGATTCCAAAATTACTTTAATATATACCTCAGGGAATAAAGCAACATAAAACAGGATTACGATTAGAGTGGTATAAGTTAAACTTCTACCAGCAAAGCTTAAGAAATTAAGACTATGTTTATCTCACTGAAAAACAATCATGAAATTAAATATTTATTAAGAGAACCATGTAATTACATATTTATTAAGAGAAATATAATAAACATTCTACTATGTTTATATGCCACTATGGGAAAAAGACTAAGAAATGTCAAAAATATTTTCAAATAAGTACAACTAAAATGATCCTTATATTACATCTTAAGTTGGGAATGTATATTTTGTTAAAGGCCTTTAAAAGTTTGTATATGCTTTCAGATGTTTGAATTTTTTCTCCAATGACTCAAAGGAACTCTTTTATTAGACTTCTTATATGAGACCACTCCAGCAAAGGAGATCGTTACCTTGTCGTGGTGCTGGAGCTTGAGCACCTCAATGAAACCATGAGCTAAACCGTGAAGGGACACCCAAGACGGGAAGGTCGTGGCAGAGAGGTCAGACTAAATACGATCCCTGGGGAAGGTAATGGCAACCCACCCCAGTATTCTTGCCATGAAAACTAAATGGATCAGTACAACCAAAGATATGTCGGTATACCATCGGAAGATGGGACTCCCAGGTCGGAAGATGGTCAAAATGCTACTGGGGAGGAACAGAGGATACGTTCAACTAGCCCCAGATGTGATGACGCAGCTAGCTCAAAGCCGAAAGGACGGCTAGCGGCCGACGGTGCTGGTGGTGAACGACGAATCCGATGTTCTAAAGATCAATACACCATAGGAACCTGGAATGTAAGATCTATGAGCCAGGGCAAATTGGATGTGGTTATTGGTGAGATGTCAAGATTAAATATAGACATTTTAGGTGTCAGTGAACTGAAATGGACTGGGATGGGCCACTTCACATCAGATGACCACCAGATCTACTACTGTGGACAAGAGGACCACAGAAGAAATGGAGTAGCCTTCATAATTAATAATAAAGTGGCTAAAGCAGTGCTTGGATACAATCCAAAAAACAATAGAATGATCTCAATTCGAATTCAGGGTAAGCCATTTAACATCACAGTGATCCAAATATACGCCCCAACCACAGATGCTGAAGAAGCAGAAGTAGATCAGTTCTACGAGGATCTGCAGCACCTACTAGATAATACACCAAAAAGAGATGTTATTTTCATTACAGGAGACTGGAATGCTAAGGTGGGTAGTCAGACGACACCTGGAATTACAGGAAAGCATGGTCTGGGAGAACAAAATGAAGCAGGACACAGGCTGATAGAATTTTGCCAAGACAACTCACTGTGCATAACAAACACTCTCTTCCAACAACCTAAAAGACGACTTTATACATGGACTTCACCAGATGGTCGACACCGAAATCAGATTGACTACATCCTTTGCAGCCAAAGGTGGCGGACATCTATACAGTCGGTAAAAACAAGACCTGGAGCTGACTGTAGTTGAGATCATGAACTTCTTATTGCAAAATTTAGAATCAGACTAAAGAGAATAGGGAAGACCCACAGATCAGTTAGATATGAGCTCACTAATATTCCTAAGGAATATGCAGTGGAGGTGAAGAATAGATTTAAGGGACTAGATTTAGTAGATAGGGTCCCAGAAGAACTATGGACAGAAGTTCGCAACATTGTTCAGGAGGCGGCAACAAAAAACGTCCCAAAGAAAAAGAAAACCAAGAAGGCAAGATGGCTGTCTGCTGAAACACTGGAAGTAGCCCAAGAAAGAAGGAAAGCAAAAGGAAACCGTGATAGGGGGAGATATTCCCAATTAAATGCAAAATTCCAGAGGTTAGCCAGAAGAGATAAGGAATTATTTTTAAACAAGCAATGTGCGGAAGTGGAAGAAGACAATAGAATAGGAAGGACAAGAGACCTCTTCCAGAAAATTAGAAACATCGGAGGTAAATTCCAGGCAAAAATGGGTATGATCAAAAACAAAAATGGTAAGGACCTAACAGAAGCAGAAGAGATCAAGAAAAGGTGGCAAGAATATACGGAAGATCTGTATAGGAAGGATAATAATATTGGAGATAGCTTTGACGGTGTGGTTAGTGAGTTAGAGCCAGACATCCTGAAGAGTGAGGTTGAATGGGCCTTAAGAAGCATGGCTAATAACAAGGCAGCAGGAGACGATGGTATCCCAGCTGAACTGTTTAAAATCTTGCAAGATGATGCTGTCAAGGTGATGCATGCCATATGCCAGCAAATTTGGAAAACACAAGAATGGCCATCAGATTGGAAAAAATCAACTTATATCCCCATACCAAAAAAGGGAAGCACTAAAGAATGTTCAAACTATCGAACAGTGGCACTTATTTCACATGCCAGTAAGGTAATGCTCAAGATCTTGCAAGGTAGACTCCAGCAATTCATGGAGCGAGAATTGCCAGATGTACAAGCTGGGTTTAGAAAAGGCAGAGGAACTAGAGACCAAATTGCCAATATCCGCTGGATAATGGAGAAAGCCAGGGAATTTCAGAAAAACATCTATTTCTGTTTTATTGACTATTCTAAAGCCTTTGACTGTGTGGATCATAACAAATTGTGGCAAGTTCTTGGTGGTATGGGGATACCAAGTCATCTTGTCTGCCTCCTGAGGAATCTGTATAACGACCAAGTAGCAACGGTAAGAACAGAGCACGGAACAACAGACTGGTTTAAGATTGGGAAAGGAGTACGGCAGGGTTGTATACTCTCACCCTACCTATTCAACCTGTACGCAGAACACATCATGCGACATGCTGGGCTTGAGGAATCCAAGGCTGGAGTTAAAATCGCTGGAAGAAACATTAACAATCTCAGATATGCAGCTGATACCACTTTGATGGCTGAAAGCGAGGAGGAGTTGAGGAGCCTTATGACGAAGGTGAAAGAAGAAAGTGCAAAAGCTGGGTTGCAGTTAAACCTCAAAAAAACCAAGATTATGGCAACGAGCTTGATTGATGACTGGCAAATAGAGGGAGAAAAAGTGGAGGCAGTGACAGACTTTGTATTTCTAGGCACAAAGATTACTGCAGACGCTGACTGCAGCCAGGAAATCAGAAGACGTCTACTTCTTGGGAGGAGAGCAATGGCAAATCTTGATAAAATAGTTAAGAGCAGAGACATCACACTGACAACAAAGGTCCGCATAGTTAAAGCAATGGTATTCCCTGTAGTAACCTATGGCTGCGAGGGCTGGACCATAGGGAAGGCTGAGCGAAGGAAGATAGATGCTTTTGAACTGTGGTGTTGGAGGAAAATTCTGAGAGTGCCTTGGACTGCAAGAAGATCAAACCAGTCCATACTCCAGGAAATCAAGCCAGACTGCTCACTTGAGGGAATGATATTAAAAGCAAAACTGAAGTACTTTGGCCACATAATGAGAAGACAGGATACCCTGGAAAAGAAGCTGATGCTAGGGAAAGTGGAAGGCAAAAGGAAGAGGGGCCGACCAAGGGCAAGATGGATGGATGGTATTCTGGAGGTGACGGACTCAACCATTGGGGAGCTGAGGATGGTGACGGCCGACAGAGGGCTCTGGCGTGGACTGGTCCATGAAGTCACGAAGAGTCGGAAACGACTGAATGAATAAACAACAACAAAATATGAGACCAACAATCTTTCAGTGAGTGTTACGTCTGTTAGCCAAGTGGACCAGAAAAGGTTGCAATCTAAAATACTTGAATTCTATTTCTCTTTGGGACTAATGAAGGTAAAACTAAACTTAAATTGTGGTAAAAAGAACACTGTGGATACCTTGGTGCTCTCTGAGCGTGGTTGTTTGCTTGCAGACGTTTCGTTGCCCAACTAGGTAACATCTTCAGTACTAGAAGGGAGTTGGGTTTGCTCTCTGTTTATATACAGTAGCTTGCCCTGACAGTGTTGGTGGGGGTGTTGTTCTCCCCTTGGTAGTTCCTTGATTATGCTGTCATTTAGTACTTGTTTGTTTGTCTGAATTGGTAGTTCCTTGATTAGGGTACGGTTTACTACTTGATTATTTGTCTGGTGTTAATCCCTGCTTATCAGGATGTTGGTTGCTAGAGAGGATGTGTTCTGGACTTTTTGTTTCCTTTTTAGCTTTTTTATTCTCTCTTTTGAATGGTATGTAAATGTTGTTTACCTCTATGTGCCTGTTGATGGCTGACGTGTCTGAGTGCCAAGCTTCCAGGAATTCCCTAGCGTTTTTAGGATTTAGCTTGGTCTAGGATGCTCAATTTCCCAGTTGAAAGTGACACTCTTTGAGTACAAATGACACTATTTGTCTGAGTCACTGCACTTTTTGGACACAACTACTAATCTTACATATTAAAGGACAATTCTGTTCATGTAAGCTGTGAAGGAACTTTAAGATTACAAGCAAAGCTAGGAAACTTAAGAGAAAACCCAGCATTCACGTAAGCTCTGCACTCCTAGAATGATTTTATTTAAAAAAAATCACTTTAACTGACAATCTCATCATTTAACACAAAATTCATTCATAACAGACTTAAAAAAGAAAGTCTGGCATCCACAATGCTCCTTAGAGAAGTGGACAATTGTAACCACTGGGAGTTACTCACCTTCCTTTTGTTAACCGCAAAAGGAATTTCCAGTATGAAGGTCTCAGGTTCTGAACTTCCATCACAGCCTAAAACAAAAAGTGGCTTTAACTTGGGAATTCAATTCAATTCAATTTTAATTATTTTAATTTTGTTATAGCCACCCACTCCATTAGACTCTGGGTGGCTTACAAAACCCAAAAAACAATTAAAACAGTTAACAAGCAGCTGGGATTAAAACATCCAGAACAATAAACAGCACAAATATGACAGGGCCCCCTCAAATGCATGAACATGTACATTAACCCCAGGCCTGAGACCAGAGTCAGGTCTTAAGGCTTTCTGGAACCCCAGGAGAATGGGCACCATCCATATTTCTGGGGGGATGATATTCCAGAGGGCAGGGGCTGCAGCAGAAAAGGCATGCTTCCTTGGTCCTTTGAACTGGCAAATTTAATTGAAGGGATCTGGAGTGCATCCGCTCTGTCCAATTGTACCAGGTGGGCAGAAACAATGGGAGATGGGCAGTCCTCCAGATAAGCAGGCCCTATGCCATGAAACACTTTATAGGTGCACCTTGAATTGCACTCAGAAGCCTACTGGCAACCACTACAGCTTGCATAGCAGGGGTGACACATGGGCACAACATGAAATGCCCATTACTGCTTGTGCTGCTGCATTTTGTACCAGCTGTAGCTTCTGGATGGTCTTCAAGGGCAACCCCGTGTAGAGCACATTGCAAAATTCCAATTATGAGGTGACCAAGGCACGAGTGACCGTCTGAAGGGAAACAGCAACACCATCTTCTGTTCTGATATGGTAATAACAGTACTTCTCTCTGCAATGTTTTCCTCAATTTGCTTCTGGCAAAAGAAAAGCTTCATCATAAAGATCGTGCTCTTTATTCGCATTTCTCAGTCTGGTTCTCTTTAGATCAGTGTTGATGCTGGCTGGGGAATTCTGGGAGTTGAAGTTCACCCATCTTAAAGTTGTCAAGGTTGAGAAACATTGCTCTAGATGTTCGGTATGACTCCCATCTGCCCCAAGCCAGCACTGCTTTTGACCATGTTGGTGAGGGTTTATGGCAACTGAAGTCTAAGCATATCAGGAGGGCACTGGGTTGGGCAAGACACTCTTATACATACAGCTAATCCAAGCATGTCTCACTAAAGATCAACAATTCAACCGCCCAGAGTCTACCGTGGTAGAGATGGGCGGTGATAAATTTGATTAATAAACAATTATTACAATTACAATTACAATTATTGTTTACAATTTTTACAATTATTTATTGTAAACCGCCCAGAGTTCCCCTTTCGGGGGAGATGGGTAGTAATAGAAATTTAATAAATAATGAATAACAAACTGGCCTGGGTACAAAGCATTTGCACTATTCTGCTAGTACTACTTCTTGTGTGTCAGATCATATTGTTACTGAATAAAATATACAGAGCTCTAACGTTAGCCATTTCTTCCAAATTCATTGACATATGCTACCTTGTGATTAATGAGCTATGCAACATGCAAATAACCAGCTACAATAGTGTACCAAGTTTTCAGTCCACAGTATGGAATAAGCTTACCTAAGTTGATCATGCAAACAGACATTGTGGATGCTGCAGTTGTTTGGGCTGTTGGAACATGTCCCCTGCTTTGGCAAGTTTGATAGTCTCTTCTTCTCTAGTAGCATAAAAATACTAACCAATCTACTAATGTGAAATAGAGCAGCTATCATATGAATGAATGACCAGGACAAACTGCCCTATATCCTTTTACTTTAATTAATGAGTATCATTAGACATAAACAAAAGAGCTTCAACCTAAAGAACAAAAACTTACTGCTTGGAAGCAGATGGCTGTGGATACAGCATAGATTATACTGTCTGCATGAGGGAAATAAGGAACCTTTCCAGCTTCAATGCCTTTGAAATACATGGTCTATAAAATTAAAAAAAAAATCAAGCAAGCAAGTGAATGAGTTTCCAGAAAGACCAACGATGCAAGGCTAGGAACAAGAAAATAGACAGATGCAGGGAACCAACTGTATGAGGCTTTTTAAAAAGCAGCAGTAGAATCAATTGGGTGTACCCACCAGCGCATGGTTCATTCACAGTTAATGAAGATCACTGATGTGAGTACTTTAGACTGGGGGTTTAATGGTCTTAACTGAGGAGAAATGTATTATTTCACTGATTTCCAAATGTTGGAAAGGTAGCCCTGCATTTAGGGCACATCCTACTCATTCAGCTGAATGGAACTTTAGGTGACTGCCTGGAATACAGTACTACCCTGACAGTACCTTGTGATCAGGATAATAGCTATGATAGTTAAGGAGAACAACCATAATCAAAGGCAATATTTATGCCAGATATTGGAAACAAGCCACACCTTGGACTTCCTGTGGGCATTCTAGAGTAGATCCCCCCATGCCCTTCACAATCAGTCAGACCTGGGAATATCAGACCCATCCATGCCTTGCATCTGCAAACTGCAACCATGCCCTTTCATGCATACCAGATGAAGAGGATGGGGCAGCCTCAGAAGAACAATGGTTATGGATTATCCTCTTATTTCATACTGAGAGGCAGTCAACTCCGCCTGAAGTAAAGCCACAAAATAGCGCTGCCTTCTGTTTTGCTGACATACACATATACACACCCATCCTTTCTCCCTCCTGCTCTATTTGCACAATCAATGGACACTTCAAAGATCTCTGGAGCATACTCTCATACATACAGGGCCTCTGCTGGATCAACAGTGGAAAAAAGTTGATGCAAACGTTGCATGACACGTGCTCACTTGGAGAGTGAGCTGTAAGGAACAAAATAATACTGGCCAGGAAAAAGTAGAGCTAATGTCTGATTGGCAAGCTTCTCAGATTGAGCTAAGTCAGAAGAATGCAGGATAGGAACAAAACACCACTGATGACAGTCTTCCCCAATCTGGCACTCTCCAAATATACTGAACCAATGGAACTACTAGTCTCAGAGTTCTTCATCAGCCTCTCTAAGAAGCAACCCTGTAGGCTAGCTAAGGGTTGGATCCCAATATTTTTGAAAGGTGCTTCGTGCAGAACAAACTCATCCAGAAAATATCTGGTTGGGAAGCTTGACCTGGAATATTGTTTGATGAAACTAATTCTGCCATTCCGGAGAAAAAGATATTCTGACACCACACATATGCTTACCTCTACTAGTTTGGAAGCCAGGTACATTGAAATAGTTGTACTTCTGTAAAACATCATTGACAATCCTGCCAGGGACCCTGCAGTTAAAAAAAAAAGCAAATTAGCCAAATTCTTAATACTGAACCACATGAAACTCTACTATAGCATTCTCCAAATAAATGGAGATAAAGGGAGTCCAGCTGGATTGAAAAAGGTTTATCTAGTTCAGCATCCTGTCTCACCCTTGTGGCCAGCCTGATGCCACTGAGATGCCTGCAAGCTAAATATAAGGGAAATATCCCTTTCTGACTCTTTCCCCAATGAATTTTTATACAGAGACACCTTTCCACCATGAACATCTATAAAGAGCTCAGGTACTTGAGATAAAACAGATCAGCCTTCCCCTTCTGATTTGCTCCACAGAATCATGCTGGAGAAAGCCAGTATGTCACTGTGATGATAAGGAGTCACTTAAAACCTCTGTCTACTCCCTTTTGGAAGCCATTGAAAATTATGTACATCACATCATCTGTATAGAATGCCACACTTTAGTCATGTGCTATGTGAAGAAATGATTCCTTTTGCTTGTCCTAAATCTTTAATCATTCAGCTTCATTGGATGAATGCTGATTTTAATACTATGAGAGTAGAGGGGAAAAAGGTATCACAATGATCAACATATCCCTGATCTGCTATTTATCTCATATAATCAAGACTTGTAACTATTTTATCCTAGGTTCCTTCTTCATTTTTTCGTATACTTTCTTTTCATTCCTTTTCAAGTTCTGGAAAGGGTTCCTTCTGTTCTTACAACCTGTTCTATTATTCTCAGCACAAAAACCTGACTTTTCAATACTGCAAACATTCTGTTCCAGACATGGTCTCCACAGCACATTTGTGTATTATAGTAGCTAACGTAATAATTTGTAAAGGCTTCTTCACAATCATTTATGGAGGTACTACACTATAAAATGCACAAAATTATTCTCGAGAAGGTATCCGTAGGCTTTCATTTTGAATCAGAATCCCAGTCTTAGAGAAACACATGGAAACTACTAACCTTGGGAATCTGAGAGACTGTTGTGAGGAAATGTAGATTTACCTGCAATGAGTGCATGGACTTCATCATCCAAGTTCCGTACCCATCGCAGGAAACAGCTTGTACCCTGCATTTTCAAGGTAATATCATCGCAACATTGTTAGATAACACTGCACAATAATCTAGTAACAAAGATCCCAATAATATACTTAAAATTTAATCAAGCAAAGAAAACCTGCTGATTATGGCTTCAGCTTTGATGACTATTTAATAGCTACCCTACTTATAAAGTAAACATTGTATTCGGGAATATATTAAAAGGTCGTTCAAAAGGATAAAGCTTCAGCCAAATCCAAAGGTGTAGGAATGTTTGCATGTGTGCAAATGAATGTATTCTTCCCTTCTTATATAGACTTTATTCAGTTATTTAATAATTAGCAAGCTGTTATCTAAATATCCTCCTCACACAAAGAAGTCTGTATATTTCTTATCTACTTTAAACTTCCATTATGGAGAATTTGCTTCACCATTCCATACATTATACAGGTAGCCAAGAAGGCAATACTCCAGTACTGCAGAATGCAGGCACAGGAGGGTGAAGGTATCATATTAATACTCCTCCACTAAAAAAATCTCCTTGAATATAACAAGCTAGTACTTCAAGGAGAGAAGCTTAACATAATGCCTACAAAAAGTGTTTTAAATGAGGCAGCATTACAAAATTAAAAAGTATTCCCATCATTGATTTCTAGTCTGAAGTTCTACCATTTCAATCAATCCATTTGCTTAATGGACAGGCTACCAATTTAGATTTCTAACTTATATACAAGCATGTAGAAAGAAATAACTATTACAAAGCAACCCTTTCACAGTGCACTGGAGCTAGAAAAAAAATGGGCATGTACAGAAAGTGGGACTTGGTTTCACAATAAACCCATTTATACATTATCCAGATTGATGAGTTGCAATCAAGCAAACTGGTGAGCTGCTTAAAGGCATATCCAGCTCATGCAATCTTTTATAGCTACATGAGTGAAAAATTATATAGGACCTAACACAGTGTTCCCAGCATTCTCAAGTAATACATGAGATGGAACACTACTGGTCTAAATAAAGTATTTATCTCTCTTGTAGGTTTCTTTAGCAAATTGCTGAAAGATATATCTGTTTGCTTCTTGTTTTAAAAAAATATTAGGGGTGGTTTATAATAATCATTTAACTAAATTTCCATTCTACTGAGCCATGATAATACTGACCATTTTTTTTAACCCTCACAGTTTTTCAAGAGAAGCCTATTCATTTACAGTTCTTGCTTTTCCTTCCTACTGAGCAATGGAATGTTATAAAGACTAGAATATTCCTAGTAAGGCCAGAGAAAGTGAAATCATGGGGATTTCCACCTTGCCCCTATTAAAGTGGTTATGCATTTCTGTCTGAACCAACCAATTTCCCTCTAATGCAGAGCTTTCCAAACTGTGTGTCGGGACACGTTAGTGTGTCGGCTGCAGTGTCTGGGTATGTCGCGGTTGCTGCTGCCTCCTGCCTCCCTCCACGCAGGTCCTAGTGCCTGCCTTGTGCCTTGCTGCCTCCAAACCTGCCCTGCCACGATTCCACACAGGTCCTAGTGCCTGCCTTGTGCCTTGCTGCCTCCAAACCTGCTGCGATTCTGCACAGGTCCTAGTGCCTGCCTTGTGCCCTGCTGTAAGAGTGTGTCACGAAATGATGCCCTGCTGTGTGTCGCGAAATGATGCATGTCTAAAAAGTGTGTCACCAACATGAAAAGTTTGGAAAGCTCTGCTCTAATGCTTACTGAAGAGCACTGGGTCTTTATCCATATTAGGTTAAAACAAAGTTGGTTAATGCCACCATTTTTTCCCCTTCAAAACTATTTGCAAATAATATGTTTAACTTATGTTCAAGAAATACCCTGGTTCAGGCCCAGGAACAATAAAGGTACTTATTAAGTGTTGCAACAGCAGCAGCTGCCGCAGGTAAGGAGCTTAGAATAATTACATTCTAATTTTTCAGCACTTTCGAAACTTACTTTGTATATACTGACAAATGACCCAAGGAAAGCTCCAAGCTGGAAATTTTCTTTGTTGTAGAAGAGTGAGAGCAGCCGGGATGGTTTTGTAAACAGATGTCGGAATGCTGATGGGATGCGAAGGCAACACTGGATCAAGTAACCAACGCTAAACATCCTAATGAAGCCCTAGAGAAGGTATTAAGAACGTACCATTTAATGGGAGTGAGAGAAACAAACAAGCTTCACTATAAAACACACCTTTAATTTCAAGACTTTCAGTTTTCAGTTTTCATTTCTCCTAGAAGCCACAAATTTGTAACAACGTTTTATTTTCAAAGTTTTCAGGGTATGAGAAAGAACTCCCTATATAGTTATTACAGGCCGACGTTACTTTTCCTCCAGAAATCTCAGAATGGTACTTGGCTCTTCTCTTCACAAAAATCTTGGGAGGCCAACGAGGCTCAGGGATGCTGACTGATTTATCCAAAGAGATCTTTGGAACTGACGTTATGACCGAGTAAAAATCTGAATCCAGGTCACCCCTGTCCCAGTGCCACACAGTGCTCTCTAGACTATTATCTACAAACATTCAAACTATTTGGGGAAGAATGAACTTCTTGATTCCCAGCTCAGCTATTTAGTTTTAGTAGGCCTTGAGCATTTCCTTTTCTTGGAGTAATTTGGGCAGCTTGTCATGGTCTACAGCAATGTAGTGTTATATGCATTCGCTGGTAGCACTAAAGATAAAAATAAAAAACAAGCGTGAACCCGAGGATTACTCCACTAACTCATCCCACACCCTTCCTTGGAATCTTAAAAGCACACTATTATGTTCCCCCCACTTTTGTGAATCAATTTGTCCAAACAAATTAGCTCTATCAGTCAATTCATCTTTGCTTTGCCTTAGTGGAATTGGGGTCTTTTAAGCAGAGGGCTGGTTCCGAATGACAAGCTTAAGAGCATTAGTTTCACTCAAACAAAAAGGCACGGTGGGACTCTTCCAAATCTCCTGCTCCTTAGTGTCATTCCGGTGGACCAAGCCTCAGCACTCAGTTGTGAAACAGAAAGGAAAACATTGCGGTGAGAAAGATCTTATGATTTCCTCACAAAGTCAATATTGTGATGGGAAAAAAAGTAACCAGGGGATTTGGGTGGGCTGGCCATCTATCTACAAAAGCCGACATCGACGCTGAAATTCAGCATCGCCTGAGCTCTGCGAGTGTAGCTTTCTCCCGAATGAAGCGTAGAGTGTTTGAGGATCGGGACATTCGCAGGGAGACCAAAATGCTTGTTTACAAAGCCACTGTACTACCAACCCTTCTGTACGCCTGTGAAACATGGACCCTCTACAAACGCCACCTCCAACTTCTTGAAAGATTCCATCAACGCTGCCTCCGAAAAATTCTGCAAATTACTTGGGAAGATAGGCGGACTAATGTTAGCGTATTAGAAGAAGCAAAAACCACCAGCATTGAAACAATGATCATCCAACATCAACTTCGCTGGACCGGCCATGTTGTTCGAATGCCTGACCATCGTCTTCCAAAGCAGCTACTTTACTCCCAACTTAAGAATGGAAAACGGAATATTGGTGGACAGCAAAAGAGATTCAAAGATACTCTCAAAGCTAATTTAAAAAAATGTAATATCAGCATTGAGAACTGGGAAGCCCTAACTCATGAGCGTTTCAATTGGAGGTCATCCCTTATTAATGGCGCTATGGACTTTGAAGAAGCACGAGTACAGGGCGAAAAGGAGAAAAGAGCTAAAAGGAAGGCACGTCAGGCAAACCCTCATCATGACCGTCTCCCACCCGGAAACCTATGCCCTCATTGTGGGAGGTTGTGCGGATCCAGAATTGGCCTTTATAGCCACTTACGGATTCACCGTTAAAATTTTACCTTTGGAAGACAATCTTACTCGGCTACGAGTGATCGCCAATGGTGCAATATAGGCCATTGGGGGTGGGGTTTTCACCTTTCATTTTGCTAGTGAGCATTCCAAAATGCTGGTCTGTGCAAGCACAAAGCCATCAGTGTGAATGCACAAAGACCACAAAAATTAAGTGAAAAAATTCAGAACACAAATATATTTATGAAAGCAAAGGAACTAGAATTCAAACTTGAGCACACTCAACCTTTCAATTATTTAAATAACTACTTTGCAAGGGGTCTACTCGAGCAAAAGGAGATTTATGTGTTGTAAAGAGTTCAGGTTAATGTTCATTACAGGCAGTCCTTGCTTAACAACCACAATTGGGACTGGAATTTCAGTAGCTAAGCAATGTGGTTGTTAAGCAAATCTGACCCAATTTACGACTTTTTTGTGGTGGGCGTTAAGCGAACCACATGGTCGTTAAATGAATCACGAGGTCCCCCACTGATTTTGCCTGCTGGAAGCTGGCTGGGAAGGTTGAAAATGGCAGTCACGTGACCATGGGATGCTGTGGTGGTTGTAAGTGCGAGGACCGGCCGTAAGTTTATTTTTTCAGTGCCATCATAAGTCTGTACCATCGCTAAACGGATGGTCGTTAAGCGGAGGACTACCTGTATTGGATTCACTCATTTGTTTCAATATCTAGTTCACTTTCAGGGCTCTGAATAACTGTACATGCTATTCTCTAAAGCAGACTTCCCAGACCTAGCACCTGCCTTTCAGATCTACAGCTTTCAGAGTAAATGATTATTTATTGTATTTCTTCACAGAATCACAATATCTCCTCACCTCACTGGGAACACAGAGGAGCTTTGCTTCAAGTACCTTGGCAGCTAGCAAAGCTGTTTGAGAATGCGGAGGCCTGCCTAAACTGTCATATTTCCTTGGAGTTCAGTACTCTGTAAGTGGGGAGCAGAGGGAAGCTGCTTTAAGCAGTGATGTCAGTGGGTAGCAGAAACAATAATGCCATAAAAGGCTCAGGGTGCTAACATGGGTGGGCATGATCATGGATGTCTATTCATCCATCTGAAGTCACTGCCTGTTTTACCTCTGTTTATTCTGCCTCCATATCATCTCCAAGCATACATCACAACCACATTAAGCTTTTCAGTAACCTTAGGTGAATGGTTCTTTTGACTTCCAGTGATGTGCTAGATTAGCATTTTTCAAACTTGGCAACTTTAAGATGTGTGGACTTCAACTCTTTGAATTGCTGGCTGGGGAACTCTAGGAGTTGAAGTCTACACATCTTAAAGTTGTCAAGTTGAAAAGCATTGTAGATTTTTGCTGTCCTCTTTCTAATGGGCTACCATTCTGAACATTTATTTTAGTCTTCAAGCAATGTGAATCTTGGGAATCTGCAGGAGTCCTCTGTAAGGCTGTCAAATCAGATTTCCAAATCCTTCTCTCTCACACACAAACTAGCGTCAACATGGCTGAGTGCAAGAGCAAGCATGGCACATCTCATCTGAAAGCAGACAGCTCCAGATGACTCAAGCTACTAAACTGAGCCAAACCACACAGTGAAGAAAAAGGCAAAACAACTCCAGGGTCATTAACCTCTAGGAAAATTCCTTCCTGACCCCAAATACAGACTGTGAAAACAGTTTAAATAAATTAATATTTTTGCACAGTTCGTTTCCCTTCCCATCTAAATGTACTGGATGACCATGAATCCATAATCCATTCAGAATAAATATATATATATATATTAATTATTTGAATTTATCCCCGCCCATCTCTACCATGGTAGACTCTGGACGGTTTACAATCAATATAAAAGATAAAACCTATACATTAAAACTACTATAAAAATAAAAAATAAAAATCCAAGAAATTGTCTGTTCTTAAAAGGAGGAAAACCACTAAGCCAACCACCCCCAGGAGGAACTATCATTTCCTTCACTCCAGGCCCGGTGGCAGAGCCAGGTCTTCAAGGACTTCCTAAAGGCCAGGAGCGAGGGTGCCAGTCTCACCTCAGGGGGCAAGTTATTCCACAGGGCGGGTGCTATCGCAGAGAAGGCACGCCTCCTGGATCCTGCTAGATGGAATTCTTTTACAGAAGGGATCCGAAGCATGCCCTCCCTGCATGATCGGGTGGGGCGGGTAGATGTGGTCGGGAGAAGACGGTCCCTCAGATACCCTGGTCCCATGCCATGTAGGGCTTTAAAGGTGATAACCAACACCTTGAATTGAATCCGGAAGCAAACTGGTACCCAATGCAGCTCACGGAGTAGCGGTGTTATATGTGCTGATCTCATAGCACCCAGAACTACCCGTGCAGCTGCATTCTGGACCAGCTGAAGCTTCCAGACACTCTTCAAGAGTAGCCCCATGTAGAGCGCGTTGCAATAATCTATATGGGAGATGACAAGGGCATGAGTGACTGTTCGGAGGGCCTCACGATCCAGGAAGGGGCGCAACTGGCGCACCACCCGAAGCTGTGCAAAGGCCCTCCTGGCCACGACTGCCACCTGCTCCTCGAGCAGGAGTCGTGAGTCCAGGAGGACCCCCAAGTTTCGTACTGAATCTGAATGGGGTAGTGCCACCCCATCCAGAGTTAAAGATGACAACTTCCTGGAAATCGATACGCCATCAATCCACAGCCACTCAGGTTCAGCTGAAGCCTGTTGTGCCCCATCCAGGCCCCTACAGCCTCCAGACACTGAGAAAGGGTGTCGACTGCAACACTTACTACACCCGGGATGGAGATGTACAACTGGGTATCATCAGCGTACTGGTGATACCTCATCCCATGGTGACGGATGATCTTACCCAGCGGCTGCATATAGATGTTAAATAGGAGAGGAGAGAGAACCGAACCCTGCGGCACCCCACACAAGAGGGGTCGAGAGTCAGATCTCTCCTCTCCTATCACCACCGATTGGGAACGGCCATGGAGAAAGGAGGCGAACCAGCGCAAAACAACGCCGCCCACCCCCAATTCCCTGAGCCGCCCCAAAAGGATACCGTGGTCGACGGTATCAAAAGCCGCTGAGAGGTCCAAGAGAGCGAGAATGGATGCACTCCCTCCATCTCGCTCCCGCCAAAGATCATCCATAAGCGCGACTTATGCAGTCTCTGTCCCATATCCCGGCCTGAAACCTGACTGAAAGGGGTCTAGATAATCCGTTTCATCCAGAATCCTCTGGAGTTGCAGCACCACCACCTTCTCAACCACCTTTCCCAAAAAGGGGAGGTGGGAGACAGGACGAAAGTTGTTTAAAACAGTAGGGTCCAGGGAAGGCTTCTTGAGGAGGGGGTGCACCAGGGCCTTCTTGAAGACCATCGGAAATACCCCCTCCCCCAAAGATGTATTAATCATCGCCTGGACCCAACCACATGTAACCTCCTGGGCTGATTTGACCAGCCAGGAGGGACACGGGTCTAGATGGCATGTGGTGGCATTTACAATCCGGAGGATTCTGTCTACTTCATCAGGCCCAACAGGGTCAAACCGTTCCCAGATAACAGGGTAAGTACGTACCCCTAGCATCTCCCCAGATTGTGCCTCACGCTTAGAGTTTAACTTAGAATGAATCTGAGCGATTTTGTCCTGCAGATGCTCGGCAAACTCTTCCGACCGGCCCTGTAAATGGGTCACTGTATCTTCGCGACCCAAAAGAGATCTCGTAATCTTAAACAGGGCCGTCGGGCGGCATTCTGCGGACGCAATAAGAGCGGAGAAATATTCACGTTTCGCCGCTCTTACCGCCACAAGGTAGGTCCTAATAGCGGCTCTAGATTGTGTCCGGTCAGATTCAGTCTTCCTCCAGTGGCGCTCCAGACGTCTCTTAACCCTCTTCAAAACCCTCAACTCCTCCGTGAACCACGGGGAGTGACGGGTCGAACAAGGCAAGAGAGGTCACATAGGCGCGATCCTGTCCAAGGCCTCGGCCGCCTCCTTATTCCAAGCTGCGGCCAAGACCTCCGCTGGACCGTGTTGCAGATCTTCAGGTATAACCCCCAGCTCCCTCTGAAACCTCATTGGGTCCATAAGTCGCCGGGGGTGGACCAATCTAATAGGTCCTGCCTCCCTGCAGAGTGGGGCAGCACACGAGAGCCTCAAGGTCACCAGGGCGTGGTCTGACCATGACAATGGGGACAGATGTAACTCTCCCCTCAGATCACATTGCCACTGCTCTGACAAGAAAACCAAGTCTGGCGTGAGACCACTGTCTCGAGTTGGGTCCCGAATAATCTGCAACAGGCCCATGGCTGCCATGGTAGTCATGAACTCCCGGGCTGCTTCCGAGGCCCGTCCCAGGGACGGCAGATTGAAATCCCCCAAAACCATGAGTCTGGGGAACTCCACTGCCAACCCAGAGACGGCCTCAAGCAGCTCGGGCAGAGAGGTTGCTACGCAGCAGGGGGGCTGGTACAGTAGCAACACTCCCAACTGTGCTTGGGAACCCAACCTGAAAAACAGGGTCTCACATCCGGTCACTTGTGGAGCAGTGCCCCTGGAGGCCATAAGAGACTCTCGGATGACAACTGCCACCCCGCCTCCCCTGCCCCGTTGTCTCGGCTGATGCCATACTCGAAACCCGGCTGGACACATTTCCGAAAGGGCAACCCCTCCTTCTGGGCCCAGCCAGGTCTCTGTTATACATGCCAGGTCTGCCCCCTCCTCCGCGAATAAATCGCAGATGAGGGAAGCCTTATTATCCACAGACCTGGCATTAAGGAGCAGCAGCCGGACATCGGGGCCCTCAAAGATCTGCTTACCAGGGCCTGGGTATGAGCTTGGAGGGCCGGAACACGCCACCGGTAACAAACACCGGGGGGGCCTTCCCCAACGATGGCCTGCCCTCCAGCTCCCGTCATAACGTCCCTTACCCGTCACCACCTCGATATATACTGTAAGTCCTATCCAATCTAATGCAACTAGCATGCAATTAAAGGTTTAGAACCTGGGTATTTTGGGTGCCATCAGCATCTCTCTGCTGATTGTGTCTAGCTGCTTTGATTTCTTTGATTAATATCATGCTTCTCTAGCCGAGACAACTGAAATGGCTGGCAGGAAGGAACTGATTGCCTTCTACAGTTCCATGACCAAGAGATTTAATGTACTTTTCTCTTATGGCATTAGAAAAATGCAATGTGTTGGTTAGATGCAGTTGCTAGAAGTGAACAAAACAATACAAACCACATTTTTTTTCAGTCAACCAAATCTAATATATCTAAAATGCTATTTATTTTGTTGTAGTAACTGGAATAATAAAATTTTCTCTATACTTAAAAGATAGGAAAGGGAGCAGTTGTAGGTTTCCCCACTTCATTCACTAGTGAAAAAGGAAATGCCAGAAAAATGCAATGCATAAGGAAGTATGGTGATGGTAAGGCAAGCTGTTTGGCAGAAAGGAAAGCTGTGACGGATAAGAAAAACTGCTAGTAGCTGTCCTTTCCAGAATAAAGAGACAACTGTTTTATTAAGAAAATTAAACCACATCAGCCTTTCCTTAACAAACAGCTGCTGCTAATTCTGTCCAAAGACCTCCTTAGAAAAATATCAGAATTGCTTGTCATCCTCTAAAAATCTCAATCCACATATTTCAGACCAGAAGGAAATGACCTAAAGAACTGAATTTTGTTTCAGCTTAATTAATATAAAATAGGAACACTTAAATCCAGACTGGCCAACATTGCCAGGATTCAGTTTGGCTTCAGTTTTCTAACATATTATCAAGAAACAGCAGCAGTTGCAAAACAGAGCAGGACAGACAGAGAGGTTTCCTTTTAAGCACCCCACTTTCAAATCAAGATAGGCAACTTGTGGCACTCCAGATGTGTTTGAACCACAGCTCCTATGATCTCAAGGAAGTAAAAATTAAAAACAATTCCAAGGAAAGAGAAGATTTGTCTTCTAAAGAAAAAAGGGAGGTTACCAATGATCCTGGAGGCAATTGGCAGGACTGTAGGGACACCAGCCTCCAAAGGAATCATGACTTCAAAGGACAAGTATCAGGTGTGGTCTCCACAATCACGGACAAAGAAGGAGGACTATCCAGTTTCCAGCTAATATGGAAATTTTAATCCTGTACTTCACAACTCTTCCATTCAAGCTAACAAGAAATATGTACAAACAGATGAATGTCTGATGACATCACCTGCTAGAACAACTGGCACAGGCTTCTTAAGAACTCAAAATTTACCAGTCCTGTTACAATCAGACTAGCAGTAAAGTTTATCAGACAAAACTGTGGAGGATAAAGGCAATCCAAGTCTTCTAGGTATCATGATGTACATAAACTCCAGAATCAATGACTGGGGAATAACAAAGAGTAGACTATTGCTCTCTTGTCCTGCTCAGGATTTCCCACAGGGCCTGGCTGATTATTGTGAGAAACGGAACACAGGCCTCATCTACAATGACCCTTTCTATTTCTTGACTTTGAAGGAGGTTGTTTTCTATTTTTAAACAGAGCATTTAAAAAATCTTGATGATTTATTTATAGTGCTGATTACTGTGTATTATTTTACAGGGTCAGGGTACAAGAATTTTGGGTGTGATTAAACAGGCTAGTGTGTGCTGGTGGCAATGATGGAAGTCATTGCTGAAAATATGCCTGTGCGATGAAATTTAAGCCCATGAAGACTGTTCAAGTGAAAGGCCTGGTGTCTTACATGAGACTTAAAACAGACTAATGTGAAGACAGTCAATGCATAACTTACAACTAAAGCTAAGCAACAACAGCCTCTTGTGTTGATTATTCGTAGTTTGGATTGCGTTGGTAAGTAGCTGGCTGTAATCTGCTGTACGAGCTGACACATGGAAAGTAGAAGAGCCTCGCTCAGCACAAAACTCAACAACCACACTGTGCCAAAATATGCAAACTACTGAGCTGCATCTTGTCTTTCATATGCTGGTTTTTCATACCCACTGCTGAAAAGCCAAACTAATTAACTCTGAATGGAAGAAATAACATTGCAAATAAAACATTTTCCCCCAAAGCCAGTTTGCCCAATGAACGTTACTTTCAAAATCCAAATTTAAAATCTGCTGGAGTCCCACCAAAGCAAGTAGAAGCAGGTGTTCCCACCTGTCCCAGACAAATTCCAGCCAAAACAATTTCCCTGCAGAGTTATGGAAAGAAAACACATACTAATCACATTCTGGGGGAGGATAATTTATACCCATGGACAACGACTGCTCTTCTTGTAGGCAACAACTGTGGATTTTCTCCCATTATCCTTAAACTACATTCACAGGCTGGCTTCAAAAAAAAATTGACCCAATGCAGCAGAGAGACACAGCTGTATGGATGCTGCCACTCGAGCTGCTGAACACAGCACATTCCCAATATTTGAGCCAATTGGGGGGCTGGTTGCAAGTGGGGTCTGTTACATGCTTTCTGGGCGTAATTAAATTAGTCAAGACACTCAAGACCTTGCTTTTCACTCACTTTAAAAGCTTACCATAGACACTAATGGAACATTTCTTCCACCTGCAAGGCAACAGCAGAGACAAAGGAAAGAGACACTTGTTAAAGCAAGCCTCTTTTGAAGATGCTTGTTCAAGGAGACTGATCATGAAGAAGAAAATGCTCTAACTGGATTTTCAGAAGCAGAAGCTCAGGAGTTCACTGCATCTGCTAGTGTACACCTCCTGATGCTTTTCTTCAAAAATACAATTACTGAAATTGCTGAGTCCAATATTTTATCCAGTACAACAGTTAAGCAAATGCCTCAAAGCACTCGTGAACAAGGCTTGGAAACCTTTTTGTTTGTCTTGTGCCTATACCATTATGAGGGATAACATCTCTCTATGTACAGATTCTACCCAACTTACACTTCTTAGAGATTGAAGAACCTCTTGGAGGAAAAACTTAAAAAGAGGATGAAGCCGCTCTTGGAAGAAGGAATTCTTTGGAAGGGCATCACTAAGGCACCCTGAGTTATAAAATATAAGATAGGCACCCAGACCCAAACTCTTTATTGCAATCCAGTTCATCCACATCTCTCAGCACTTATGGGCTGTTCTAACCTTACTCCAGCAATAGCTTAGGTTGCATGCTTTTTTAGAAAAATAAGCAGCTAACATACAAATGGATCAGATTTTTATCTAAAACAAAGAGAAAGTAAACAGAATACGAAAGGGCAATGCACACAACATTTTTATTTTTGTACACATCTGGTGCCTTACGCATCAACTCACCTCAATCCAGTGTCATCCATATGTGCTGTACAACAAGCCCCACTCAGGACCATGGGAGTTGCAGACAGCTGTTAGAGATCATGTTGTGCATTTACCCAAGATGATTATCATACAAGGGGCAGTTTTATTCTATATGTTCTGCCCACATGCTGCAGGTGACACACAGCAAACATACCAAGATGAGATTTACATACCACGGTTTGATTAACTATGGTATACTGCATAGCTTGCATTTGGTAACCTTTCCGCAACACACTGAACCATACTCCTGGAGTTCATAATTTTTTCTACCTGGAACCCATATGTCCATTTTTGTTTTAATTGGTCTCTATGGGTCTCAGGGGCCATTATGGTGATGCAGTTATCTCACTAATGGTAGAGCAGAATTTTTTCAGCCTTTTCTTCAGTTTCTGGAATTAAGGTGCAAAGTATTGAGCATTTATTGGGGGCAATAATGAATGGAAAATCATGCCACTGGAAACTGGTGGTTAGTTATATTAATGGCACAAACAAGACAAGAGGACTGCATGTGCCCTGTGAATTGTCTACCTCTGCCATAAACTATGGTTTACTAATTACAATTGCAAGGTGCACATAACCTGCTATGCCAAAAGAACACACATTACACTGTGGTTTAAGAGATTATCTAATAAGAATAATTTATAATTAAAATTCATTCTAGGTCACCACTCCCATTTCTAGACCACACACTAAGGAACTAGAACAGGAACATCTTTATTGCAACTTTCATCAGCTTCTTTTATTTGCATGTTAATTTTTAGACAACTATCTGTGAACAGAAGGGTTAGTGGTGACTCACTTTAATGCAATATGAGATGCAATTATCTTCGTAGTGCTTACAGCATCTGTGCCTTGGCCCATTTTTGCATCTGAAAAAGTAAAGAAAACAGTATTGACTCTCTAGATTTCTCTTGCATTCCATAGGTATATGTTTCACTTTCTCCAAAACATACAAAGTATTCTCCTCCCAGTCCTTCATTATTTGTATTTATCAAGGGTTTATTTACGATGCTTAAATGTAGATAAGTATAACAATATGTTTTGAAAATGTTCTGTAACTTATACAAATAAAGGCAAAAGCTTTGTTCTAGAGACAACGGATAATCCCACAATGGGATGGATGTCACTGGGAAACCCACAGACAGGACACAAGAAAAGCAGCATCCTTTCTTCCAGTTCTCCAGTAACTGACATTAAGAACTATATTGCCTCCAATACTGGTAGTAATACATAAACCTAACAAAAGGAGCTATTAAATTCAAATCCTTCACAAATTAGTTTAATTCTAGTTTATAATCAAGCCAGTGACTATCACTACACCCTCTTATAATGAGCCTCTTTCTTTCTGTCTGTCTGTCTGTCTACTAATTATACTTTCTGATAACAATCCTGTGCCATAAAACTATCCAACTTCAATTCCTTCTGTGTCTTTAAAAAGAATAGCAGTGCAAGAATGTATGGATTCTTGTGTTCATTTTGCCAAAGGAAAAAAGGCTGCGCCCTCCTCCTGCCTTCACTTGGGCATCAGAACCTTGTTACAAACCGTACAATGGCACCAGCCTGGACAGGAAAAGCTCAATGGCATCTAACAGCTGCACTCTAAAGGCCATTGAACCCCCATCTCCATTTCTAGAATAATTTTATGAAAAAAGGGCCCCATCAGCTGAGCAATCTGCAGGTAGCCAGGAATGTGTTTGGCAGCATTATACACCTGGCTGGGGAAATATCACAGAAAGAGGGCACACAGCTGGTTGAGAGATTGAGTATTTGTCTTTCCAGATCCAGCAGAGAGTCTGTACAGCCTGCCAAATTTATATTCTTCCAAACTCACAGGACTTCACTTTCCATGAGCATTATAACTGTGCAAATTCTACTGTCATGTGGAATTCCAATAGTTTTATGGCAGGCAGAGAATTTGAAAATGATAAATACTTCAGGGAGGGATGTCCAGTTGTTAGACAACTGGAATTACAAGTAAATCAATTTGATACTGGTTCTAGGAATTAAATTTTCTTGTACTCAAGTATTTGCGATTGGAGCACAAAACAACATTACTCAATCTTCATACTGTGCCAAATAGTTTTGGAAGCTTTGAATTATGTGCTGCAAAAGTATATTAGTCATAAATCATTCGTTAGGTCAGTTTGTGTAGCAAAAATGGTAATGAGGACATGATCAAGTTACAGACGTTTAGACTTAGCTATATCTGAAAGGAAACATATGGGAGAGAAATATGATAGAGGATTAGGATTAAGAACTCAATGGTTTTTTGGACATGTGCAAGTGGGACATTAGAAATAGCAAAGGAGGTTCATTCACCTTGTTTGCTGATTGTTCAAGCCTTTTTTTTTAAGGCCTGCAGTGAGAGGTTTTCTTGATGGAGCTACTGACTGAGTGCTGATAGCTTTTTGTTATGCTTTGTGTGACTCAATTGAATTAAAGTACAAGTTTCTTATCCTGGATTAATCCAAACATATACCAAATTGAGCTCTTTAGCCCATGCCTACTAAAAATGGAACACTGGGTCTCATTTATTTCTTGTACTTCACAGGCTCGTTCACTCAAGGAAATATACCATGAAAACCTTTAGATTACTCATATGGCAGGCACCAGGAATCTTGAGAATTCAGAGAGTAAAATATATCTGACGTATTTTCTCTTCTGCTATGGAAACCAGCAAGAATCAGACATTACTGGCCAGTCCTCCACTCTACTTCAGAGCCAGTTGTGCAGTTTATAGAAGACCAAATGGGTCCTTTTAACTATAAGACCTAACTTAAAATCTAACTTTCCATCTAAAACCAAAGAAGCTATTCAGCATCTAAATCATAGCTTTCCAAAGTGTGTGTCGCGACACACTACTGTGTCACCTGTGGCGTCCTGGTGTGTCGCACGCAAACCTGGAAGCGCTGATGGGGGGAACTGGAAGGAGCGCACCCCCACCAATCAGCGCCGCCGCTGATTGGCGGGGGTGCGCTCCTTCCAGTTCCCATCAGCGCTTCCTGGTTTGCGTGCGACACACCAGGACACCACAGGCCGCGCCGCCGCCGCCGTTGGTGTGTGTCGCCAACATGAAAAGGTTGGAAAGCTCTGATCTATATCAATGATTAATGTCAATGAACAAATGAAGGGGAAGGAATTAAAACTTAAGCCAAGGAACAAAGATTCCATTTGTTTTGGGTAGGAATATAAATTTGGGGACGGCTCCTAGATTTAATCCTGAACTTAGATGCTAAAGTCTTGGCTGTGGAGGTAGAGCTGTTCATAGTTTGGAGAAGTATGCCAGCTGTGCCCATTCTCAGAGATCTGTTCTGGCAATGATGACCCATGAGTGAACTATATTGGAACTGGTCTATAATAATTCTATAATAATTCTATAATAGTTCTATTCTATTCTATTCTATTCTATTCTATTCTATTCTATTCTATTCTATTCTAATTATAATTATAATTATAATTATAATTATAATTATAATTATATTATTACTATAATAGTGGGACTACTTTTAAAGAAGTGTTTGAAAATTTTTAGCCAGCCCAGAATGTATTTGACAAACTTTTGACCAGGATCAGTTCTAGGGAGAATGTGATTTCCTGAGTATAGCAGTTTCAATACCTAGCATTTTCTGATATAATTGAAAGTGTTGATGGTAACCTAAAGTCTCACTGACTTGGAGCTGGGTGATTCTATCACAGTCTTGAGATCTGATGAGCCTAATTGGGTTTAAGACTCTTGGGAGTGACTCCTCTCTCTGCCCAGCCATCTTCAGAGCCCCATTTGATGGGCATGTGAAAGCGAAGCCACTGGATGAAATTCCATGCCAAAAAAAGGCCACATTAGTATTAGATTTGTTGATCTACCACCTGGCAAGATCACCTTTTGGTTTTAAAGATCACTCTGTTGATGTAGGTTTCACTATGGATTTGTATTTATTTCTTCTTTGTAAATATGTTTAATATTTAATTATAACTATATAGTTTATCTTGTATTTTTTTTCCTTGTTAACTTTTTTGTGCACCATTTATAATAGAAAGGTTAGCTGTGAATAACCTGCTTGCTTCCTGGCAACCAGCTGCCACTTTTATTAATTAAAACATTTAGTGGTTATTTCTCATCCTTTAAGGCAGTTCACTATATTCTAGCTCCCCAGTACAATCGAGTATAAAACAAAACTGCAAAAAGGAATTTAAAAACAACATGTGATCTTTTCAGGCATTACTACTGAAAAACAGGAAATCAACAAATTGTTCATGTGCACGAACAGTCACTACTTGCTCTAAAGAAGGCAATGCTTGCTAGACATTTGTGAAGTAAGCATGAATAAATGGAAAGATGTGAGTATGCATAGAATGTGTTCCTGTGTGTGTATGTAAGAGAGACAGAGAGAGGTGCAGCTCAGATAATCAGCACAAATATTGGGGTCAGTATAAAAAACAGGCACTGCAAAGTTACAATTACACAAGACAAAGTACACATAAAAACAGACAATATAAAGAATAAACGTTTTGCACTCACATATTGTCCACAAATTTCTTTGTTGCAGCAATAAAATTCATTTGCTGTGTTATTTCTTTGCAGTGTTTTATTCTCCTCTCTTTCTTTAGAAAAGCGCCTTCTGGTGCATATGAATGGGTGGGGATTTCTTCTTTCCCTACAATGAATCTGATAAGAAAACACAATATATTAGCTACCTGAGCTCCACTATTGCAATTGCTTCTGATGATACTAAAGACAGGATGCTTACAGTTTAAAACTTTTATGGCAAGGTTTTTAACATATTAGCTTGTTGCCTGGCTTGTTAGATTTACATAGTTATGGCAGTCTGAAATGATGCGTCATTTTTTTAAAAAACAGGGAACCCTGCTCATTATTACAAGATTTAATATTCTATTGTAATGTATTACTGATAAATCGAGGACAGTTTGGAAAGTAAAAACAGAATGCACTTCTCTATATATGAAACATACATGGCAATGGCAAACCACTCCCGAAAAACCTGCCAAGAAAACTGCAGGGAGTTGTCCAGGCAGTCTCCGAGAATCGGACATGACTGAACAGATATCTATCTATCTATCTATCTATCTATCTATCTATCTATCTATCTATCAATCTATCTATCAATCTATCAATCTATCAATCTATCAATCTATCATTACATTAAGTAAATACAACTGCTATGCCTAACCATGTGTTCAGTGGCTGTTTCTCGTTTGATGACATTCACGTTACAATTCAATGACAAGTTCTGTCAGGGCTCTGATTCTCCATTTCTGGATGGCCACATTCTGCCCTGGGGTTGCTGGTTGTGCACCCCAGATTTAAATTTGCACAACATTTCACTCCATCTGGGTTGGTCAGGCTACAAAGAAGGGACTTGTTTGGGTTCACTTACTTTAGTGCCGAGAATGTAAATCCTTTCAAACCATCCTTGCTTCTGAAATAAAAATCACATATTTGGGGTATGAGTAACCAAGAACAACCTCACCATAGAGGCAATTTCCAACATCACAGCCTTACAACTTATTTCTCACAGACTTCCAGTCAGTCAGCTTAGGACAGTGTTTCTCAACCTTGGCCACTTGAAGCTCTGTGGACTTCAACTCCCAGAATTCCCCAGCCAGCACGCTGGCTCGGGAATTCTGGGAGTTGAAGTCCACAGAGCTTCAAGTGGCCAAGGTTGAGAAACACTGGCTTAGGATAGTATGTCTGCAGTTACTGTGGTTTTGTTATACATTATAGCTTTTGTGAGAATACGTGTAATGCAAACAGGAGTACAAAAAACACTCCAAAATACATTAGCAGCTTCAGCAAGTTTTAGCAAAGCCCAGCTTCGGAAAAAGTTATTTTGATTTCCATTCCAACATTTGCCAAATAGTTCCACAATTCTGCCAGCAGGTGTCTCTAATCAGCAGCATTTCAACTGAAAATTACATCAAACTAATAAATCCAATGTTTAGCTAGACCACAGACAGACATTTACTCTGGCAGCTTTCTCTGAGATGTTTTACACATTAGTACATTAGCCACCAATTATGAGAGCTGGAAACATGCTTCAAATACAGATTTCCTCTTTAAAGGCCACTTTTCCTGTGGGACGGAAGATTAAATTTTATATCTGATAAATATTATGGACAGGAATTGAGCCAACAATTTAAAGGGAAGATTTCAAGAGCATCAAAAATATTGTGTATATGATACATGAAAGTTCTCCTAAAGAAGGTCCATAATTCACCCTCAGTAATCACCCTGACAATTACCAAGGCAAGAGTACAAATGTAAATACAAATCGGTATACACAGTGTACTAAGTCACTAAACCGATAGAGCTCCAGTTGATACAGTTACTTAAGAGTTACTTGAATATGTTCACGCAGTGCTGTTGTAGTGTGCAATTTGTGACCCCTATTGTGGGATTTGCCTGCTAGCAGCATGAATAATCAGGTATGTGGGTTAAGGACCACCATCTGCCACATTGTGTAGTATTAACAGCAGTTTTCATAATTAATTAAACAAAAGTATTTTATGTGACAAACATGTAAAATCTGGGAAGGAATCTCTAAACAAAAGCCATCTTGTGTCTGTGTGTACAGGAACAAAAATGACATTAATTTCATCCGCAAAACTAAATATATATATATATATGAAACAAAAGGAGCTGTGGATTTGGGAAAGATCTGGAAACACACAACAATATTTGGGAAACAAAGAAAATTCTCTATAAAATGAAAGGGATCTATCTAATTTCCCTTATGAGATGAGAAAAGGACTATGTACTCCAGATTGTTCTCATTTTAATACACATTGGCACTGGTTCTAGTCATGTACCCTATGAGATAAACAGCTGGCAATCTTAGTGGGTATCTGCTTTTGGTATACCCTTCTAAAATTGAGCCGGTCTGTTGATACGCAGCGAGACATTCCTATACAAATCAGTTCATATTGCAACCCTATACCCCAGAGATGGGAACTTACGGCCCTCTTGATGTTGCTGAATTTCAATTCCAATTTAATTTCATTAGCTATGATGCCTGGGGATGTTAGGAGTTGCAGTTCAGCAACATCTGCTGAGCCACAGGTATCTTTCGGAGTCCTGTAGGGGAAATACCCTTTAAACTTTAAATCCAGATGTTGCTTAGTAAGACTTACATTTCTTCAGCAGGCATGCAGGGCCCTATCTGTTACAATGTCATTTGTAAGAAGAATAAACCTGTCAAAGGTTTTTGCTCTGATAATGTCAGTGAGAGTTAAAAAGATCAACCCTGAAGATATTTTTACTCCATATCAAGCCAAGACACTTTGAAATTGTAGTTCTATTAAGAGATTAAGAATATCTAAGAATAGACTAAACTCTGTCCAAAGACAGTGTAATAGATTTGAGGCAAAGTGTGTTTGTTGCATATATAAGCCCTGAGCAAAGAATAATTTATCAGGCTATGATTTGCTGTTAAATACATCACAGTTTTGCATTTCCCAAAAAGCTGTCAGTTGTTTGGGGCTGCTGCCATCACCTCTCAAGTCATTCTTCTCCAAGTTGGCACTTTCCAGGTTGGGAACTGCAGTTCCAACACATCTGGAAAACTGACTTCTGCTGAGTTTATTTTAAGTGTAGAATCAAGATGAAAAGTTTCAGTCTACAGTCAACCACTAAGTTAACAGACGTTGCTTTGTCTGTAACTACCTAGAGATAAAACCCCTTATATTGAAAGAAATTCCCTACAGCTCGAAAATTAGAGTGAAGCTGAAATCATGGTTTATCCTTGCAATGGTTTGAATCAGCAAAAGACTCTGGCTTTGCTAAATCGACAAAGAAATCTGTACCTTAAGGGGATCAATTCATCTTTTAAAATCATGCCAACACCCACTTTCTTCTTACAGAAAGTCATGTAGCCCAGTATCCCTCCTGACCACTAAAAGAAGTTCCAATTAATTTCCCAGTACTTTCTTCCACAAAAGTGAAATTCTCAGTTGGCAAATTGTGGAAAAGACAGAATGGCTCAGGTGTAGCACATCCTTTCAAAGAAAACTGAAACTGAAATTGGCTTATGAGCCAGACACAGGTACCCTAGATACCTGACAAATGGCCAAGTGTTATTCATCAGAATCATATGGCGGTAGAGGAGAACTATACAGGTTTATGATTTTTACCCTAGAAGTGACGTAAGAGAGAGATTTCCAAAGCAGCTTGAGTGTCTTGCATTTCTTTTCATTGATATTGGCTGCACCACATATTAAAGTAAAAAGGCAGGGTGCTATACGTCTATAAAATTGTATGCCTCTAAGATATCTGAAGATCATCCAACTCCATGCTCCTTTATTTCATTTAGAAACAGTTTTTCCCCTCCCAAAAGAAGCATTATGCCAGATGTAGATGGAGGACAAGGGACACATTTACAACAAATACAGATGGACCGAGCAAGTCAGCTTCACTAAATGGGACAGGAAAAAGCTGTATCCCCATGGTGACCAGCTAACAGGGCCAACAGGGATCCTATCTAAATATAGCCATAATTGGAGGTGTGTGGGGTGGGGTTGGGGTGGAAAGAAACTTGCAAAAGACTTGCTAACTCTCCTCACTCAAAGGATGCATAGACATAGACCAAGTATAATCTGCAGCTGCTGCATATGCACATTTCTGATTACAGGAGCTATATTTGCCTCTAGTAACTTCAACATGCCAAGTAGATCTACCCATTTTGTGTCTAGCCACAGACCAAAACTAATTGCTCTTGTGCTATGAATGTGGGCATACTAATCTTCTCTCCACACCCCTATTGTGAGTGAAGGCAAGAGGTCTCCACACCACTTTGTAGGGCTAAATGTCACCAATTAGCTTTCCATTTTTTTGGTGTGTCTTGCTGTAAACCTTTCAAAAATTCTCATTCAGAGGGTGACTGTCTAGAACTCCTCTGGTGAGGCTTAATCACTATAGTATGGAACAACAAGCATCACACACAGTGAAAATTACAAGCAATATAAGAGAAAATGTGATTTTAGAAAAAGGATTAGAAAAGTAAAATGTAACTTTTCTTATCAGAAAGTTATAATTATGGTTATTTTCAGGAAAGCACAGCTCTAAGCCTGTTCTTTTTTACTTTTATTGTGAGCATTTCCATTCTCTTCTGATTATGAAAGAAAGAGTGGGAAATTCACAATAAATGTCATGTCAAAAGACCTGTACATGTTCCTATGTCTTCTAAAATATGCCATTTCAGAGATAAAGTTTTAGCTGTCAGAACTCTTTTACCATAATAACAATTATTGTTGTTCTGCAACACACAGAGTGTGGTTAAAGAAGTAGGCAGCAGTTAAAATTTCTAAATAAACTAATATAAACTAAGCAAGCCTAAAGCTATACTGTAGAACCTGTCAAGATCAGGCAAATGCTCCTTACGCTCAGCGCAAGAGGTGCAAATTAAAAGCAATGTCAGAGTTCGTCAACCATTTCAATAAATAACATGAAAGTCAACTGTTGACATTTTGGATCTGCATTGTGGACATTCAGAACTGATGTTTGTATGGATGCATGAAGAGCCAGCAAGACAAAGGGGGGGTGGAAGTTTATATTTTATTCCAGGATAAACAGACCCAAGATTCTACAACGAAATCCTGAAGGACAGACCAAGTTCTTGCATTCTCACCCATGGCTTCCCAGAAGCACTCCATGAACTGGCTACCTAACCCAAGACCAGCCTCACAGCTACCTCAAGTCTAAGACGAGATCTACTCCTCCAGTCAAAGTGAGAAAACCTGCAAACCTCTGTTCCAGCAACTGCCTGCATGTCTATTCATTCCCGGCTTGGGACGAACCTTGGTAAGATTTCCTTCTAACAGCTGAAAGCAGGCTTATCACACAGCCATTTCAGGATATAACAGTATTTCTAGTACCTATATAGACAGGAGGCATACATACAGTACATAGTTTACAAATTTGTTCAAATTAAGAAACATTAAATAAGAACTGCCCTGTATTTTGCTTTCTGACAGCAATTTCGACCTTCTTAACTATTTTCATTTGCAATGAAACGATCGTGACATAAAATATATCCAATTCCTTCCTGTCATGCTTTAACATTCAAATATAAACATTTCTGACAAAACAAACAATTGATAGCAAGAACCAGGAAACAATCAGTCAAGAATGATTTGCTGCGGCTTTCCAGGTCCTCCTTTAAATGGAAAAATTGGGGAAGAGGAGAAATTGAGAATCCTTCTAAATATGATCAGTCTTGCCAACTTTTTTTAAGATTTAAAAAGAAACCATATACCAAGTAGTCAACGCAAACTGCAAGATGGAACAGAACACAGAAGATAAGGGGAACTGGCAGAAAGAAACAGGATTTGTTTGACATTTTACTGGAGTCTATTTTTCATTTTGAAATACCGTTCTTCCACTGGGGCACAAAGAAATTTTCTGAAGTTACCTACCGAATATGAAATATATCCATGGGTGAAAAACATCCTTCATATGCTATTTTTCATTCTAGACTGAAGCACTCTATAGCTACTTTAGTTAGCTAACAAACTGTCAGGCCCAGCCCAAGAACAATGAAGAGTCAGTCCATTCAAACTCCAGTTCTTTATTTGCTCACACAGTATAGACAGAATCTTGCCAGACTAAAGCTACTCTACCTAACCTAAGGGGAAATAACCCGGGAAGCTCTAGGGCGGGGCTATCCTGAACCTCTTCGTTTTCCCACCATTGCCTCCCGGACTGTGCCTCCGCTTATCTCCTCCACCTCCTTGGAATGTGCTCCCTCCTTCCTGAGAACCAGCCGCACCGCCGAAATCCACCACACAAACAAATGCATTGAGTAAGGAGAACATTCATGTGACTGAGTACTACATGTCATCTGGATACCGAGGAAGCCCTTACAGGGGTCAGGAACTGGGGGTGAGAACAAGAACAACCATCCACCATGGCTGGCATAAGCTTCTTGTCCGTGGAGCTAGCAACAGCACAAGTTGCAATCTTGGTTATGTGCAAAGCTTTGCTACTCCAGCAGGAATTGTGTTTATCTTACGTGAGACTTGTCTAACTTGAACCCTCTAAATATGTAAGACATTAACTCCCATAATTCCCAGCTACAATGGCCTGTGGCTGCATGAAATTGTGACACACTAACTTACTGCTGATTTTAAATTCTTGCCATACTTCTTTTTCTTTTTCTTTCAGGATTTTTTTTACTGTTAACGGCCTTTAGAATCTTCAGATCGAAAGAGAGGGCAGAACTATTTTAGCAGTTAATATAAAACCTAAGAAATGAAAATATTAAATAAACCAAAGAATATGTATACCATGGGACACAGCCCCATATGTGGAAATCGACAGAGGAAATAATCCTCTCACTATGCTTGTGATGAAATATGAGAAAGATGCCCTTTTCTTGGAGAAAAGAACCATGCATGTTGCAAGTGTTACGTTCCATAAATACTATTTATTACACCTGTATCCTGGCCTCCTTTCTGAAAAGAATTTAGGGTAGCCAATATGAGTTTCTTCCTTCCCACTTTTATCCTCACAACAGTCCTGTGAGGTTGATTTGGTTAAGACTGGATTAATGAAGTAGGTTTCTTGGCTGAGGACAGATCTGAACCACCACCCCCAACCCCAAACATCACTACACAGTGCTGGTTCTCAACCTGTTTCTTCAAACTAATAGGATTCTCAAATAATGAAGGGGTGTATTCCTCATAGGTAGCATAACCTTTTTTTTTGGTGAATTCTACATCTGAGATACTGAGAATAACGAAGGGATTCATAACATGGATTAAGATGGTACAAATCATCTGTGACATGTGAATAAGAGTCTGTTTCTAAGTGGACATTTTAATTTCTGAATGAGTGAGCAGCTATATTTAGGGAACATTCTTTGGAAACAGCACTCCTGACAAAATGCTAAATTTATTACTTCAACAACAAAATGTATCTGTCTACAATCATGTATCTTCAATTAAGTCTTGAAGTAACTTATTTCATCATTTCATTAAGCAAAAGTAAATTTATTTTTATTTATTTATTGTGATATTTATACCCCGCCTATCCCCTCCCTAATGGAGGACTCTAGGCGGCTTACATCAACAATCCTTTTATACAATTATACAATTATACAATTCACCGCGCGTGAAGGGAGGGGGTAAGGGAACCGACTCTTCTAAGGCTCCGGACTACAATTCCCAAGATGCCTTGAGCCGGCTGCTGACTTCCTGTAGATGTTACTTCCAGGTTCGTCGTCACCGCCGCCATTCGATCTTCCTCCGATCTTTTTCTCCTCCGGTGGAACCGACTTCCCGACAGGACGCCAGCAACTTTTCCCACTTAAGGTGGTACCCATTTATCTACTTGCTAGGCTTTCGAACTGTTGGGTTGACAGGAGCTGGGACTAGCAACGAGAGCTCACCTCGTTGCGCGGGGGGTTCGAACTGCCGACCTTCTGATCGGCAGTCTACAGCTCAGCAATTTAACCTGCTGAGCCACCGCGTCCCTAAATAAAAGATGTATATATCTAAAATATATAAAACTTAAACTAGTTGTAGAAAAATTACTTTGATACTATTCTTTTTTAAATTAAAAAAAATTATTGAGGACAATTTCAAGGATGGTTCAGTAGAAAGCTCTCATGCAAAAAGGCAGCCTGGAATATTTTATTCCTTGTGGAAAACAAAATGACGTCTCGTTCTCATCCCACATGCAGAAATGAACTGGGACTGGGAGAAGAAATATAAGTCAACTTTGATAATGAGACAGTGTTCTCAAGACAGCTATGCTGTATACTCAGATCTGTCCTCCAGTGAAGTAGAATAGACAGTGAAATCAGGAGAAATCTCCAAAAAGATGCTACCTTTCAGGATCTCTCCACAACCCGCACCATCCCAGTCACCCTAATGGTAGAGCTGACCTTGCCAAAATCTCATAGAAAGGAATGCAAATTATTACAACAGGAATGAAATCCAAATCTGTCACTATTCTCCCTCTTTTTTAAAAAAAAAAAAGTTCATCAGCCAGAAAAAAATAAAATAAATGTATTTTCATTAGCATGTTTTCATCATCTTACTTTACTCTTGTCTATTCTATCCCATAAGCAGGCTTCCTAAAGAGAATACAGTCGAGCAGCTGGAATGCAGCTTAAATAGAGACAATAAATCAAACATAAAAATAATGCTGTTTTGCAACAGTCCAATCCTCCAGTGCCACATTGAAAGGAGCCTATGTCAAAAAAGGATTTTGAGGAATTAGGCTCAAGCACAGATCAAGACTCTCACAAGTGACAAAAACAAAGAAACCCTCCTGAGAACATTAACATCCCAGGTAACCAATGTTTACTAGCTTTGTAGCCTCAACAGGAAAGCACACATTGAATGGAACTAGCTGATAAGACCACCACCCTATTACACACACCACAATCTCCTCAACCCTAAAGGTCACAACCTTTACCCTCAAATCAATCACAGAAGAAAGACAGGGCTCCTACTCCTTCACTGAAAACCTTTGTAATTATTTGCTAGACACTTCAGTAATTGAGAAAGCACACAGACACAATTCACTGCTGATGTTCTCCAATGAAACACACTCACTCGCACACAGGGATGCCAAATTACTCTTAAGAAAAAGAAAACTTACTGTTTATATTGTAAATATAAACAGAATCTTATGTAAATATAAGAGTCACCCTCAGAGATAAACACGATCACATGGATAAAATATATTAATTTACTTTGAGATAGTGTGCATAATATGACTGAATATAAGCAAAATCTTTTAAAAGATCAGCGACTCAGTACAAATTAATATCAAAATTCAGAAAGATTATCAATGTGACAATTGAGATGCTGAAATTTCAGTAAGAGTTATGCAATCAGTAACCTACTCTATGATATACAGGACTTGGGAAACTTTGCTTAAAAAAAGGTAAAGGTACCCCCCGCACATTTGTGCAGTCGTGTCCGACTCTAGGGGCCGGTGCTCATCTCCGTTTGTTAGCCGAAGAGCCAGCGTTGTCCGAAGACGCTTCCACGGTCATGTGGCCGCATGACATACGCAGAACGCTGTTACCTTCCCACCAAAGTGGTACCTATTCATCTACTTGCATTTGCATGCTTTCGAATTGCTAGGTTGGCAAGAGCTGGAGCTAGTGCGGGAGCTCACTCCGCACGCAGGAGGACTTTGCTTAGGAGGACACTAGATTTCAAAAGATTTCAAAAGATTCAAAAGATTCAAAAGATTCAAAAGATTTCAAAAGAGGTAAAATTTCCAGCAAACTGAAATATATGAGAGGTTGTTTCCACTGTGGAAATCACACTTAAATATAAAATGCATAGCAATTAAATAATAAAATGTTTATATCTTATCTTTCCACATTTGACCTTAAGGTGCTTCAATAGCTACAAATCTTTATATCTATTTATCTATGGTTGCTTATATCTGTAACATTACAACAATTCTGAATAGAATTTGTTAACAATCTAGCAACCCCTGCAGGCCTATTCTTATAGGAGATCCATCCATCCATCCATCCATCCATCCATCCATCCATCCATCCATCCATCCATCCATCTTTTCACCTCACCTCACCTCACCTCACCTATTATTAGCCACCCAACTCCATTATATGTCTACTAACATCCATGTTGATGCAACTATAAACACTGTTTTTTTAACACTAACCCTAAACTAAATGAAAGGTCCATGCCACCATCCTTCTGTACAGTATACACAGATCTGCTATCAAGCCCAGAATGAACCCATGCATCCTATGGCATCTTACAAAGTCCTGGGTGGTCTGATGTTGATGACTGCCTTATGATATCCTCTGAAATATAATCTGCATTTCAAAGCAATTTCTGTATTGGAACCACTTGGAAAATCTAGATAAATGGGACCTGTCCCATCAGGTCTGGCAGGAGGGGCATGTTATGGGTCCCATCTGCTAAATAGTTCCATCTGACAGCACCCAGGAGACAAACCTTTTCTGCCTTAGTGCCCGCCCTTTGGAACATCATTCCCCCCCCCCCCCCCCAAGATGAGATAGCTCCCACCCTACTGTCCTTCCGGAAATCCCTTAAAATGTGTTTTTTTCAGCAGGCCTGGGGATCCAATGGTAATGAGGAGCCCATGAGATGGTTGAATTGTATGTAAGATTTTGGTGCATTCTCTCATGATCTTATTTATATTTTATTAATTGTTTTAATTGTTATTTAAGATTTGTTTTTGTTTTATTGTACGCGGCCCAGAGTCACATTAGTGAGATGGGCAGCTATATAAATTAGACAGATAAGACAGACAGACAGACAGACAGATGCTGGTGCTGAGATCCAGCTGTCTGGCATCACCTCAAGCAACATATAAGGAGCCCCAACAAAGTGTACTTTTCCTACAGCCCCTTTTCCTACAGACCTTACCTGCTCGAAATTTTTACCAGACCATCAACACAGTACATATGCCCACTTGTGAACTTTCCAGTTCAAGATATAAATTCCTGGCAAAATGAATCAAATTACATACAGCATTGCCTAGTATCAAACATAATTCCAAATCAAGCATCCTAAGTACGAATAGTCATCTTGACTCTGCACAAGCAAGGAAATTCCAATGAAGTAGCTCATGACTGCAGACTAGTAAACTGTAGAAATTTTCACTCCAGCTATCTCTTTATAGTTAATGATCTCCTCCCACCAAACTTCTTTAAAAGAACATTCTGGAAAAGAAATGAAAACCATGTTCAGCACATCCAGATTCAAAAAGGACAGCTGAATGGAAGAAAGATATCAAGCTTTTGCTGGATCCATTTAGATCTCAGAGGAATAAATGAGGGGCTTGTGGCCTGGGTGGTCTGCATACATCCAGGAAAATATGAATTGGCATCCTCACAAAGGAAATCTTTTCCCCTTTTCACACACACACAAAAATTGCTTTCTTATCCTTACAGCAGTAAAACAGGTTGCAATAAATGCCTGGTGATGCTACTCCTGTATAAACTATCCAATGTTTTGTATAGTCACAGCATTAACTTATCTTGAACGAAGATCTCATTTCTATCTTCAAACAGCAAACCATCAGGGGACTCAAGGAGAGCTTTGAAGAAAAGTCTCAGACATTACAGCACACATATAACTTAATAAAGTGGCTATGGAAATGAAATTTAAAATGTAATCTAGAAACCAGACTTTCCACTGTTACTTAGCTGTGTATTTTAAAGTCAACAGTCTGGTCTCTATTTTGTGAAAGGGCTGGCAGGAACTAAAATCCTGCTTCTTCTTTCCTGCTGAAAACACAAACTTCAAGAAATCCCAGGAAGGCTGACAGAATGGTTCCTAAGCCCTTTTCCATTGTCACAAGACCAATCCCTCTACTTCACAAACACCCAACACAAACCTGGATTCCAGAACCACAAACATGACTCCTGTCCCAAGTCTCACCACAATCAGAGGTTTTATTTGTGAATCTGAATAAGCCAAGGATGCCTTGGGCCTGGTCTTTTTAAACAGAGACAACTATATTTTAAACTAACCATTTGATTTCCCTCAAGTTTACAGGCATGTAAAGCAGCAGTCAGCATTATCTGAAACTGGTAATTTCTTCTTGTATCAATTCTGATTTACTTTTACTTTTGCCTATTTATCCCATAATTTATTATTTACATACTAATAGAAATTACTATTTCTCTGTAAACTTGAAGTAATTTCTACTTATTCATAAATGTAATGCAAAAGCAAAAAATATTGGTGAATATTCTCTATTTTGAAGAAGGAGATAATATGAGGATGCTAGTATATAAGGCTATGAAGGAGCCCAGTTATTAAAATTTTCACAGAGAAGCATATTCCATCAGTAAAATTTTGCGGAAATATTCACTGCAGCAAATTTTCCAAATTATGCTTGCAAAGACTTACTGTTCTTTCAGTCCCCCAAATGCGTTATACGTATTGCTTTGGACTTGAAGTCCATGAAGGTTGATTTAAGGCTGAAGTAGCTCTGATTGGGGTCTTTCACTATGAAAAAAATACACAGACAACATGACTTTTAAAAAAAGAGAGCGAGCAGTCCACACATATGCTGTACAATCTAGATGGACCAAATCAATTTGCTGCTTTGTCATCTAAAGTGCACAACATATCCTCTGCTCCTACAACAAATATAATGATACATGATGTAGCAGAAAGAACATGATTATATGTTTGGATTGCACAAGAAGTCCTTTAGCTACTGCTCGTTTGATAAACCTTCCTCTCCTAAACTAGAATATGCTCATCATCAAATCCAAGATGTGAAGGACTTTTTGGACTAAAATTTGGGGCAAGTATTCCATGGTGACCTATATGATAGGTTAGTAAAGAAGTTGAACCAGAACCATGTTTCACAACTTTGGACTAAATGCTATCCAAATGAGATTTTGTGCTGATTAGTACAGATAATGCCACTTTATCCTGGGTTACAACAAAAAAAAAAACACTACTAAATCTGAAGCTAGATCAGTAGGTATTGTGCTGTTTCTAAAATATAGTAATTTATTTAACTGTATCTGATTTTCAATTTTTCCCACAACTTACAATCTATCACTTTAGGAATTGCATCTTTGGACTTGAAGACAGAGAAGTTTCAGACAGTAAGAATGAAATGCAGAAGTGGATAGATTTTTCTCACCAAATTATCATCATCATCCTAAGTAGCCTTGAGTAGAGGAAAAATGGAGTTCCAAAAAAGTTCATGCCAATAATCTGAGATAATAATCAGTATTTTAAAAAGTTGTTAAAGGAAGTAGCAATCTCCAGATTAATCTCCTCTACAGTTATACAGCGAAGAGGTTCACTGCCATAGGTTCCAAGCAGCAAAAGGGTGGGGGCTGCTATGAAACAATTTCCTGTTATTCACTCAGCAGGAACCACTGAATCTTCCTCACATATGGAAAACGTTTATCCTTTCCCATGGGGTTCCTTCGATTCATTTGCTGGATATCTCCTTAATGAACGTGACAATATATAACTCTGTCAACAGGGCTAAGGTCCATACAAATTCACTATTGGATGAACGCAAAGTGATCTAAATTTCAGTTTGTTTTTATATCAGGTTAGATACATACAGTTATGTGATCATCTTTGAAATATTATGTATTATTAAACCAATTATAAATAAAAGAAATTCAGGAATTCTTGGTGATTGCTAGCACATAGCAAACCAAAAGAAAGCCTGGTTAAGTGCATCTTGTTTTAAAGATTTATTAATATGATCCATCGGGTTTAAGGGAATCAAGGGTTCAAGGGAATTAGAATTTGTTAAAAAATATTGCCAACTCATACAACTTTGTTCTGAAAGATATACAAGCATCACTGTATACCCATTTTTAGGATTTCTCACCTTATATCTCTAAAACATCAGAAACTACAGGTAGTTTGCTTGTACATCACAACACTTTGGTATAATATTGCTCCAGATATGGTATCAACCAACAGGTTTCTACTTAATGATTCTTTCTTTGTGCTAGGTTCAAGTAGTGAGTGTGGTGGGAAAAAAAGTGGAACTCATTTTCATTTAAGGAGTTTCTAATTTAATCTTCCCAAAGTCCAAGCTTGGAACCTTCTGTATGCATTAAGAGACTTACATACTTGAAATTGCATTTGATTGGGGAGGGGGTATACTGCATTTTTCTGTATTCCTGACATCCAGTATTCCTGGGCTTCTAGGGTGGGGCAGGTTATAAATGTACTAAAGAAGTCCCCCCAATATTATAGCAAGGTCAGTTGCTTTCACATCTTTGTATTAAACCTATTGATACATCTCAACATGTCAGCATGGGAACAGAAGAAATGATGCAAAAAATGATCATTAGTCACTTGGCAAATTTGAAGATGTGTGGGAAACAGTCTGTTTCGTATCAGTAGCTATTTTCATATAACTCACCCTCCAATAATCTTGTACTGTACTTATCTGCCCAAAGAAGAAACCACAAACATCTAACCACAGAGTAGCTATTCTTTTCCATCCTTGAGCTTACAGGTTAGCTCACTGGAACAGAATCCTAAGTATTTAGCAATGGTTCTGAAATGCTACACATTTCTAATGTGCTAATTTCTAGCAATCTCTTAAAACCTGCAAATGCTTTCTGAAACATGTGCAAACATGTTGATTTAAACTGTATTTCCAAGGTAACTATATAACAAAAATGGGTGGCATCTAAAATGTATGTATAGCTTATTATAGCTTATTATAGCTTAGGTATTATACTATGGAATGCACAAATTCAAATTAATGGCCTAAATGAAAGTGAAGACAGTTATATAAGTTTATTTTTAAATCATGTTTATGGCTCACATCTTTTAATATAAACTTCAAAATCATTATAGCCAATTTTTAATTTAGTAATAAAATGTTGTGAATGAAATATATTGTATGAGGAAGATAAAGAAGGCTTTTGTCTTTCACAAAATTTAAAATGGCATTAGTACTAAGGATTAATTTTGCTGAAAGACAGTGCTTTTATATATGATATAGTTTTTAAAATCAGTTGGGACACTAGACTGGATCCATGCTTAATTAAGCTTACGACGGACTACCAGTAGTTGAAATCATAAGTCATATTCTGTTGATGTTGGAAATTGCAATCCCAACACATCTGGGGGACACTACATTGGGAAACAATGGTTTAATAAATATGCACCTTGAGCTTGTGCAAATCTACATATAAGTAAATTGTGTTTAATTTATCGAGATGCATTCTCAAATAAGCACACCCAAAGATTCCAGTACATAAAACTGCATACTAGCACAGAACCGCCACACTCAAGGCAAGATGGGTCTATTTTAATGAGAGGATATCAGAAGAAGTGATTAAATTACAGTAAGGAGAAATGCTAAGGCAAAATTTCAGGCAGGAACGCCAGCAAATCTGATTAGGACTGCAAGAGATATGAAAAAGAATAAGCCACCATCTTTGCCTTATGAAAACCCTGGAATGAATGGTCCATGAAAAAGCAGCCCAGGACATTTAATCTAAAAGCTTGCCAGGCATTTCACGTACAGCGTAGTTCCACTTTCAAACTGTAGCACTGCTATGCCACCAAGACCAAAGGAAGAAACCAAATCCGTAAAGTTCAAATGCTTTCCATCATCACCCTTGTAACATCAGCCCTGTTCTCAGCAAAGTCCAGGAACTGAACGCTGCAACAGTACTGTGCATCATTGTTGGTGACCCAATCCTAACCATTCCAGGCAACTGGGACACAGAGGTCTGCTGTAGCCCCAAGCAACTTCTTCTCAGAGGCCTGAGAACCAGAAAAGCTATTTCTCCCTCCCCCCACACTATTATTTTGTATCTGTGGATGACAGAAACATGATTAACAGCCAAAGGCCAGTCACATAATGCATTAGAAGGACAAAAGGGCTTTGTGACTGACAGAGGGAATCTTAAAAGGAAACCAAGGAGACCCACTCATTCTTCTTCCTGGGATGGCTATGTGCAGAGACACCCGAAACTTTAGCTCTTAAAAGCTTCTCCTATTACTGCCAGCTCACCTTGCAAGTAAACACCTTCCTGATTCAGAGAATCAGTCACGTATCGGAAATGCAACCACTGTTTAAATTCAGATAATGGTTGGGAATGGAGGAGCATGCTTGTAATTCTGCACTGCTTGTCTGCAGCACTGATTTCCTCTCTGACAACATCCCTGCATACGGTATCAGGGGGAATGAAAGCAATACAGTCAAGCAAGGTACAGTTAACTTCTCCCAAGCAAGGGTGAAGTTACATTTCAGTTCTGACTGAAAGGATGAATTCAGTATTTTGGGTCACTTGAGATAGCTGCATCCCATGGTCCCACAGTTATTTATAGGTAGCATTTGTGCTATTATTTTTGCATGCTGCCCTCCTCTCAGAACCTCACAGAACCTGAAACATGAAGATTATAAATATAATTAATAAACACACACTTTTGAAATCTCTGTGGCAGCACCAAACCATTGATATAAGAGAAGAGAGCTATAATGAAAGATTTACTGCCAGCCTCATAGACAGAATAGTTAGTAACATCCACTCTTCCATATGCACGCGGCATGGATATTTTGTTTATGCTGTCCAAGTGTGAGATTCTCTGTAAGAACAGACAATGGTCTGACACAGTTAGCATAATCAGAGCTATGGACAGAATCCGACTGCTTCATCGAAATGACAAAACCAGCATCATGATGCCACAACACAAGCTCCACTCTCACTACATGACATCACGGCACACATACAAAAGGGGCAGGGCTTGCATTGTGATACTTCTGTTGTCATTTGCCTCTAGCTTTCTTCCTCTATTTCATGGCTGCCCATGAAGATTATGGACATTCTCTTTGGATGTCAAAAGACATATTTAAGAGGTATTCAAATCAAGACTTATTGCACCTGTCTAATGCCGCATGCTGTCATTTGAGAGGCATGATGAGAACATGAAAGTAATATTTTCTGCTTAGGATATCATATTCAACTTACATTTGTGCTGCCCCAAAGGTAAAGGTAAAGGTACCCCCCGCACATTTGTGCAGTCGTGTCCAACTCTAGGGGCCGGTGCTCATCTCCGTTTGTTAGCCAAAGAGCCAGCGTTGTCCGAAGACGCTTCCACGGTCATGTGGCCGCATGACATGCGCGGAACGCTGTTACCTACCCACCGAAGTGGTACCTATTCATCTACTTGCATTTGCATGCTTTTGAATTGCTAGGTTGGCAAGAGCTGGAGCTAGTGCGGGAGCTCACTCTGCACGCAGGGCTAGGGATCCGAACCTCCGAACTTGCGATCTTCCGATCAACAAGCCTGGCGTCTTACCCGCTGAGCCACCACGCCCCTACTGAAGGGCCTACTGAATCCCAAAGAATGAGCCATAAAGCAGGAGTTTGGGGCCAGATGTTCTTCAAGTTCCTTCCAACATTGCAAGCCTGATTTTATGCTGCCCCAAAACTGGGCACCAAACACAGGTAAAAATATCTGTGCAAACACTTGTTCGTGCAGAATGTGGCCTGCTCTCTTTTCCCAAAAAATACAGTATGGTCACTTATTTGCAATCACTATATCGTGACCACATGCACAAAGTATAATCCTATATATGAGCTTTTACAGATATCTGTCCTTTCAATTCCAGCAGTCTAAGAAAAAGAAGCTGCTACTACAGACAGACTATGTTCTTACATTCCATAACCTGCCATTTCTAAAGAAAGCCAGGCCAGACCAAATACGGCCATGATGTAGCTGTGAAGGGCCTACTGAATCCCAAAGAATGAGCCATGAAGCAGGAGTTTGGGGCCAGATGTTCTTCAAGTTCCTTCCAACATTGCAAGCCTGATTTTATACTCAAGTTATATTTGTCTTATGAGAATTTCATCAGAGAAGACACACAAGCCAGGAAACATAGCAGCATTCTTTGAAAGAACTCCAAGGAGAATGATCAACAAGCTGAAATAACTTATTATTTACCAACAATCTAAATCACAAACCCAAGCTGAAAGAAAGCCTTCCTCTCAGTGCTAAATTTTCCACAAAATATTTTTAAAATAAGAGGCAGCTGGATTTGAAACTGAGGTACCATAAGAATGTATGTATTATGCTTCCATTCCATTCCATTATGGTTTATTTAAAAATGCACAGTAGCACTTACACGCAGTGTAAAACAGCCTCTAAACTTCAATTGCCTGATACTAGGGCCACCGTAGAGATAGTGGAAGCTTATTAAATTAGAGCTTCAATAATAAAATGCTCTAAAAATGGATCCTGGCTCAAAAATATCAAAGGCGCTTCTCACTGGCATAGCTAATGGAATTACTGCAGCAATTAAATTTCATCCACTTTGACTTCAGCAATCATTCAGAATATAATTGAAATTTATGTATGTTGGTAATAGATACACATTTTCAGGAAAGTCACTATCTAACAGAGACAATAAATATATCACATTTTCTCACTGTGGAAATGGCAAATAGCAGCAAATAGACAAACTAAATGTACTGTCTAGGTGCAATTTAAACCTTGTTTTTAAACAAAACAATGTTTAAAATCTTAAAATTCTCACGTTTTCCTTATTATTGTTATCAACAAAGCTGATCAGTAAGTACGGAGATAAACAAAAGCTGCTGGTGTATCTGATTTAGCACATACCCATTCAATTATTAACACAATTTAAACCCAAAAGCCAATTGCAATGTTCTACGCTACTTTTGAAAGAGATTCAGGTCTGTGCTTTGTTGAATCATAAAAAAAGACAACCAAGAAGAATATCCCACAGTGTACCTCCTTCAGTCATAACTTGAAATGTAAATAATAAACGTATGTGGCATCTCTGATGATCTTAAGAGTTAGGATGGAATGTAGGGGTTACAGTGGTTTCTTTAATCTACTCATGGGTTAAAGATTGGATGATGGATGCCTGGATGATGGAGTATATTTACTGCCTTAAAGAAAGCTGATTTCACTGACTTCCAAAGTTGAAGATTTTGAAGCTGCAATTAAGAACCAACACTTTTCTATGAACCAGGAGGTCAACAAGGCTTATGGTGCAAACACTCAAGAAGACACTGGTGTAATGTGCTCTCAACATCCCATTTCTATCAGGAGATGGGCAGGGCTACTGTATCTTGTTAATCAGTTGAAACTTTTCACGCAGCTGTTCTCCAGCGATAGTCAGCAGAGTCCCACCAGGTGTTTTGCAGCCTCACTACGTTCATCACTAGTTACGTGGCCCAAACCTGCTCATCATCTCAGGTCCCACTTCCTCATATTCACTACCAGTCAGTTCCTTTGACATAATATAATTCCTCCAGGGTAACATTTCATTACTTCTGTTTTTCTCTGCAGAGCTTGCAGACTGGTGGTACTTGATCGGACAACGCCTGCTGTAATATGTATCCCATCAGGCAGAATCTGTAGCCTAAATTGTGTTCCCATACAGGCCAGAGCTGTTTATGAAAAATTGCATTCCTTTCTTTCTTTATATATTTATGTGTTTATTTCTTGTCTTCAGCCTGTCTGTAATGCAGTATATTTTGATGCCTGTTTCTGTCCATTGTTTTACTGCTGCACACTAATCTGGATAATTACTAGAAGAATCACAGGTTTGCTTAGATTAATTTCTTAAGAATGTTTTGGATGTACAATATCTGTTTAAAGCTCATCAAAATTCCCATTACAGGTCAAACAGTGGGGCTGAACATTTAAGAGTCCATATCTGAAAGATTCCACATACAAAAGGGGTAAAATTACTAAATTTATTGACTTTCATGATCATGCTACCATTTACAAAGCAGCTTTTTAGTTTCAACTTTCTTTTCCAATGTCTTACTGTTTATTCATGCAAAATTAAATATCATAATATAATCAATATGCTATAGATCTATATATATATATATATATATATATATATATATATATAGATCCCCTTCATGGATCACTGCCTTGTCGTGGCGAAGGGGCTTGCGTAACTCAATGAAGTCAGGTCAAGAAGAACAGGTCATGATGGAGAGTTCTGACAAAACGTGGTCCACTGGAGGAGGAAATGGCAAACCACTCCAGTATCCTTGCCAAGAAAACCCATGGACAGTATCAAAAGGCTAAAAGATATGACGCCGGAAGATGAGCCCCTCAGGTCGGAAGGTGTCCAAAATGCTACTGGGGAAGAGCGGAGGGCAATTCCGAGTAGCTCCAGAAAGTGTGAAACGGCTGGGCCAAAGCCGAAAGGACGCTCAGTTGTGGATGTGTCTGGAAGTGGAAGGAAAGTCCGATGCTGTAAAGAACAATATTGCATAGGAACCTGGAATGTAAGAACTATGAATCAAGGTAAGCTGGATGTGGTCAAACATGAGATGACAAGATTGAACATCGACATATTGGGAATCAGCGAACTAAAATGGACAGGAATGGGCGAATTTAATTCAGGAGACCATTATATATACTACTGTGGGCAAGAATCCCTTAGAAGAAATGGAGTAGCTCTCATAGTCAATAAAAGAGTAGGAAAGGCAGTACTGGGGTACAACCTCAAAAACGACAGAATGCTTTCAGTTCGAATCCAAGGCAAACCATTCAACATCACAGTGATCCAAGTCTATGCCCCAACCACTGATGCCAAAGAAGCTGAAGTTGACCGGTTCTATGAAGACCTACAACACCTTCTAGAACTAACACCAAAAAAAGATGTCCTTTTCATCATAGGGGACTGGAATGCTAAGGTAGGAAGTCAAAAAATAACCAGAATAACAGGCAAGTTCGGCCTCGGAGTACAAAATGAAGCAGGGCAAAGGCTAATAGAGTTTTGTCAAGAGAACACGCTGGTCATAGCAAACACTCTTTTCCAACAACACAAGAGACGACTCTACACATGGACATCACCAGATGGTCAATACCGAAATCAGATTGATTATATACTTTGCAGCCAAAGATGGAGAAGCTCTATACAATCAGCAAAAACAAGACCTGGAGCTGACTGTGGCTCAGATCATGAGCTTCTTATTGCAAAATTTAGGCTTAAATTGAAGAACGTAGAGAAAACCACTAGACCAATCAGGTATGACCTAAATCATATCCCTTATGAATATACAGTGGAGGTGAGGAATAGATTTAAAGGATTAGATCTGGTAGACAGAGTGCCTGAAGAACTATGGATGGAGGTTCGTAACATTGTACAGGAGGCAGCAGCTAAAACCATCCCAAAGAAAAAGAAATGCAAGAAAGCAAAGTGGCTGACTGATGAGGCTTTACAAATAGCTGAGGAAAGAAGGGAAGCAAAAGGCAAGGGAGAAAGGGAAAGATATAAACAACTGAATGCAGAATTCCAGAGAATAGCAAGGAGAGATAAGAAGGCCTTCTTAAATGAACAATGCAAAGAAATTGAGGAAAACAATAGAATGGGGAAGACTAGAGATCTCTTCAAGAAAATCGGAGATATCAAGGGAACGTTTTGTGCAAAGATGGGCATGATAAAGGACAAAAAAGGCAGGGACCTAACAGAAGCAGAAGAGATTAAGAAGAGGTGGTAAGAATACACAGAAGAACTATACAAGAAAGATCTTAATATCCCTGATAAATATGATGGTGTGGTCACTGACCTTGAGCCGGACATCCTAGAGAGTGAAGTCAAGTGGGCCTTAGGAAGCATTACTAACAACAAAGCTAGCGGAGAAGACAGTATCCCAGCTGAGCTATTTAAAATCCTAAAAGATGATGCTGTTAAAGTGCTGCACTCAATATGCCAACAAATTTGGAAAACTCAACAGTGGCCACAGGATTGGAAAAGGTCAGTTTACGTTCCAATTCCAAAGAAAGGCAATGCCAAAGAATGTTCAAACTACCGTACAATTGCGCTCATTTCACATGCCAGCAAGGTTATGCTCAAAATCCTACAGGCTAGGCTTCAGCAGCATGTGAACCGAGAACTACCAGAAGTGCAAGCTGGGTTTCGAAGAGGCAGAGGAACTAGAGATCAGATTGCCAACATTCGCTGGATCATGGAAAAAGCAAGAGAGTTCCAGAAAAACATCTACTTCTGCTTCATTGACTACGCTAAAGCCTTTGATTGTGTGGATCACAACAAACTGTGGCAAAGTCTTAAAGAGATGGGAGTACCAGACCACCTTACCTGTCTCCTGAGAAACCTGTATGTGGGTCAAGAAGCAACAGTTAGAACCGGACATGGAACAACCGACTGGTTCAAAATTGGGAAAGGAGTACGACAAGGCTGTATATTATCCCCCTGCTTATTTAACTTATATGCAGAGTACATCATGAGAAATGCCGGGCTGGATGAATCACAAGCCGGAGTTAAGATTGCCGGGAAAAATATCAACAACCTCAGATATGCAGACGATACCACCCTAATGGCAGAAAGTGAAGAGGAACTAAAGAGCCTCTTGATGAGGGTGAAAGAGGAGAGTGCAAAAGCTGGCTTGAAACTCAACATTAAAAAAACCCAGATCATGGCATCTGGTCCCATCACTTCCTGGCAAATAGAAGGGGAAGAAATGGAAGCAGTGACAGATTTTATTTTCTTGGGCTCCAAGATCACCGCAGACGGTGACTGCAGCCATGAAATTAAAAGACGCTTGCTCCTTGGAAGGAAAGCTATGGCAAACCTAGACAGCATATTAAAAAGCAGAGACATCACCTTGCCGACAAAGGTCCGTATAGTTAAAGCTATGGTTTTTCCAGTAGCAATGTATGGCTGTGAGAGTTGGACCATAAGGAAGGCTGAGCGCCGAAGAATTGATGCTTTCGAGCTGTGGTGCTGGAGAAGACTCTTGAGAGTCCCTTGGACTGCAAGGAGGTCAAACCAGTCAATCCTAAAGGAAATCAACCCTGACTGCTCATTGGAAGGACAGATGCTGAAGCTGAAGCTCAAATACTTTGGCCACCTAATGAGAAGAGAGGACTCACTGGAAAAGACCCTGATGCTGGGAAAGACTGAGGGCAAAAGGAGAAGGGGACGGCAGAGGATGAGATGGTTAGATAGCATCACCGATGTAATGAACATGAATTTGAGTAAACTCCGAGAGACAGTGGAGGACAGGAAGGCCTGGCGTGCTATGGTCCATGAGGTCACGAAGAGTCGGACACGACTGAACGACTGAACAACAAATAGATCTAAGTCAAATCCAAATGTAGGTTCTGCAATTATCCCCTGAGTTATATTTGTATATTTCAGAGACAGAAAGTAAGGTTTGAGAGATTCCATATATCAACATTATCAGCAATTCTGATATTCCTTTTGGCTGGAGTTTTTCAAGCAGAGGCTGGATAGATATTTGTCGAGAATGCTTTAATTTGGATTTTAGCACTAAGCAGGGGATTTAACTCCATGTCCTGAATGTCTTCTTCCAACCCTACAATTCTATGGCATTTGCTCAATGTACATGATAAATGGAATCTTATTATATTCTTTCAGATTCAGAAAACCTTGCAGTAACTTTAAAGTCAACTTGATAGAGATGTGTCTGCAGATAATGTTGCTTAAGCATTTTTTCTCCATATATTTCTGGCTTAATTGTTCTCTTTTCCCCCTTTATCCTGCTGAGGGAGAGCCCGCATATAAAGAATAGTGATATGAACTTAAATTATCATCATGGGGAAAAGAGTTAGGCAGTTTTCCTGAAAATTGTTCTTTAACTGAGATGCAATGTGCCCACAACTGCTTTGATTTAAATTGTGGAAGAAGAAAGAACCACACACTGATTCTGTGAAGTGGGTCATTTGAATGGATAGTGCCTTGCCCCTTCAGTTGAAGAGTGTGGGTTCGGTCTGTAACCCCAAAATCTCTACTACCAGCTCTATGACACGGAGTGCAGGACACCCACAGCAACAGTCACTGGCTTCAAAATGGCGGGTGCAACTGGCCAAACAAAGCCCCACTCATTTTTACGTGGATGCAATGCCTGCAACGCGCCTAACAAGGGCTGGGGCTTTGGTCACCAGGTTATACTCTCCATTTTGAAGCCAGTGATTGTTGCTGCAGACACCCCTGATGAAATGTAATGAAGCACTTCTCTACTGGGATTCAGTAAACAGAGGCTGATAACCAAATCCTATGGTCTGTGGGAAGAAATTAAGATCTCTCCCTGACCGCCATGTTGTCTTCCTGCCATATCATTCCCCCTTGAGCAAGGTAAAAGGTTAAAAGTTACAAAATGGAATGGGTTCATACAAAGAGGATGCCAGAGATTAAAATATGACAGGAAACCCCAACTGTTTAGACATAAGATTTCCTTCAGACTTAATCAGAGACCTTGCAAGACTCATTCACACAACTTAGCAGAGCCCATTCAGGTGAACATTCTTCCCCAGCCAAACAGATCTCCATACTCAAATAACGAAGGATTCCGTCCAAGGTGAACATTCCAGGCTAGTAGACAAAGCCACAGCCCAGCAGGGAACCTGGACTATCAGGTAAACTGTACTTTCTTAGAATTCCTAGAGAGCGCCCTGCCAAGTGTGCTTTCTCAGAAGTTCCTAGATGGCAGGAACACTTTTACACAACAATAGCCAAACTTTCCTATATAAAGAGCTTATGGGGAGAATACAAGTGTGGCCACCTCCAACCAGTAGACTCTGTACATGCTCTTGGAAAATAAAATTATCTCTGTTCAAGCAATCGCCTAAGAACTTTCATTCCCGGCTCAGAAAAGACCTGGTAAGATTTCTAACCCAGGGTTTCTCAACCAGGGTTCCGTGGCACCCTAGGGTTCCGCGAGAGGTCACTAGGTGTTCTCTGGGAGATCACGATTTATTTTAAAAAATATTTCAAATTTGGGCAACTTCACATTAAAGAACTGAGTCCATTCTTTACTTTTAGTTTAAGAACACTGTTCATGCATATATACAGGCCTACACATGAAATGAATATAATAATTTTGTAAATTCTGACCTATATTTGAGCCTGAATGTGCAGGGGTTCCCAGAGACCTGAAAAATATTTCAAGGGTTCCTCCAGGATCAAAATGTTGAGAAAGGCTGCTCTAAGTTGTCTTTTTTGCTAAATACTACCTTCCCCTTTTCTTATTAAATCCTAAATATCTAATTTTTAAATATTTCCTTTAAAATCTGACTTTTCCTAATAATATTTTTCATCACAATATCACAATTCATCACAATATGATGAAAAATACTATTGTTCTTTCATAGCTTTTATTAATTTCAATTATTAGAGGCACATCTTCAAAATCAATTATTTAATTATTTAATTAATTTTAGATGTAAAATATTTTCCATTTGTTATTTTTACATGATTGCAGTCTCTCTTTTCACTGATGTTATGATGTTTCTTTCCTATAGTCTGTTGTTTATTTTATATCACATTCTATTTTCCCTTCAATTTTGTCTGAGTGTTTATGTTCGCATTCACGTTTCTGTTTTCTGCTTCCAATGCCATGCACTCTTTCCTATCTGCATGTTTAGAAATGTGGACTGTACATCATATTGTCCATATTTTGAGATGCCATCAGTTAGTTATCTTTTAAATCTCTTACACTACATGATAGCAATCTGACTATCAGCCATTATCCTAATGTAACCAAGTGGATTCTTACAACACTCTTGTTGTTGTTGTTGTTGAGTCGTTTAGTCGTGTCCGACTCTTCGGGACCCCATGGACCATAGCACGCCAGGCCTTCCTGTCCTCCACTGTCTCCCAGAGTTTACTCAAATTCATGTTCGTTACATCGGTGATGCTATCTAACCATCTCATCCTCTGCCGTCCCCTTCTCCTTTTGCCTTCAGCAAAACTCTACAACACTCTAGGCCACAGCATTTTTCACACTAAGCTTTCACAAAGGAAATGGAAGACTTTGTTTGCTGTACCAGCCTGGAAGAGAATGCAACTTGAATGATTAAAATGCTCCTGGTAGAAGAGAAAACTAGGTGTTAAAAAGTATCTGAATCTCTAAAATGTACAGTTTTCCTTTTTTTTCCCCTTCCTTTTTGAAAGTAAGCATAAGTGCTCAGAGCTAAGCGGGAAGGAGGGGAAAAAAACTACTGAATGTCTAGGGTGAAAGATGACTGTCTAGTTATTGTGTTTTGAAAACAAAAGAGGATAAAAGATTGTGTTACCTGAACCACAGGTTATTTGGTCCTACTTAACTGCTTTGGCTCATATTTCATTAATACACTCCCTGCAAAAACTGTAGGACATGAGGATGGGGGAAGGGAAAGGAAAGGAAAAAATTAAGCGATCATTAGAATATTTTCTGAAATGGGCCCTCAATCTCAAATTCCATTAGAATTATAAAAACTCATTAAACAGAGAAAACCGAAATGAGTAAAATGAGAACTCATATTTACAAAAGTGGATTTGACTGTTTCTGTATCAGTCTGTAATGACAGCATGTAATAAATATATCTGCTAGCAAAACTGAAGATTCCAATACTTAATTATAAACTACATCGTTAAGATCAATATGCCAGTTTCTTTTTATATACTTATTTGCATACATTAAAAAGTAATCCTTAACAACTTGTTTCTGTTTGCAACTCTAGCTTTACACTTTTCTTTCTAAAGTTTAGTACAAATTCAGACACATCTACTGTGAATCACTACTAAGGATTTATTGCCTTAGTGACTAATCTAGCCTGTTGTCCATGCAACTTAAGAAAATTGCTGGATGAAATGTTGCAATGGACTTGTGTTAAGTTCATGTCATGAACAAAATGAAATATTTAGCTTATAAAATTTTACCAGAATCATGTAGTATATACTAGAGCTGTCCAATTCTTTGGAATCAGTTCCAGAAAGGTGGTTTAGTGCATGTGTGCGAGGGAACCAACAGCACACTAGTCTACAATTTTTAAAAGAACCGTATCTATTGTTGGGATTGTGTGGAAGCTTCAGAGTGCAGAAAAGATATGGCTGCTTTAAAGAGTTTCAAAAAGGTGCTGTGTTCATGTCCACATGTCTTCCAAAACTGTGACGATCCACTCCTTTGATATTAATTTAGAAACTCTCAGCACAAGCCATGGTACGATATGAAGTTCTTTAATTAATACAAGCAAATAGAATCGATGCAAAGAGCAGACTGAGCAAAAGTGCACGCAATCACATATTTAAACATGCCAGTTTCCATGTACTCCTACCAACCCCTCCCTTATCACCTCAGTTCCCATAACTCTAAACTGCCAGCCTTTTGATGATCCCAGCTGAACAACCTTAGTGTCTGGTTCGTCTCTCCTCCTTCCACATTCCAACGCCTTGTGTACCATGTCTATCTCTAACAGCTCTTCTACTATCTTGCAAGCATGCTAGCTAATTACTACCAGCCCCATGCTAACTAATTACTACAAGCCCCGTGTACCTAACAACTACAACCCCATCTATCTCTGGCAGGATGGCATCCTGAGAAAAACACTTTCTAAGAATGCATAAAGATAGAGCAAAATACTTAGGACAAACTAGATATGTAAAATTTGTGGAGTTAGAAGGGATTACAAGGATTCAACCCTCTGTAATATTCAGGAAAACCAATCAAACATCTTCAAGGAGAAGGTATCCACCCTCTTCTTAAAAAGCACCAAAGATAGGGAATTCATAGGCAGACTGTTCTGCACTTGCACAGATCATATCATTTATTGTAATTATGGTTTTTTATTATTATCATTAGTATTTTATTGCTTGAGTGAAATTGTGAGCCAACTGCAACAAAATTTCATTCTATTGTGCACTTGTATAGTGTATAGTGGGATGACAATAAAGTTATTATTCTATTGGGAAGTTCTTCCTTATATTTAAACAAAATCTAGGTAGCTGAAACTTGTATTATTTCTCCTCCTAGGTTCAGTGGCAATGAAAATAATTTGTGACCATCTTTCCTATAACACCTTTTATGTACCTGAACAACAACATAATGCCTCCCTTTAGTATTCTTTTTTCCAGACTGAGCATCCCAATTTTTTCGGCTTGCCCTCTTAGGGCATATTCAAGACCTTGTATCACCTTTGCTGCCATCCTCTGGACCTGTTCTAAACTGGAAAAGCCATTTCTCCCAACCTTCTGGGAACCTGTAGGGTTCTTTCAGTTTTAACTAAAATGTGTTCAAGAATACTTATTTACAGAGTAGAAAATAACTCCACTTGATATTTAACCCCAAGTACAAGATTTCAGACTAAAGAAATAAAAACTGTGGGAGGTATGTAGTGAATGCAGAGGGCTTGTGTCCAATCAACCTTCTCATGGATCTTAATACTATGGCTCAATTATCTGATAACCAATCAGTGCTTCCAATTTGAAAGCCCAAAAGCCAATCATGAGCTTTTAGCACTATTACCAGTGGCAGTCAGGAAAGCAGTGGTCCCACTTCTTTTCTACAAATTATAGAAAAATAATTTAGTGCACTTGGTCTAGTAAGGAAGACTAAAGTAGAAGCTCATGAATAAGATTTGGCATAATCTTCTTGTAAATGTAGTAGTAGTAGTTTTGTTTATTATGTGTTTATTACTAAGTACAGTGCAAACATAAAACAACAATTGAAAAACAGTACATTACCTCATAATATGAAGTAAAAGGCATAACATATAACATTAATCTCTACATAAAGTTATACAGTTATACATTTTATAACTGTATAAAATGACAGGTAAGAATTTATTTAGTTTAAAGCAACTTCAGAAGGGCCCATGAAAAAGAAGTGTTTGAATGTTTTTATAATCTTTAAATGATTCAATTCCAAGCGTAAACTGGGTGGGGCTCTTTTGCACAAAGCTAGATTAGAAAAAGCTCTTAATTCTGTGGTAGCTATTCTATCATTATAGCACAAACAAATGATCCTGGCCCAATAATTGCGTCACATGCATAGGTACATGAACCACCAGATGGTCTTTCAACTAAATGAGTATCTCCATGTACAGGGCATGATGTGTCAACCTTATCAATGGTATCTTTCTTGAACTCCAAACAATTTAATGGTTTGTAATGAAAACCAGTTAGAGGCAAAATAAGGAAGGGTCATACAAACCCCTCTTTGGGAGAAGGGTCTTGAGGCACCTAGTATGAGGTCCAGACAAATTAACATCTATAACTCTCTAGTCTGAGAGTAAACAAGCAAATAAGAAATAAAGGTGTACCATTCATAGCAAAATAAAAGGTAGACGACAGTATGAATAGCAGCATTTGGGACAGAAATCTAAGGGCAGAATGAGGACTTGGGTAACCCAGCAGACAGGCTGCTACAATAATCCAAGTGTGACACAAGCAGGGCCTGAACCAAAAATGTGGCTGTCTCGATAGGGACGCACCTATGGATTCTATGAACATTCAGAAAATAGAAGATTTTGACTTCTTTTTTCAGTTGAAGGTTTTAAAGAAAGTATATCCTTAACCTGGACTCCTAAGTTCCTCAAAACGGGGGAGACATGTAACTGCTAGTCTTGAATGTGAAAAACAGGAATGGAATCAATAACATGATCAGAGTGGAACACAATGTTCTCTGTCTCATCCATATTCAGCTTTAGAGGGTGGGAACACATCCAATCTGAAATCCTGCTCAGGCAGTTGGAAAAGGATGTCTACATGGTGTCATCCAGAGATGAGTAAATCTAAATGTTGTCTGCGTACATGTGGCAATTGAACTTGGAATACAAAACCAAAGATGCTAAAGGAAGAGTGTACAAAGGGAATAATAAGAGGCCCAACAATGAGACTTGAGGAATGCCTACTGACAAGGGGAAAGATTGAGAAATGAGGCCATTCCATGAAACCAAAACAATGTGTGAGACAAATAAGGTTCAAACCATTTAAATGCTGTATTTGTAACACCAAGAGAACTCAAATATACTTGCAATATTTGGTGGTCCAATATGTCAAAAGTGACAGATACAGTAGATCTGACAGTAATAACACTGATGATAGGCAGTTTGCTTTGGCCGCCATAATTCATTAACAACACAAGCCAATAATGCAGACTCTATACAGTATCTCACATGAAAACCTGAGTGGAATGGATTCATAAGATTATTTATAGAGAGATGAAGTGAGAACTGAAAAAGAATTATTCTAATCAAGAACTTTAAATAAAAGGGGAAGGAGAGACACTTGGTGGAAGTTAGGGACAAACAAAAGGATCAAGTAAAGACTTAATTTTTAACAAAGAGCACACATAAGCATGTGCCAAAAAAATTTTTTTTTTAAAGAAAACAGTTTACCAGCCTCATACCAAAAGGTAGGAAAGAAGGGAGGAGGGATGAATGAAGGAAAGAGTGAAAAAAAGATCAAGATGAAGGATATTGTCAGAAAGCCCAGTGGAGAGAAGGAAAATTCTGATAGTAGCTAACTAGAATTAGTAAATTCAGGAATGTTAGAACCCAGCACTGATAACAAAATGATTATCAAAATCATCAGGATTCAGCAAACAAGAACATTCCTTAGCAGCAGTTGGTAAAGGTGGAGATAGGAATGATGGAAAAGCAGTGAATATCTTCTTGGGATATTTTGCTGAGTACATATTAAATTTTGCCTGCTCCAGTAAATTAAAGTATGCAGAGGGGGTAAGATTTGGAAAGATAGAATGATAAATGCAATGGATCAGAAGAGATGAGACACATATAAAAGCACCACATGGCTGAAAGCCACACTCTTCACTTTATTCCTAAAATACCAATATTTAATGCTGCAGATTTTCTCCAACTTTGATTCCAAGCAATCTTACTTAATTTCCCACCAGACTTTCTAAAGCTTATTCCAATATGGTTGGCCGTCCTTTTGCCAAGGTACCTTACAGTCCATGGAAATTGCTAGCTAAACCTTCCCTAACCTGATGCCCTCCAGATGTGTTGGAATGCATAGACTTAGATCATCCTGGGTGAGAACCATGAAAATTGTAGTCCAACACATCTGGAGCATTTCAAGTTGGGGAAAGTTGTTTTTAAACTCATATTGTGATGTTGCTACTAGATCTTGTGACACCTTCAGTACATGGCTCGGGAAGGGGAGAGCCAAGAGTCTCCGAGGAGCTCAGCTTGGCCCCTAAACATGCTTGGTGGGTGGGCTAGACCAAGAGTACTGCATACTTGGCAATGGAAGATTGAATCTGTTTTAACATCCAGATTAAACTCTGTAACTATTGACTATGAATAACAAAAACAGAGAAGCAAAGTTGTTTCTGATCTGTATTGGTTGGTGACTGAAAGACACTGCAGTCCAATGCAACTGGAAGACATCATATTGTAAAAGGCTGAACAAGGGTATCCAGGGAAAGGTTGGCTTGATCTTTCTCTCTAATTAGCCAGATTAGCTTTCAGCTATTAAAGTAAAGGTAAAGGTTTTCCCCTGCACAGTCGTGTCTGACTCTAGGGGGCGGTGCTCATCTCAATTTCTTAGCCAAAGAGCCTGCGCTGTCCGAAGACGGTTCCACGGTCATGTGGCCGGCATGACGCACGCGGAACGCTGTTACCATCCCACCGAAGTGGTACCTATTCATCTACTTGCATTTGCATGCTTTCGAATTGGTAGTTTGGCAAGAGCTGGGGTGAGTGTGGGAGCTCACTCCGTCACGCGGCACTTGGGTCTCTAACCGCCAACCTTCCGATCGACAAGCCTGGCGTCTTAACCACTGAGCCATCACGCCCCATTTCAGCTATTAGAAGTTCAAATTCTGAAGATCTTGCGCCTGGCATAGTATGATATTATGTAGCCAAGCAATTACTACTTCTTATGGGGCAGCTTTTAAAATCTAACTTCCAACTTTAACAATATGTGGTCTCGGACTTCCGGGGAAGAAATGGTGAACTGAAGACGGCTCCGCATGGCGGAATGAAGAGCCAGCAAGTAGACCAGCTCTTCATAATTCCTCTCCGGACAAGAAGAGGACTTGAGATTGTCCACAAGTGCTCCAGAGAGTTACTCCTCATGAGGAGACTGCAGACAGATACAGAATGAATCAAAATATTTTAATACTGAACATATTGAAGGATATTTTTGAACACTGAACCCAGAAGTTAATTTTAAGAGTGCCTGCCTCTATAGCAGGGGTCCCCAACCCCCGGGCCGTGGACCAGTACTGGTCCATGGCCTGTTAGGAACCAGGCCGCCATGCCGGTCTCTGAACCCCGCCCCCTGGTCCGCACGATTGGCTCCTGCCTGCAAACCCTGCCCCCTGGTCCGCACGATTGGCTCCCGCCTGCACCCCCCCCAGTCTATGGAAAAATTGTCTTCCACGAAACCGGTCCCTCATGCCAAAAAGGTTGGGTACCCCTGCTCTACAGACAGACTGTGTTTAAAAGATATTATGGAAGAGGAACAAGTTTTACCTGACAAGATTGAGACTGATCTGAAAGTGGATTTAAAAATGACAGGCTACAAGAATGACATGGAAAAAGATGCTACACTGGACATACAAAATAAATTAATTATTGATGTCTTAATAATTAAAAGGGATATACAAATAACAAACCAAGAGAGTGACCTGGATAATTTTCCTATATTGGATTTACAAAAGAGACTTGTTAAAGCTTTGAAGAATTTAGTGAGAAGGGACAAAGAAAAAATGAAAAGAAATCAAGTTCTGGAACATTATTTGAAGGGACTAAAGATCAAGATTGTTAGAAGTAAAAGGAAGGAAGATGAAGTTGGTTTATTTGATCAAGGTTAAAATAGATATGTTGTTATCTCTGGTAATCCTTAATGGACTTTTGCTGACATCAGGACTGAAATGACAATGCTTTAAGGATTTCTTTATAGGTAAGAGATGGGATATGGGAAGAAGAAATCATTTGTATTTTAAGAGAAGGTGATAAGTTCTATTTTTTCTTTTTATTCTTTTATTTTTTAATTTGTATTAGTTTTTATTGTTGCAATTGTAATTTTTAATAAAATTACTATATTAAAAAATGCGGTCTCAATATGAACCTGCTATACAAATCAGCATATTATTATTATTATTATTATTATTATTATTATTATTATTATTATTTCAATTTATTCCCTGCCCATCTCCCTTGCAAGGGACTCTGGGCGGGTTACAACAATTGAAGTTTAAAAAATACAAAAACAATATCTAAAATACTTCTAATAATAAATTACATAAAATCCAAGATGGGGGGACCGTAGGATGGATTATATTACTACGGGGCCAGCCAACCCCAGGAGGCACTGCCGCCTCTGTCGTCCCAGGCCTGGCGGCAGAGCCAGGTCTTAAGGGCCTTCCGAAAGGCCAGGAGTGAAGGGGCCAGTCTCACCTCCGGGGGCAAGATATTCCATAAGGCGGGCGCTATCGCAGAGAAGGCACGCCTCCTGGACCCCGCTAGATGGAATTCTCTTGTCGAGGGGGTCCGAAGCATGCCCTCTCTGCATGCACGGGTGGGGCGGGCCGACGTTATTGGGACGAGACGGTCCCTCAGGTACCCTGGTCCTATGCCATGTAGGGCTTTAAAGGTAATCACCAACACCTTGAATTGGACCCGGAAGCAAACTGGTAGCCAATGCAGCTCGCGTAGCAGAGGTGTTACATGTGCCGATCTCATGGCACCCATAACTGCTCGCGCCGCGGCATTCTGCACCAGCTGAAGCTTCCGGATACTCTTCAGGGGTAGCCCCATGTAGAGCGCATTACAGTAATCTATACGGGAGATGACAAGGGCGTGAGTGACTGTTCGGAGGGCCTCCCGATCCAGGAAAGGGCGTAACTGGCGCACCACACGAAGTTGTGCAAAGGCCCTCCTGGCCGTGACTGCCACCTGCTCTTCAAGCAGGAGTCGCGAGTCCAGGAGGACCCCCAGATTCCGCACTGGATCCGAGCGAGGTAGTGCCACCCCACCCAGAACCAAAGATGGCAACTTCCCGGATCTAGGGGGGCCATCAATCCACAGCCACTCCGACTTACCAGGGTTCAGTTGAAGCCTGTTGTTCCCCATCCAGACCCCCACAGCCTCCAGACACTGAGATAAGGCATCGACCGCATCACCTACTTCACCCGGGATGGAGATGTATAACTGGGTATCATCAGCATATTGGTGATACCTCATCCCGTGGTGATGGATGATCTCGCCCAGCGGCTTCATGTAGATGTTGAACAGGAGAGGAGAGAGAACCGACCCCTGCGGCACCCCACAAATCAGGGGCCGCGGGTCAGCTCTCTCCTCCCCTATCAACACCGACTGGGAACGGCCCTGGAGGAAGGAGGTGAACCAGCGCAAAACTACGCCGCCCACCCCCAACTCCCTGAGCCGTCCCAAAAGTATACCGTGGTCGACGGTATCGAAAGCCGCTGAGAGATCTAAGAGAGCTAGGATGGACACACTCCCTCCATCCCGCTCTCGCCAGAGATCATCGATAAGCGCGACCAATGCGGTCTCCGTCCCATATCCCGGCTTGAAACCTGACTGGAAGGGGTCTAGATAATCCGTTTCCTCCAGAATCCTCTGGAGTTGCCACGCCACCACCTTCTCAACCACCTTTCCCAAAAAGGGAAGGTGGGAGACTGGGCGAAAATTGCCCAGGATGGTAGGGTCCAGGGACGGCTTCTTGAGGAGGGGGTGCACCAGCGCCTCCTTAAAGGCCTCCGGGAACACCCCCTCACTCAAGGACAAATTAATCATCACCTGGACCCATCCACATGTCACCTCACTGGCCGATTTCACCAGCCAGGAGGGACAAGGGTCAAGCTGGCATGTGGTGGCGTTAACAGTCCGGAGGATCCTGTCTACTTCCTCAGGCGCAACAGGATCAAACTGTTCCCAGATAACATGGTAAGTACGAGCCCCCGGCATCTCCACAGATCCTGTCTCACACTTGGAGTCCAACTTTGAATGAATCTGAGCGATTTTATCCTGCAGATGCTCAGAAAACTCCTCCGATCGGCCCTGTAGGTGGGTCTCCCTCTGCTCCCGACCCAACAATGATCTTGTAATTTTAAAGAGGGCCGTCGGGCGGCATTCTGCGGACGCAATAAGGGTGGGGAAATATTCACGTTTCGCCGCTCTTACCGCCACAAGGTAGGCCTTAACTGCGGCTCTAGATTGTGTTCGGTCAGATTCAGTCTTCGTCTTTCTCCAGCGGCGCTCTAGACGTCTCTTAACCCTCTTCAAGGCCCTTAACTCTTCGGAAAACCACGGAGAGCGGCGGGCCAAGCAGGGCCGGAGAGGTCGCATAGGCGCGATCTTGTCCAGGGCTCCGGCCGCGGCCCTATTCCAGGCCGCGGCCAGGAGCTCGACTGGACCGTGAAGCAAGTCCTCGGGAATAACCCCCAGCTCTTTCTGAAACCTCACTGGCTGTGTTTGTGTGTTTTTGTTGTGTCTCAGTACATAAAACAGAATAAACTGCCCTTACTGTATTGCTTTTTAACAATATGCATCTTACATTACACCATACATTATTGGTGCAATAATTAATTTATTTTATTTCTAATTAAAGATAAAACTCATGCAAACCGTTCACTAGACTGCCTAAACAGCAGATTTTAAAAGTTTTATGATAAAATGTTTAAACAAAACACAATGAAAGAGTTGCCAGAAACCAAAGGTCAACCTCCAAACAATGCAATCATCACGAACGATGCCAAGTGAGAAGCAAGCAAGCCAAAGAAAAAGCAGAGGGAATTACAACTGCTTTTCTTCCTCACAGATCCCATGGGTAGGTTTAGGAGAGGTTTTCTCAACTTGCTCAACTTAGGCTTACTAATCACTTAGTTGCCAAAGTTTAGAAGTTTTTTTTGTGCTCTTCCCCACAAAAAGTCAACAGTAGGAAAATTCAAGAACAAAATCTGAAGGCAGGCATTGTCTTACCGGAGTGATATAACATAACTACGTTGTGAATAACAACAATGTTCCAATGGGTAGGCACTGCCACAGAAAAGCAGCATGTCTGTGCCCCAACCCCCCATTTGAAGGATAAGGAGTATTAGCAAATAAGTAAGCTGAGTTGATTCTAGAGAACATGGTCCTAGGTCTAAGCATGTTTTTTAAGTGTGTAGCATATAGGGCTTTATAGAGTCAAACCAGCACTTTGAATTGTACCTGGAAGCCTCCTGGAAGCCAATGGACGACCCAAAGCATTTATGTAATGTGCTCTTGGCAACACATGCCAACTAACAATTGCATTGTGAACCAACCCCAGCTTCCAAACCATCTTCAAAAGCAGCCATATGCAGAACATATTACAGTAGTCGATCTGTTTGCTAGGATACTGAAGGCTCCATGTTGAAAGCAGGAGGGGAATAACAGATATATTCCTCTCAATCTCATCATACTGTTATTTTTTTATGCCATTGGTTCTTAGGAAACCAGCTTGAATAATTACCGTACATTCTGCAGGTAAGAATTGCGAATATCTATTCACATACATACATACATACATACATACATACATCTCCACACAAAAAAATGAAGGATTTTCAAACTAGTTGTTTTCCTCCTTGGGCAGGCATATAGTGGCTAAATACCTTTTTTGGGGATGGAGTGGGGAGCACATTACATTTTCTTTCACTAATACCATTGTCTTGTTCTGAGATGGGATACCGTAATGAGGTCCTACCTTTACAAAACTGCAACAACCTTGTGGTCACACTAGTGATGACCTGGTAATACTTAGTTTCAATCGAAGAGAATATTTGTAGCTCAGGGTTGAACTGGGGAGTCTTTGGTGCTCTCTGAGCCTTGTTGTTTTCATGCAGATGTTTCTAGCCTGGCAATGAAACGTCTGCATGAAAACAACAAGGCTCAGAGAGCACCAAAGAATCCCCAATACTTAGTTTCCCCAATATATTAAAGATTGGTATATCCATAGATTATAATGGAAACTTGACCTTGCCAACCAGAAGTCTCTCACATAATTAAGTTGAAGAATTGGTTTAACCCATCCCAACTGATGACTCCATCCTGCAAACCCCTAACCCTTTTAAATATTTTTCCCGGTTGACTCCAAAGCCAAAGTGAAATGCATAAAAGGCAACCTTCAATCATTTATTTTTTGTCTGATTGGATGATTTCTATCCCACCTTTTTATCAGGAGCTCAAGGCAGCACACACAGCACTCCCTCCTCCTATTTTAGCCCACAATGAGGCAGGCTGGACTGAGAGCCAGTGCACCCAATGTGAACTAGTGCAAAAGTGGGATTAGTAACTAGTCCCTTCATTCCCACTGATTTTCCTCTAAACGTTGCCCACCAACCTTACATAAATTCTCCACAAATGGGATTCAAAGAACACAGTGATAATACATAGCTTTATATAAGATATAATGGGGTGGAAAGGGAAAAGAGGCAAAGGAAAGTATCAGCTCCCTATAGACTTAATTGGGCAAAATGCGTTTTAAAAGCCGCTAACTATATGGACCTGCTTACACTCCAAAAATAAGGGAGGCACACAGATATATTTAAGTCCTCTGGATTCCATGGATCAGAAACAACAAAATGCTTATTAGTAAGATTTGAATTCCCAACAGTGTTTTTAGTATTCAGTTCTAACGACATAAATAACGTTTCAGCTAACTGATATCTATGGGATGAAGATAGGAATGGATTTTGAGCATTATAAACAAGACTGTTACTAGGTTTTTGCTTGTTTGTTTGAGCTTTTTCATTATTTTATTCTCAGGGTTGATGATTTTCTCTTCTTGAAGAAAAAAAGTCAGGGACATTTCGGGGGAAAAAATGGAATGCCTTTGTAAAATTCCATTCTCTTAAAAATATCATTACATGCACATTCATCATGGTATATCATCACAATTTTTCCCAAGAGCATTTGTTTCTTGGCTGTCATATTAAAATTAATAACCATAAGTGGTTTTGGAGCTAGGTGGCTATGGAACTACAATAGCAGGAAACGGTCATATACAATAGATGTGTCATTGTTTTAAAAGCAAATGAGTAAGTAACTCCTTACTGGGAGCTCTCCCAATGTTTCCTGAACATTTTTGCAGATGGTGTTATATAATATTATCCCAAGAAAATTAAACTTGCAATGAAATGTAACTATAATTCAGGAGTTTATTTTTTTTCCAAATGGAACTTACTTTCTATTTGGGTGAAAATATAAAATCACAGCACTTTCCATTTCAAATAAACATTTAATATAAAGTAAGAAAAGTATTGGCAACATACCTGAAAAAGAACATAAACAGGGCAGCTGTTACACAGAATAAAAGGACCTATAAAGAGGAAAAAGAACATTATTTAAACAACTAATCCCAATAAGTATTTCCAAACCAATTTCAGATTGCAGGAAGTTTAAATTATTCAGAGACCTCACCAGGCACATTATAAAAAGTGAACTTTACGGTGAAAAGTGCCAATAACAATGTTATAAAGAAGAGTTTTTTCTCCTTTTGGCATATGCTCAACAAGATACAGACTATATAGTGAATTTAACACTTGGTCTTGCTTCTTTCAGGGGGGCGTGGTGGCTCAGCAGGTAAGACGCCAGGCTTGTCGATCAGAGGATCGCAAGTTCGGAGGTTCAAGAGCCTAGCCCCGCGTGACGGAGTGAGCTCCCGCACTAGCCCCAGCTCTTGCCAACCTAGCAAGTCGAAAGTATGCAAATGCAAGTAGATGAGTAGGTACCACTTCGGTGGGAAGGTAACAGCGTTCTGCGTGCGTCATGCCGGCCAGATGACTGCGGAAGCATCTTCGGACAGCGCTGGCTCTTCGGCTAACAAACGGAGATGAGCACCGGCCCCTAGAGTCGGACATGACTGCACAAATGTGCGGGGAGAACCTTTACCTTTACCTTGCTTCTTTCATTGATTATCACAAAGTCCTTGTATTACCCCAGCCTTGCTGTATGTCTAGGCCAAGATCTATCCATTGGGTTAGAGCAGCAAAGGGATGGGAAGTGGGCATAGCACTGGCACAGAAATGACTGAATTGCTAAGAACTAAATATTAAAGTAAACATGTGAGAGAAGGAGGTGGTGGCAGATTCCTAGGTTTCTAGGAACCCTATACTAAATATATTAAAGATTGGTAGGGTTCTAGAACCAGGATTTATAAAAAGCAGAAGGGTAATGCAGCATGACAGTATCATCTTTTCCAGAGCTTCATGCGGATTGTAAAGAAGGAAATGCTTGAAATATAAACTGAGCTCAGCTATACAAAGATATTGATGTTTCCTACTATAGAGACCATGCTTTTCTGCAAAGTCTTCGAAAAGAAGAGTGTAACAATAGCCACATATTTGGGAGTGGGAAGGTGGCCGTTGGTTGGCCAATACGATTCTGTTTAAGCATTGCCTATTATTGTGAGTTTAGGTACGTTTTGCTGTTTTATGGGTATAAGCCATCTAAAATCAATGAAGAACTGTCCAGAGTCGCTCTTAGTGAAATGGGCAGTGACGAAATATGAAATATAAATAAAATAAATAAAAATAAATAAATAAGAAGCAATATAGAAATATACGACTGACTGAAATAATGAACAAATGAATGAATGAAGCAGAAATGTATATAAAAGATAAGATTGTGAATGATCACCTATACATAATATCTAAAATGGAGAATTCCTGTCATTAAGTAGTACAAATGTGCAATAAATACAAATTAAACCAAAAGGCCTTAGATTTGTATCATTTTTACTCTCTCTCCTTTCCACCTGCATCCATCAATATATTGCATTGGAACTTGCATCCAGATTTGGATCTAGCAACAATTAGCAAGAGTCTATAGATGTGACCAAATTGTGAGCAAACACACACTGATTCCAACAGCTGAAGAACTTCAGTTGCACATATAAACACTGCTTGCAACTCCCTGCTATATTTCCATGTGTTTCCATTGCTACCTACTGGCACAAGTTCTCGCATAATTTCAGCAGAGACACACTAGCACAGTTGTGTCTCAGTATGTCAGTTCAAGTTAATTATTTTATTTTTCCAGCAGTCGGTGATGTTGGCAGCCATTCAAATGGCTATACGGGACTTTTTGATCATTAACAGTCAACATGGGAGCATGTGATTAAATAAAGACTGGATTCAGAGTAAGCCCTTTCACCTTTTCTAAAAAGACAAAAATAGCTTGTGTTAATTTTTAATTGCTATTCTAAAACAAATGTGTTTATAATTGTCAGTACTGTTTGACAGTCCATAAAAAGAAAGATTACATTTTAAAAACACTAACATTCTCCATCACTGATAGGATTAACATTTTAAATCTAACATTTGATGTTCACCAACCCCACAAAGCAAACTCTTTTCATTAGGTTCTTAGCTTGAGCATTAAGTCCAACAAATTGTAAGAGCAACACAATCCTGAAGATTAACAATCAACTAAAACTGAACAAACAAGCAAACTAAAAGTCCTACCTTCCTCTGAGTTTTAAACATAGTAGATGAATCAGAGAAGAAATTACTCATTGAGTCACTTAAACCATTTTAAGTGTTGAAAAGATTGTGTGGACAAAAAGGCAAAGATCTGATCTAGCTTCAGGAGACATGTACAGAAGCAAGCTCTCAGTGACCAAGCAAAGAGAAGCTGGCAAAGGAGTTCAGTGGAGGAGATAAAGAAGAGGCATTAGGTTTGTTTGTTGTTCATCAGAGAAACATGGAGATGGAGCTGTTCTCGGGACCTGCAGGGGATGTGCCTTGTTTGTTTTCCCACATGAAGAAGACAAGAATTACAAGGGGTGATTACTCTCCTGGAAGAGAAAGTGAGGGCCTTCCCCCAGATAATAAAGGGAGTGGAGAAATTTTTGGAATGGACACAGGACATACTTATGGAGGGTCAATGGCATCAAGAAGCCTCCCAGAAGAAAGAAAAAGGCTGGATAAAGGGGATGGAGAGATAGATGAAGCATGACATAAAGGCCCAAACCCATCAAGATGAGCTCTTATTCTCTGGAGTTTCAGAGAGTCTCCTAATCAATATTTCTGATGGATGAATGCAACAGCCACAAGCCTCAGGGACTGAGGAGGAGGCCTCAACAGACTGTGCAAAGGAATAGATTCCTGCCTCTGCCCTGAAGAGGAAAAAGCAATAGATAATGTTACAGAGATGCTGAGAGGGACAAAGCAGAAATCTGCCCACTGGATGGTCTGTCAAGAGAATTGTGCTGTTTTCCTGGGACACTTTAGGTATGTGGTGGAAATGTTCCTAAGGCCCATTATAAAAAAAAAGGTAAAGGTTTTCCCCTGCACAGTAATGTCCGACTCTAGGGGGCAGTGCTCATCTCCATTTCTTAGCTGAAGAGCCAGCGCTGTCCGAAGATGCTTCCACAGTCATGTGGCCCGCATGACGCATGCGGAACGCTGTTACCTACCCACCGAAGTGGTACCTATTCATCTACTTGCATTTGCATGCTTTCGAATTGCTAGGTTGGCAAGAGTTGGGGCGAGTGCGGGAGCTCACTCCGTCACGCGGGCGCTCGGGTCTCGAACCGCCAACCTTCCGATCAACAAGCCTGGCGTCTTAAGGTAGCCATCGCGCCCCTCAAGGACCTTTATACCTACTGGCAATTATCCCTTACTATCCACATAGAAACAACTGAACAACTTCTTGTCCAGAAGACAGGACAAGAAACAATGGGGTTAAATTATAAGAAAGTAGATTTTTATACGTTTGTAAGATTTCCTAATGTAAAACCTGTTAGATGAAACAGCCAACCTATGGACAGAGTAGGTTCTTACTTGTCAGAAGTTTTAATTAGAGGCTGGAGGGCCATTACTGGGGCTACTGTAGTAGTAGATTCTTGCATTTAGTAGGAATTAGATTAGATGATCTCCAAGGTCCCTTCCTACCTTTTATGTTTCTATGATTTCCTTACCCTCATTTGAAACTTCAAGACTAAGGTAGCAACTCCTCACTTATGACAATGACAAGGTATTGCCAGGTTGTGTGATATAACATCGAACCGTCCCACCCGGTCATGCAGAGAGGGCATGCTACGGACCCCGTCAGTAAGGGAATTTCACTTGGCGGGGTCCAGGAGGTGGGCCTTCTCTGCAGTGGCATCCGCCCTCTGGAACATCCTAACCCCAGAGGTGAGGAAGGCCCCCTTGCTCCCGACCTTCTGGAAGAATAATTTGAAGACCTGGTTCTGCCGCCTCACTTGGGATGAGAAGGGTAATAGCTCCTCCTAGGGATGGCTGGCGCCATAGAGTCCTCTTTTTAGATATGATTTTTCGTCTCTTGGATTTTACACCTTGTTTGTTTGTTTGTTTGTTTGTTTGTTTGTTTGTTTATTTATTTATTTATTTATTTATTTAATTTATATGACCGCCCATCTCTCTGGGTGGTTCACAATAAATAAGTTAAAATAAAATCTAAAATATATAAAACCTCAATATACAGTACAGTAAATAATTATGAAATCCAGATGGTGATGGAATGATTAAAAGAAGGACATTATAAAATTAGGGAATTAGCCACCCCCATGAGGAACTATCCCTTCCTCCTTCCCATGCCAGGCGGCAGAACCAGGTCTTCAGCTCTTTCCTAAAGGTCGGGAGGGAGGAGATCTGTCTCAACTCTGGGGGCAAGATGTTCCATAGAGTGGGCACTACCACCGAGAAGGCCCGCCTCCTAGACCCCATCAGGTGACATTCTCTAATTGATGGGATACGTAGCAGGCCCTCTCTGAATGACCGGGTGGGGTGGGTCGATAACATGGGGATAAGACGGTCCCTCAGGTATTCTGGCCCCATGCCATGTAGGGCTTTAAAGGTGATAACCAACACCTTGAATTGTACCCGGAAGCAAACTGACACCCAATGCAGCTCGCGGAGCAATGGTGTTACATGTGCAGATCTTGATGCACCCAAAACTGCCCGCGCGGCCGCATTCTGCACCAGCTGAAGCTTCTGGATAGTCTTCAAGGATAGCCCCATGTAGAGTGCATTGCAATAATCTATATGAGAGATGACGAGAGCATGAGTGACTGTACGGAGGGCGTCGCGATCCAGGAATGGGCGTAACTGGCGCACTAACCGAAGTTGTGCAAAGGCCCTCCTAGCCACGTCTGCCACCTGCTCTTCGAGCAGGAGTCGTGAGTCTAGAAGGACCCCCAGATTACGCACCGGTTCCGAACAGGGCAGTGCTACCCCATCGAGAACCAAAGATGATAATTTTCCAGAAGACGCTAAGCCATCAATCCACAGCCACTCGGTCTTACCAGGGTTCAACTGGAGCCTGTTGTTCCCCATCCAGGCCCTCACAGCCCCCAGGCACTGGGAGAGGGTGGACACTGCATCACTTACCTCACCAGGGATGGAGATATACAATTGAGTATCATCCGCATACTGATGATACCTCATCCCATGGTGACGGATGACCTCACCCAGCGGTTTCATGTATATGTTGAATAGGAGAGGAGAGAGAACCGAACCCTGCGGCACCCCACACAGGAGCGGTCGTGGGCTGGATCTCTCCTCCCCTATCACCACCGACTGGGAGTGGCCCCGGAGGAAGGAGGTGAACCAGCGTAAAACTATGCCACCCACCCCCAACTCCCTAAGCCGCTCCAAATGATACCATGGTCGATGGTATCGAAAGCCGCTGAGAGATCTAAGAGAGCCAGGATGGATGCACTACCTCCATCCCGCTCCCGCCAGAGATCATCCGTAAACGCGACCAATGCAGTCTCCGTCCCATATCCCGGCCTGAAACCTGACTGGAACGGGTCTAGATAATCCGCTTCATCCAGGGTCCTTTGAAGTTGCAACGCCACTACTTTCTCAACCACCTTTCCCAAAAAGGGAAGGTGGGAGACTGGACGAAAGTTGTCCAGGATGGTAGGGTCCAGGGATGGCTTCTTGAGGAGGGAGTGCACCAATGCCTCCTTGAAGGCAGTTGGAACCACCCCCTCCAACAAGGATGTATTAATCATAGCCTGGACCCATCCACCTGTCACCTCCCTGGCCGATTTTACTAGCCAAGAAGGGCAGGGATCTAAATAACAAGTGGTGGAATTAACAATTCGAAGGATTCTGTCCACTTCCTTAGGTCCAACAGGATCAAATCGTTCCCAGATAATAGGGCAAGACCACTCTCTCGGCATCTCCCCAGACTGCGTTCCACGCATGGAGTCCAACTGAGACCGAATCCGAGCGATTTTATCCTGCAGATGCTCAGAAAATTCTTCCGCACGGCCCTGCAGGTGGGTGGTCGATACCACCCTACCTAAGAGAGATCGAGTAATCTTAAACAGGGCCATCAGACAGCATTCTGCGGACGCAATAAGAGCGGAGAAATATTCACGTTTCGCCGCTCTTACCGCCACAAGGTAGGCCTTAACAGCGGCTCTAGATTGTGTTCGGTCAGATTCCGTCTTCGTCTTTCTCCAGCGGCGCTCTAGACGTCTCTTAACCCTCTTCAAAGCCCTCAACTCCTCCGTAAACCACGGGGAGTGACGGGTCGAATGGGGCTGGAGAGCTTGCATCAGCACGATCCTGTCCAAGGCACCGGCTGCTTCCCTATTCCAGGTTGCGGCCAGTGCCTCTGCTGGACCATGCAGCAGATCCTCGGGTATTACCCCCAGCTCCCTCTGAAACCTCAACGGGTCCATACGTCGCTGGGGGCGGACCAATCGAATAGGTCCGGCCTCCCTGTGGAGTGGGGCGGCATAAGAGAATCCTAGGGATATCCGGGCGTGATCTGACCATGACAGCGGGGATAGTTCTAACTTTCCCCTCAGGTCACTCTGCCATTGCTCTGACAAGAAAACCAAATCCGGAGTGAGTCCACTGTCTCGAGTCGGGTCCCGAATAATCTGGGACAGGCCCATGGCCGCCATGGTAGCCATGAACTCCCGAGCCGCTTCCGAGGAACGCCCCAGGGACGGCAAGTTAAAATCCCCCAGGACCATAAGCCTGGGGAACTCCACCGCCAACCCCAAGACGGCCTCCAGCAGCTCAGGCAGGGAGGTTGCTACGCAGCAGGGAGGCTGGTACAACAGCAACACTCCCAACTGTTCTCGGGCACGCAACTTGAAAAACAGGGTCTCACATCCGGATACTTGTGGAGCAAGGCCCCTGAAAGCCACCAAAGACTCTCTGATGATAACTGCCAACCCTCCTCCCCTACCCCGGTCTCTCGGCTGGTGCCACACCTGAAATCCGGCTGGGCACATCTCTGAGAGGGCTACCCCTCCCTCTGGGCCCAGCCAGGTTTCAGTAATACACGCCAGGTCAGCCCCTCTCTCCGTGATTAATTCACTTATGAGAGGGGCTTTGTTGTTTACTGACCTGGCGTTGAGTAGCAGCAGTCGAAAACCGGGGCCCTCAAGGATCCGCTGCCCAGAACCTAGGGCTGAACTCGGAGAACCGGAACGTGCCACCGGTACCAAACACCGGGGGCGCCTTCCCCGAAGATGGCCTGTCCTCCGGTTCCCGTCACAATATCTCCTGCCCTATTTATATGGTTGTTGATATTGTATTTTATATGTTTTATTGTTTTAATTGATTTTGCTGTAAACCGCCCAGAGTCCCCTGTTCGGGAGAGATGGGTGGTGATACAAATTGGATGGATGGATGGATGGATAGATAAATGTAATTCTGCAGTTATTAAGATTTGTTTTGTTCTTGCAGAAAGAAAAGCTATAGGAAAACATTGCAATCTCACAAGTAAAACTACCATCATCTGGACTCTCCTAAAATTCTACTGTAGAACCAGGTTGATTATATGCTAAAATTCCTGTCTGAAATTACCTTAAGAATATAAGAACCTTCCAGATTAAGCCAACAGCCCATCTTGTCCAGTATTCTGTACCACACAATAACTAGCCAAATACATGTGAAATATTTTTAACAGGGGCAGGAGGGTGATTAGACCTTTTCAACTGTGTGTTTTTCTTACTGTCCTTAATCTAGTGCTAATTAATTTCCCTGAATGACTCCCATGTTCTGGTATTATGAGAGAAGGCAGAAAAAAAATCTATTTCCTCCACATTGTCCTGTGATTTCCTGTTGCCATTATTTCTGCAACCAGTCTCTTCCTCTATTACTTTTAAACAGGCCCCTTAACTTCTAAATATATTCCGCATATGTGATTTAAAAATATTTTTGTTGTTCTTATTTTTTTTTAGTTCCACTGTACTTCTTGGAAAAACATAATTATTCACGTTTAGAAGTTTAGAACATCACCATAAATGTTCCAGGGGGAGCGGGGTAGCTTTAAGACTGAAGTGTGTAGAGGGATGGTAAGTGGGGATAACCTTACAGCTGTATTAAATGATGGAGAGAACTGCAAAGCTTTCCTCCAGAGGCTGGAAAAATGGAAGAGGAATCTGACTTCCACTGAGCCACATAATATATTAGAAAGCAGGCCTTCTAGACTTCTCTGCAGAGTTATTTCCTAATTTTTACCCTCCTTCCCACTGCACTATGCACGGTAGTCTAAAAGAACATGAAGGCATAACTGGACTCAGCAAACTTGTTCTAGTTTAGATCTTAGGAATCTTTTCCCCAGAGCTTGTGTTTATCTTTATTTTAATTTATATTCTGCCCTCTTCTCCCATTCATAAAACACTGTCAGAATGTTGAAAGATTGTAAAATGATAAATGTCTATTTTGGAAGGATTTAATCTCCAAACGATATATAATAAAACTGAGACTGGGTAAGGTAAGGTAAACTTTAGTGTAGTCTTTGACCAACATGTGTACATACATAAAATTCTACATACATCATTAAAATGGCAATTAAAAGAAGTTAAGAGTTAGAGGAGGGGAGGGGAGGGGAGAGGATTTCAAAGTTTACAAGAGAATGCAGTTTTATTGGACAATATTTGTTGCCTCCCTGTCAGAACAGCGAGGCAAAATTTGGCTACATTATGAGTAGTAGCGGTCTCATGAAGAAAGGAGACATACCAGTTGTCATCTCTCCCTGGGAATTCCTTTATAAGGGGCTGAATAAATACATCATGCAGGTTCAAATAGAAATTACAGTATTGAACTGACTTTGAAATAGAATTGTGTACAAATGATGAACATGTAATTGCTAAAATGTATAAACTTTTATTGAAATTTGAAACAGAAGAACAAGTGAAAGAATGTATGATAAAGGGGGCTAAAATTTTTGGTTATAATATACAGATGGAACAATGGGAAAATATGTGGTTGAAAGGACTGGAATTAACACTATGTTATAATCATAAAGAGAATTTTTATAAAATGATGTACCATTGGTATATGTCATCCGAGAAATTGTCTAGAACAGAGCTTTCCAAACTTTTCATGTTGGTGACACACTTTTTAGACATGCATCATTTCACGACACACTCTTACAGCAGGGCACAAGGCAGGCACTAGGACCTGCGTGGAATCACAGCAGGTTTGGAGGCAGCAAGGCACAAGGCAGGCACTAGGACCTGCGCGGGATCCTGGCAGGGCTTGGAGGCAGCAGCAGCCGCGACACACCCAGACACTGCAGCCAACACACTAACGTGTCCCGACACACAGTTTGGAAAGCTCTGGTCTAGAATGTATAAAGGCACTTCAAATTTATGTTGGAAATGCGAACAAGAAGGGACGTTTTACAGGTAGTCCTCACTTAACAATGAAATTGGGACTGGAATTTTGGTTGCTAAGCAGTGCACTTGTAAAGTGAGGCATCACATGACCAGACCTGATTTTACGACCATTTTTACCCCGTCATTAAGTGAATTGCAGCAGTCATTAAGCAAATCAATGGTTTCCTATTGATTTGGTTTGTTGGAAGCTGGCTGGGAAGGTCGCAAATAGCTGTCACGTGACCACAGGACACTGCAACCAGCCATAAATGCGAGCCGGTTGCCAAGCACCAAATTGTGGGGGTGGTGCGACTGTCATAACTTCGAGGACAGGCCATAAGTAACTTTTTAGCCCTGTTATATCTCCAAACTGTTGTTAAACGAATGGTCATTAATCAGGACTACCTGTATCATGTTTGGTGGACTTGTAAAAAAGCTAGAAAATTTTGAATTCAAATACACTGATTCAGAGGATTTTAAAGATTAATAATAATTGAGACCAGAGGTTTTTGTTTTGGGATTGATGGACAAACAGTTGGAAAAAAGTCATGGAACTTCGTTTTTGTATATGATAACTGCAGCAAGATTATTGTATGCAGAAAGATTGAAAGAATTGGCACTACTCACAATTTATTTTATTTTAATTAATTTTTATCCCTTTATTATTTTTATAAATAACTCAAGGCGGCAAACAAACCTAATACTCCTTCCTCCTCCTATTTTTCTCACAACAACCTTGTGAGGTGAGTTGGGCTGAGAGAGAATGACTGGCCCAAGGTCACCCAGCCAGCTTTCATGCCTCACTCACAAACTCCTGGTTTCTAGACTCCTGGTTTCTAGCCGGGTGCCTTAACCATTAGACCAAATGGTTGGTGAAGATGACGGAACTTGCTGAGATGGCTAAACTGACTTCTTTGATCAGAGAAAAGACAATATCTACGTTTGCTGCTGACTGGAAACCCTTTATGGACTTTTTGTGTAAAAGAGAAAAAAATGAACTTATGATTTATGGTTTTGATTATTAGACAGAATAAATTATAGAAAGAAGAGAGTTATGTTACAACCATAGAGTAAGAGGTAAATTTATAAGTGTACTTATAACTGCTGTAAAGAAGATTGGAAGCTACTTATTTGTATATTTTTTCTTTCTTTTCTATTTCTTTTTTACTTTTTTTCCTTTCTTGCACTTTCTCTTTGATTTCTTTTTCTTTCCTTTTTCTTACTTTATATTAGTTTTATTAGTTTTTATCTTCCTTTTTAAAAATATTTTAAAAATATTTCTTAATAATCAAGAAATTACAGTGCAACAGGACATGCTGAATGAACATCCTCTATGGCATGGGAGTCAAAGGGGCAAAGTCATTCATGGAAGGGGATTTTTTGGGTATTTACCATCAATAACTGCTGAAGGGATTGCAAATGTCTAGATGTCTATTGTTTATTAAGGATTGGCAATAATCAGCTGGCTTGGTGGTAAAAGACAGTCTCCAAGACTAATGTAGCCTTGGTGCTAAACTGTTACCTTGTGGCCATTGTGGGTCAAGGAGTCTCTTCTTCAGTTATCTTGGTGATATTCCATCCTTTCTATTGCCTCATTAGAGAACCATAGCCTGCCAGTTTTTCTCTAATGGACATCTTCCAAGTACATTGGAAGTTATCCCTGTTATCCAGGAATGTGAGGCCTGCTAGATTAAATAGTAGCTTTAGCAAGTAATTAAAAATAAAAATCCAGATCCTGGCTTCTATCCTTGTAATTCCTAGTTCTGGTCTTAAAGCTGTGTTAAATACACATCTGGGGACTTGCACAATCGAGTTTAAAAACTTGGACTGTACCCTCGACTGCAGTTAGGTTACTGTAAGGCCCCAGTTGAATCCCATATAATGATTATAGTTTTGCCTCAAATAGTGAGACTGAGAATTAAAATTTTGTTTGGATTCATTTATATTTGAATTTTATAAATGCTGTGTGACTGCTAAATTTTTCATAAAATATATTTTAAAAATATAAGAAATAGCTATATAAATTTATTGCCTTTTTATAATGGCAGCTGCCACTCCAAACTAATACCCCCCTCTATTCACTATTTTCTCTGGCCTGTAGATGGTGGTATATATTTACTAGCATTGATATATCCATGAAAAAAGCTATACAATGATCACCATTAGGAAGCACTGAGTTAGAATTTGGTCTTATTGTGTCTTTTATGTTTAATTTTTTATGAATCTTTGTTTTATGAATCTTTGTTTTTTCAAACCAAAGTATGAAAGTCTATCCTGTGCCATTTACAATTTATTATCTGCAATTTTGTTGCTGTTGTTTTATTGTTTTAAATTTAACCTGCAGAAGACAAAACAAAAGTAGCAGAAAAGGGGAGTCAAAACGAAGAGCCAGTGGAAAGTAAGTCTGTGAAAAGGAAAAAGGTTGGGAAAATGTGATTTGAAATTGTTCTCTCCCACTAAAAAGGAGGTCTGTTAAAAAAAAAAGCTGATGTTAGAATGAAGTGGTATATTAACAGAGAGGTATATGGAGGGAATATATTCTTAGGGGAGATAGGAAATTGTGTGGCAAGTTTTGTAGCTAGCAGTGTGAGTGTAGTGAAGCACACCAATGAGGACGTCTTCAGGGGAAGGATAATTAGAATCTTCTTCAGGACTTTCCTAGCCAGAAGCCTGTCACTATCCACTGTTTTAGAAGATATGTCCCCAAATCTGTACAAAAATATTTACTTTTTTTGGTAACCCAGAATGCTCTTCGAGGGGAGATGGTGCTAATTACATTAGATTTTATCAGCATACATAAGGTTTCAGTTGGCTTCTGCTGAGACAACATCCTCTTATAGTTAGTTGTTCCCAGTAAAATATATTTTGGTAAGTAATCTTAGTCTGAGCTCTCCATGGTCCTGTTTTTAACCTACCTTCTAAATAACAGGAGTTCTGCCTTCACTTTGTCTTCCTTTATTGTTACCCACATGATTGGAGTCATTGGGAGGTGGATGGTATACAAATTTAATAAATAATAATAACTGCAACAATAATAACAAAAACTAGCATTAGAAGTATCCCTCAAGTGCCCACTGACCAGGAAAGACAGGAGCGGTACAAAGAGAGTATGTCAAGAAAGCTGTCTTGAACATATAAATAAAGAAAAAGAAATTGAGAAAACCAGAAAATGATCTGACAGTGCTCTAATCCACAGCTGACCAATAAGATCTGATCTATTTTCAGATAAAGAAGGGATGATAAGAGAACAAAAACTTGTAAACGTCATTCAGAATCCTGACTCTTCCAAACCCACCTGCATCATTTTCTGATTGTCTTCACTGATGTAAGGTAATTTCCCTCTCCAAATGTTTTTGCTCATCAAGATCAAGGCTTTCTCATCTTTGGACCACTATCATGCATATTTGTTGGAGGCTGAATATACTGCTTTAAGTCTGAAATTCACATTCCCTTTTTTCTATAGGAATAAAGCACTGCAAAACAATAATGAGGATATAATGCCTTATTGTGCTGTAGGAAAGTTACAATTCTGCTTCCATCTGATCTCGTAAGAACAAAGACCCTGGAATTCTAAACAAAACTAATGTAAAAATGCTCAGACTCTGATTATTTACATACACAAAAATCCCTCAGTAAAATATCCAAAAATATATATAAACACACAGATAGAATTGAGTTAACAATATCTTAACAATGAAAAAGCCAAGTAATCATGTAGCAAAGCAAACTGCATTCTAACAACAATAGTCTCTTGATAGCAACCGAGTGGGAGGTTGCTTTTACGCTCATGTGCTGCTTCTACTGGTACCTGATCAGGCATTGTTGGAACAGATTGCTAGACTAGAGGAGCCATTTGTCTGATCCAGCACAATGCTCCTTAAAAACTTAAATATGTTTTATATCACATACAATTGTAACTGTGTATTCACCAGTAACCAAAGTTGTAAATTACCCAATGGTCTGCTGGAATTTTACTTCATTTTTTCCCCTTGCCATGACCCATCTATAGTTGATTGATGTCTGAAAGCCAATAAAATGGAGTTTTGCAACAGAGAGTCCTTGAATTCTTCCAGCTGTATAAATAGCTATATCCAGTAGAAAGACTAAAAGAATTTTGGACTATTGATGCATACTTTTAAGTTATCTTTATTGTTAGCTTTTCCTATATTGTTTTATTAGATGATCCTTAAACAACCAAAAGCTCTTACATTATAGTTCATACATAAGCAAACCTGTACGTGTAAAAGAATTACAGTGGAAGCAGAGCTAAAAATGGATGAAATTGATGAATTTTTAACAAATGATTTTTAACAAAGGAACTACCAAGGAGAGTACAACACTCCCACCATTCATTCATCATCATTGGCGATCACTCGTAGCCGAGTAAGATTGTCTTCCAAAGGTAAAATTTTAACGGTGGATCCGTAAGTTTGGCTATAAAGGCCAATTCTGGATCCGCACAACCTCCCACAATGAGGGCATAGGTTACTCCCACCAACACAAGCAGGACAAGCCATGGTATATAAACAGAGAGCAAACCCCACTCCCTTTTCGCACTGAAGATGTTGCCTAGCCTGGCAATGAAACGTCTGCAAGAAAACAACAAGGCTCAGAGAGCACCAAGGACTCCACAAATGATTTTTAATTTATTTCATTGATTCAATATATAAAAAAGACAAAAAGATCTACAAGATAAAAAATAATAAGCATTAAAAACAAAACAAACATAGATACTGCAATAAATACGTAAGCCACTCAGAATCGTTTAGAAATCAGGTGCCTTACAAATAAAACAAATAAAATATTTAAAACAGCTTAATTTTTAAACAGCAAATTGAACTTGACCACACAGAATCATACTGACCACTCTTCATAATGCGAATAAAGAGCCAATTCACAGACTGAGAGTGAACCCAATCTAGGATTTTAAGCCCAGAGTGGTAATTTCTTTTCAATAATGCAACACTATTTGAATACGCCCCAAGCTTCTTAAGTCCAGTATTCTTCATAAATTGATAAATTCCAAGCTTTTAGTATATAAATCAACATCACATTAACATCTTTAAATTTTATTTATCTTCCCAAAATCATATTAAAAATAATGGGAATATTAGACTAAAACAAGACAATCCATATGTGTCAGAGTCCTCTCAATTATATTATACTTCAACATAAAAAGGTTCAACCCCAGCCCTTCTTAAATATTGTAAGTATGTTGGACTAACTCCAGCGAACCAAAAAATCAGATAATTTAACACGCTCTTGTATAACTTCCACAAATTTAGGCACACAACCAATAAGACCTAAAACATCATCTGTTCATAATGACAATTTCACTTCAATTGCATGTTTTTAAAAATTTAACAGGAAGGAAGTTGAATGCTTATAAATTGTTGGGAACATAAGGCTACTGAAGATGTTTTCTTTCGTTTCTTTCCCCCCAAGTATTATTATGCAGCTGCCCTGGGCTTATCATGGAACAGCTGCTTTGCAGATCACTAACAGGCCCAGACCAACCTCAGAGCTGGATATGAAAAGCGAGAGGCAGGAAGAAAGGGACAGACTGCCCAATATTCTACAAGCACAGTCAATATAGAAATGCATATTTTCTTCTGTACTCAAGTAACAAAATGGGGGGGGGGGGGGGACAGAAATGTACTCACGCTTTGGGAAATAAATTACCACTGTTTCAATGTTACTTTTTTATTGATTCACCTTGTGCATGAACTTTGCATATTAAAAGCTTTGGTCAGCATTCTTTAATAAAGTATAATCTCATGCATATCTCAGCACTAAGCACCAATACATTAAGAAATCAATTCTTATGAGGTGAATTGAAAAGAAATTCTAAAGTGGCATAGACAAAGATTTTGAGACTTTGGCTTTAATGTATCAGCAGTACCCTAAATTTGAAAAGTGGCACAAAGGATAAAATATACAAGTGATTGAACCTGACTTTGTGTTTAGTTCATGCTAAAATAATAATTTTAAAAAACCAGTGGCCTGGGGCTGAAGTGTCTTTCCAGTGCTCAATATTGGAAGTAAAAAACTATACATAGGGCACACAGAAGGAGTCAAGTTGAATACATGATGTCTCCTGCTTAAAGGTAAAGTAAAAAAAGGTAAAGGTTCCCCCCGCACAGTTGTGCAGTCGTGTCCGACTCTAGGGGCCGATGCTCATCTCCGTTTGTTAGCCGAAGAGCCAGCGTTGTCCGAAGATGCTTTCACGGTCATGTGGCTGGCATGACGCACGCGAAATGCTGTTACCTTCCCACCGAAGTGGTACCTATTCATCTACTTGCATTTGCATGCTTTCAAATTGCTAGGTTGGCAAGAGCTGGAGCTAGTGCGGGAGCTCACTCTGTCACGCAGGGCTAGGGATTCGAACCTCCGAACTTGCAATCTTCCGATCGACAAGCCTGGCGTCTTACCCGCTGAGCCACCATGCCCCTTAAAGGTAAAGTAGGAGATAAAAAGTAGGGGAGAAACCACCAAGGAAATTTTAAGATCTACACCAACAAAAAACATTAATAATAAACCACTGTGCTTCAAGTATTTGCGGTTTAGAATTATTTGGGACCACCAGTTCCGAAACAGTTGTGCATTAGCGTGTCTGGTTTTACATGTGGATAATAGTTTCACATGGCTTGAGAACTTTGTAGTAACATTCCAAAATTTTCTGCTTGATTACCCTAACCCCTGTTCTTAAAATTAATTACATTAGAAATGGTTCCCCACCAGGCACCAAAACAGAAAGTAGGAAGTCCTCAGATTTTGCCAAAAGCAATTACAATTCCTCTGGGACATTATTCCCATCATGAGCAGTCTTCCCTGTTTCTCACAGCTCTTTCTAGAAATAACACATTTATGTCACAATAACGTCAGAAGAAAAAGCCAAAGGACAACATGTGATCAGAAAGCCAACACATCTGAGCTCCTCTGTATCAAACTGCAAGGTCCATCATCTGGAATCCGATGATTTGGGGACAGACCTAAGTAGTAGAGAAACTAACTAATCCTCATGAGAGATACATTGGGATGACCTACTTCAGTATCTCCTAACCTCAACACCCTCCACATGTATGGAATTCTTTTTCCAGAACTCCACAACAAGCATGACCTTTGCTGAGAATTCTGGGAGCTGATGTCCACATACTTGGAGGGCAACCAGCTCTGGCCTTATTGGGATGCTTTCTTAGTGCCTGTCTGGTATGACCTAGCAAAGTGGGTGCACTCCAGGTCCCATTGATTAAACAGTGTCATCTTACAGGAGACAGGAAGCATGCTTACTCTGTTGCAGTGCCTGCCCTCTGGAACAACGTTCCCCCCGCCAGAGATTCATGTGGTTCCCACCTACATGACATTCAGGAAACCCGCAAAAAACCTGGTGGTTCTCCCACGCTTTGGGACAACGTGGTTGTGAAGCCCCATTTAGTTACGCTTGGTTTATGATTGGGTATACTATTCTCCCATTTGGCCAGGATCTCTTTTTATATATATTGTTTCTCTTTTATCTGTAAGCTTCCCAGAGTCTTCAAGGAGTTGAGCAGCCTTGAAATTTAGATAAATAAATACTGAACTTGATTCCTAATTTGTTGACGTTATTGCTTCTGTTCTCTGGACAGTATAAAAAGAACAGGAAAGGTACATTACATTCAGGACTTGGTTTCAAAATTCATTCAACTTCATTTTCAAAGAGGTGAGCAGAGATACCCATGTGAAATATATTTGCACGCAAGTCAAAATTCTTGAGTACTTTTCCCTTTATCTTCTCAGCTATCTTGAAACTCTTTAACTGCTGCAGAATTATATCAAATGTTTTGTGTGCCTGTTGCCAGTAGTTAACCAACTCTTGCCCTGTAAGAATTGTGAAGCTTCTTTGGACTTCTTAAGATCAACAGTCAGGCTGGTGTCCAGAATTTCTCATACTGTTCCATAGCATGCTGAAGGAAAGGAGATACTCAAGAGACAATTCACTGCAGCTTCTTGACCTTTGCATGAAAGGCTAGCTTGACCTTTGTCTGAACATTTCTAAAATTGCTTAATTTCTTTAAAAAAAACTTGCAAGTTGGAACACAAAAATATTGACCAAATGAATTTTGTTGTGAAACTGAGACTAAATTAGAAATACAAAGTATGAATTGGAAGCTATCCAGTCCCCGTTTGAAAACTTATGTGAAAATCCACCACTGTTCTACACAGCCTGTTCTACTGCTTAGCAGTTCTTACTTCAGAAAATTCTACCTAACAGCCTAAATCTCCTTTCTTTTAATTCCCGCCCATTGGTCCTCATCCTGCTGTTAGATGAACAGGTCCATCTCCTCTTGCATATGACAATCTTTTAGATATCTGGATAACTAACATATTTCTCCTTAAAGTTCCTCTTCCACAAGCAACATATTAGGGCTATGCAAATCCTCCTAAAGGGGTGCGCTGGAGCACACATCCCCACATACAAAGCACCTCTTTTTCAACTGTTAAAGCTGCAGTGTCTTTTTCTACTTTGAACACCTGATCCTGAAGCTGCTTTCATCTGTTGCTGCATGTGTGTGCATCCTTAATTTTTTAATCTAGTCTAACTAGCACAAAGAACAATGGAACTATTTCCTCCCATTATCTGAAAACAATGCTTCTTATATGCAGCCCAAGACTGCAGTGGACTTTTTAACTGCTACATCACACTGTTGATTCATGTTCAGGAGGTAGTCACATGCACTGATATCAGCCAGGTCTCACCAATTCTGTAGTTATACATTTGATTTTTTCTGACCTAGGTACAAGACTGTATACTGTACTTGTTACCATTAAACATCATTCTGCTAGATTTATTACTTTTATTTTATTTTTTATTATTTAAATTTGTATCACCGCCCATCTCCTCTACACCAGGGAACTCTGGGCGGTTTACAACAAGTTAAAAATATAAAAATTAGAACAACAGTAACTTACATATGTCGATGAAGGTTCTCAGTCATCCAGGTGGAACAGTCTGTGGCTTGAATCATGTCAACTGGATTTCTATTTTCTCAGTAGAAACGTTTCACTCCTTATCCAAGGAGCTTCTTCAGTCTGAGTAAAGTTAGTAAGGGAATCCTTAAATACGTTTCTAGGGTGGCTGTGTGACCTTGCACCTGGTGCTAGGTCATGGTTATTTTGAGATGTTTATTTCTAAGTCCCATTATCATCTAAAGGAGGATCGTTAAGATTACCCTGCTGCTGTTGAGCTTGCGAAATGGTCTTAATCTTCCTAGGCACAGAAGACAAAGCAGGAAGGAAGATAGGGGAAAGATTGTGCCTGAGGCCCCCACCTCTATTCAAGGAAGGATTTTCCAAGTTGGCATAAATGGATTCCTTGACCCCTCTCTCAAACCACCTATCTTCTCTGTCTAAAATGTGAACATTAATGTCCTCAAATGAGTGTCCTTCTTCCTTTAGATGAAGATAAACTGCTGACTCTGGTCCTGTGGTGTTACTTCTCCTGTGTTGGGCCATCCTCCTGTACAAACCTCGCTCAGCTGCGCGTGGAAGCGCTCCAAAAAGACCGGCGCGGGGCCTCGCTCAGCTGCGCGCGGAAGCGCTCCAGGTCCGGCGGCTCGTCCAGCTTCACAGCGCAGCTGAGCGAGGCCCCGCGCCGGTCTTTTTGGAGCGCTTCCGCGCGCAGCTGAGCGAAGCCCCGCGCCGGTCTTTTTGGAGCGCTTCCACGCGCAGCTGAGCGAGGCCCCGCGCCGGTCTTTTTGGAGCGCTTCCGCGCGCAGCTGAGCGAGGCCCCACGCCGGTCTTTTTGGAGCGCTTCCGCGTGCAGCGGAGCGCTGGGCTGTGGAAATGCGCTCCAAAAAGACCGGCACGAGGGCCTCGCTCAGCTGCGCGCGGAAGCGCTCCAAACAGACCGGCGCGGGGCCTCGCTCAGCTGCGCGCGGAAGCGCTCCAGGTCCGGCGGCTCGTCCAGCTTCACAGCCCAGCGCCAGCGCCAACCGCACTCCCTTCCGCGCGATTGGCTCCTACCCGCAAACCCCGCCCCTTCCACGTGATTGGCCCCGCCCGCAAACCCCGCCCCCTTCCACACGATTGGCCCCGCCCACAAACCCCGCCCCCTGGCTCTCGAGCATTTCAAAATGTGCACGAGCATGCCAAAATGGCTCCCGGCATAAAAAGTTTGCCGACCCCTGACCTAGCCCCAGGTGCAAGGTCACACAGCCACCCTAGAAACGTATTTAAGGATTCCCTTACTAACTTTACTCAGACTGAAGAAGCTCCTTGGATAAGGAGTGAAACGTTTCTACTGAGAAAATAGAAATCCAGTTGACATGATTCAAGCCACAGTAACTTACATATAAAATTAAAATAAAAAGATGTTAATAATAAGGCGAGTTTCATGGCACCAGCCACTCCCAAGAGGAACTATTGGCATTCCCGTCCCAAGCAAGGCGGCAGAACCAGGTCTTCAGATCTTTCTGGAGCTGAGGAAACCCGCCTCAGCTCCAGGGGCAAGGTATTCCAAAGGGCGGGTGCTATTGCAGAGAAGGCACGCCTCCTGGATCCCGCCAGATGAACTTCTCTTGCCGATGGGATCGGTGGCATGCCCTCTCTGCATGACCGGGTGGGGCGGGTCAATGTTCCAGGAATGAGACGGTCCCTCAGGTAACCTGGTCCCATGCCATGTAGGGTTTTAAAGGTGATAACCAACACCTTGAATTGGACCCGGAAGCACACTGGTACCCACTGCAGCTCGCGCAGCAGAGGTGTTACATGGGCTGATCTTACAGCACCCATAACTGTCCACGCGGCCACATTCTGGACCAACTGAAGCTTCCGGATACTCTTCAAGGGTAGCCCCATGTAGAGCGCATTGCAGTAGTCAATATGGGAGATGACAAGGGCATGAGTGACTGTTCAGAGGGCATCTCAATCCAGGAATGGGAGCAACTGGTGCACAACCCGAAGTTGCACAAAGGCTTTCCTGGCCACGGCTGCCACCTGCTCTTCAAGCAGGAGACGTGAGTCCAGGAGGACCCCCAAGTTCCGCACTGGCTCCGAATGTGGCAGTGCTACCCCATCCCGAACTAAAGATGAACACTTCCTGGAACCCAAGAGGCCATCAATCCACAGCCACTCCGTCTTACCAGGATTCAGCTGAAGCCTGTGGTTCCCCATCCAGACCCCCACAGCCCCCAGGCACTGAGACAGGGCATCAACCTCATCACTTACTTCACCCGGGATGGTGATATACAACTGGGTATCATCCGTATATTGATGATACCTCATCCCGTGGTGACGGATGATCTCACCCAGTGGCTTCATATAGATGTTAAACAGGAGAGTGGAGAGCACCGAACCCTGCGGCACCCCACATAAGAGGGGTCGAGGGTCGGATCTCTCCTCTCCTATCACCACCAATTGGGACTGGCCCCGGAGGAAGGAGGTGAACCAGCGTAAAACTACGCCGCCCACCCCCAACTCCCTAAGCCGCTCCAAAAGGATACCATGGTCGATGGTATCAAAAGCCGCCAAGAGATCTAAGAGAGCAAGGATGGATGCACTCCCTCCATCCCGCCCTCGCCAGAGATCATCCATAAGCACGACCAATGCAGTCCCCGTCCCATATCCCGGCCTGAAACCTGACTGAAAGGGGTCTAGATAATCCGCTTCCTCCAGGATCCTCTGTAGCTGCAGTGCCACCACTTTCTCAACCACCTTTCCCAAAAAGGGAAGGTGGGAGACCGGACAAAAATTGTCCAGTACAGTAGGGTCCAGGGATGACTTGAGGAGGGGGTGCACCAGCGCCTCCTTAAAGGCTGCTGGGAACACCCCCTCCCCCAGAGATGTATTAATCATCCCCTGGACCTAGCCACACGTCACCTCCCGGGCCAATTTTACCAGCCAGGAAGGGCACGGACCTAAATGTCATGTGGTGGCATTTACAGTTCGGAGGATCCTGTCCTCTTCCTCAGGTCCAACAGGATCAAACCGTTCCCAGATAACGGCAAGTACGCTCCCCTGGCATCTCCCCAGACTGTGCCTCACACTTAAGAGTCCAACTTAGAATGAATCTGAGCGATTTTATCCTGCAGATGCTCTGAAAACTCTTCCTAATGGCCCTGTAAATGGGTCACTGATTGAACTTGACCCAAGAGGGATTTGGTAGGGCCGTCGGGTGGCATTCTGCGGATGCAATAAGAGCGGAGAAATATTCATGTCTCGCCACTCTTACCACCACAAGGTAGGCCTTAATAGCAGCTCTAGATTGTGTTCAGTCAGATTCAGTCTTCGTTTTTCTCCAGCGGCGCTCCAGACGTCTCTTCACCCTCTTCAACACCAACTCCTCCGTGAACCACGGGGAGTGATGGGTTGAATGTGGCAAGAGAGGCCGCACAGGCACGATCCTGTCCAAGGCCCCGGCCACCTCCCTATTCCAAGCTGCGGCCAGGGCCTCCGCTGGACCATGCAACAGATCCTCGGGTATCACCCCCAGCTCCCTCTGAAACCTCATTGGGTCCATAAGTTGCCGTATTGTATTATTTACCCAATGTTTAGACCTGTCAAGGTCATTCTGAATAATGATTTTCTCTTCTAAGTTATTAATCAATCCTCCTAACTTGATGTCATCTGCAAATGAGATACTCTTTCCATTCTATCTTTTTTGATGAAGAACCATTTGCAAGGGCTCTTTCAGTAAATTTGTTCAATGAGTTGCAAATCTACTGGATTACACCCCATATTTATCCATTTTGTCCAAAAATATAATGAGACTTTGTAAAATGCATTACAGAAATCAAGATATGTTACATCCACAGCATACCTCTGGTCTATCAAATTAGTCACTGTTGTAAATGACATAAAGATAGACTGACACAATTCTGCCCAAGTTGTTTGTATAGACATTCCATTGAACTCAACAGGATTGGCTTGTATTTACTTCCATCTGTGATGCAACCTGAGACTACAAAAAATGGTTTGGAACTGAAAACAACTTCAAGGTATATAATAGATAGAAACCTTCAGACTGAAACTAAAAGAAATAATCTCCCCATACACATAATCCATTTAAGTTTGCTTTATCATCCCATCAGTTCAGCGTTAGTATTTGTTTTAACATACTGCAAAATATACCTCTGGCCATGGTCTCACATATACTTTATGTAGAGGCATAGAACCTTTACAGGAAATTAAATAATAAAGCATTGGGGTTCAAAAAACAGTACATTTCCATTTTTATGAATCTTTGAAAAATAAAGAAATAAAGCAATCAGTAGGAGGAAATCTCAGTCAGTCCTTTGTTTCTCAACTTCCCAGCTCAGGATTCTGGAAAGGAAGAAAACTGGCTAAAATCCAGGTAGTCTGTGTAGTTTAAGCAGCCTCCGTACGAAGTTCTATGTCTGGTTTTGTTACAGTCATCAGAAAATGCTATGCAATTTTTACATGGTTGTTTGTTAGTTTTGATTGTTTAATTGGGAAGCTGTGTGGGTAGGTGATGGATTTGGGGAAATTGGTTTTAATGGCTTAGTGGATTTTACATGTATTCCCGCAAACCATTTAGAGTCCATGTGGAGTAAGTGGTGTACAAATAATGTAAACTTTTAGCAAGTGCTTTAGCAGAAACAAGGTATGAATTATTATTTAGTAAGTATTGCAAAAGCCCAGTGTCTTCACTCTCCGCCTGTGAACTTGGCAAGCTGAGATTTGGGCAGCATATTTATTTATTCTGCAATATTTATAGCCCACTCCATTACTAGTACACTTTGGGTAGAGAACAGTAAGATCAAACCAAACAAAATTAAAAAATAAAAAGAGTATACAAACTAAAATATCATTTAAAAAAATCAGCAATAAGCATCATAGGCACTTATTAAAATAAACAAGCCAAACTAAGGGCCAAATGCCATGCTGGAGTAAGACTGCTTTCATCTGCTCATGAGATGCCAGCAAACTTGGGCCATGTGTACCTCTGGGAGTAGGGTATTCCATAAAGCAGGGGTCAACTCTGAGCAGGCATGCCACCTGTTCCATGAACCTCATGAGGAAAGAGAACCTGCAATGGGCCCCCTGTTGATGATGGGACCACCAGATTCAGTTCTGATGAGGCATTACTTGATATAACCTAGTGCTGCACCCTAAGGGACTTTACAGTCCTTAAAGGGGCTCCCTTTGGAGTTGACCCAGAGGCTCCACTTGGTACAAAATGAGCAGCCAGACTTCTAGAGGACATTCCCATCAGACTACAATAATACCTATTTTGAAGCCACTCCACTGATTGCCAGCCAGCTTCTGAGCCCAGTTCAAAGAGCTGGTCATCACCTTTAAAGACCCTCTGAGTGCAGCACCAGGATGTATTAGGCAACACCTTGCCAGAACTGAAGCTGCTGGTCTAATCCTTACAAAGAGAACCCGTTCCTCATGAAGTCCATGGCTATGGACCAAGTGACATGCCTTCCCCATGTACATGGGGAACAACAGCACAATATGTTTTACTTGAATATAGAGAAAATATATTTTTTAATGAAAGACAAAAATATAAATACTGAAAGAGGACGGAATTTTGTTAGCTCTATAGGCTGACTATTATGTTTGAATACTTTCATGGTCACTGAAATTGTTATTCTATGTCAGTAGTTTAATTAAGCTTAGTTACTGTGTACAGTATAAATTATTTTTCACTCCCTGGATTGACACCTGAATACTAGTAAAGGAATATCACAAACTTGGGTCCTAAGCTTTCTGAAATGTAATGCACTGTGGTAAATATTTGTCATCACTTTTCAGGCCTACAGTAATTTAATAGGAATCCACGATTGCTCAGCCTCCTGAATTCACATGTTTTATGGGAAAGGAATAAAACAATTTGTCAAGCATAGATTGGGCTCTCAGCCAAGATAGCTACACCTACACCACCACAGCTGTTAAGATACTCTTGAACATATCTGCCAACAAGCCCCAAGTGAACGGCAGAGAGAGAAGATCAAAAGGATGACTAATACATGATATTAAACAAGAGATTATGTAGATTCTTGTTAAAGCAGTGTTGTCTGATCACGGTGAAATTATTAGAACTGGCAATTAGAGAACACAACTGAGCCAAAATGGAGAACACCTGTCATTAGAGAAGAGAGGGAGAAGGGAACATCTGATTAAATCCCTTGATTTTATGGTTCGCTAACCTTATATAAGCATACATGTTTAAGTACTAAATCAATTCTATATAAATACAATTCTATTTGACTATTCTTATAGCTGATATGTTTACTTCTCTTGCTCCAGATAAAGACAAATAGAATTAAGTGACAACAGAATGATGAAAAAGCTTTATTGTTGCTTTGGCTGCACTCAAATGCAAGTTCATTTTTCAAACTACATCTTAAAGACACAGATCAAGATGTACTAGCTCTAAGTATTCTGGAAATAGAGCAAGCTTTAGATCTAAGCATGGAAAATGGTCTTCATTGTGATCCTACCAGAAAGTAAAATACACCATTTTACAGACCCACATGGAGAGCTATGTACATTTGTTGATAGAAGAGAGAAATTGTGTTTAGTATCTGCTATGCATCCAGCAGACTTCAACTCATAGCCAAAGTCACATGCATTTAGCCTCAAACAGAATTCATATCCATACACATCTACTTTAGACACCATCCATGTGGCTTTCATGTGCCAGAATGGTCTATTTTACTGAACACCCCTCTTTTTCCCATTAGCATTATGTAGTTTAACTTTTGGGCAGACAGCCTCTTTTCACACAAATAAACCTTTTAAACTTTGCAAAATCTGAAAATTGCATTTCATTTCAATGCTTTTATTTTACGTTTACTTTTAAAAAGAAACTCAAAGCAGCTAACATTTCAGGTACCAAATGCACACAATAACAAAAACTTATCTATCAACCAGTTTCAGTTTAAATACTTAAGGACGAATAGGCACATTTCAAATGGTGGATGCACAAAACCCATAAATATAAAAGAAATATGTGAATTCTTACATTACATTTAAAAATAGTTTAGGAATAGCTGCTGACTAAAATAATTTGTTTTATACAAACTATGAATGAAACACTGTATGGCTTGAATGGGACCACAAGTCATAATTTTCTTATTGCCCCATGCTTATAAGCCTGAACAAATATTTAAATTGAATCCATTTTCATAACATCAACTGCACAACAGAATTTACAGAAAAAATGAACAGAACTGATGATTTCACTATTTGGGAGAATATTACTTTTAATTCTTGGGAGTTACAAGGAAAAGAGATTACATTTTAGGGAATGTTGTATCTTCTCCAGTCATTTCAAGATAGGGAAGTAATGGATTTTGCCAGGCTTTCTAAGTTGGTCTGCAGTAACTTAGAATTTCTTATTGGTACTGATTAACTGCAATATATCCTTTTATACATATTACTATATAGTAAAGGTAAAGGTTTCCCCTGCACAGTCGTGTCCGACTCTAGGGGCCGGTGCTCATCTCCGTTTCTTAGCCAAAGAGCCAGCATTGTCCAAAGACGCTTCCGCGGTCATGTGGCCGGCATGACGCACGCAGAACACTGTTACCTACCCACAGAAGTGGTACCTATTTATCTACTTGCATTTGCATGCTTTCGAATTGCTAGGTTGGCAAGAGCTGGGGCAAGTGCGGGAGTTCACTCCGTCACGTATGACAACCAACTAAATTAAGTTTGCATTTAACTCTTGTCAGGAAAGCTAAACATTACTAAAAACAAAATAACAAAATTTAGAGACACTGTTAATTCTCCATCCATGCATTTGACAATCTGACAGAAACACATATGCAGAATGAACAAAACACTACTGAAAAATTTCCTTGGATTTCAAGTCTTCCCATCAGTCTCATGATTAAACCTTTTTCAGATGAAATTCTAAAGAACACAGACTATGTACAATCTTCTCTGAGGCACTGTATTTCCAAACCAAAGTAAAAGGTCAGTCTAAGGAAACCAAAATACCAATGCTGCCTCCACCCAAAAAAAAAAAATGGAATGAGACAAATTAGCAGGATCTCAGCATGGCAGAACGACTCAATAACTTCACACTGAGATGGTGATTAAGAATGAAGTGGAATCATATAGTCACATGCAATTCCTTTGCAACTCTCAGGACTCACACTGAAAATCTTCTTTTACCTTTCAGTAGCTGGACACGCACAATAAAACTTGTCTAATTGTTGTGAAGGGAGATGCAAATAGCTACCCTATTGAACTGTGTTCTGCAGGATTCTTACAATTTGATAAAAAGTTATGCTTTTAAAATTAGAATTATCAAGGAGAGAGGGAGTAACAGATTTGCAAAAATACAGAAGGAATGGGGTCAAATACAATTCATTTTACTAATGCTTTAATGGGAAATGCCCTTGAGTAGAGCAGGTGGCTCCTGGTACACATTGTTTAGAAGTTTGGGGAGCTGCCCTATGCATGCATTCCCTATCCTTCTAATGAAATTGCAGCAGCATTGGAAGAAGCATATCTAGTACAGAGAGTTTCCTACAAAATGTTAGAGAATCAAGACCTAAAATGATATCAGGGTCATCTGATTCTGACAATATTATGTGAAGTATTCCACAAATTAATCCATATTCATACCCTGGAAGCTGCAAAACCCCCAACCACAGGTTGCTTATATAGTTGCATCATTAAACTTTTTTTTAACTTTTTAAGAATTACTGCCAACAAGTTAGTGAGCATTTTGTATAGCGAGCAGATCTAAATTTATATCAATATAACTTTCAGGGAAATTTACCTGGTCACAAACCTTTAAGGGGTCAATTTAGAGTTAAAAATGTGTCAATTTGCCAAGTAAATCACAAAAAACCCAAAGGACAAAACCTAAAATAAATAGAGAGTGGCTCTTATCTGTACATTTGCAAGCACTCCATTAATTATATTGTCATGATATCATCTATTCCTGGAGGTGAAAGTCCAAAAGGATGAGATTAGAAAAATGGGCTATTTAATATATATGAAAAACAGCAGATGAATTAAGGGTGGATACCTGCAGAAATTCAGAATTAAAAGGAACAGTAATAGGGAGGCAAGTCTGTGAAGGAAGTAACTGAGAAACATAGGAAAAGTCTAAGTCACTTTCTTTGGCATTGATGAACTGCACTCATATAAAAAATGACTAAGAAAGTAAAACATAACATGGTATAAGGAAGAGATGGCACTCTAAACTATTAGCAGGAAATATATGGGAAACAACTAGGGACAGCCGGCTGAATTTCCAATGTGCCATCTGCTTCTTTAAGAACTTTCCCATCCTTTCAAGTAACAGGCATAATTACAGAAACACCCCAAAGTGTTTATTAATGTAGCACCATAACTCAAGTCCATGCACTTGTAGTAGAAAGTTAATGAAAAATAAGGTGAATTTAAACAATTATAATAAGACTTTCTGCAATAAAATATTTCACATAATTCTGAATTCAGCTAGTGGAGAGGTGGAGGGAAGGAAATGCAATATCAGTGGTGCATTCAATAACTAATTCTAGTTTGCCAGGTGATTAATGCAAAATTAATAGTAGGAAAAGAGGAAACAGATAAAATCAGAGAATTTCTTATAAGAAATTATACCACATTTGTCCCTTTAATTATGGTAATAAATGGTGTAACAAAAGCTTCTAAATTACAGCAAGACCACAACAAATAAAGCATGCATTTCCATCAAAGGGTCCCAATGACATCACAAACCACAAGAACAGAGGTGGAGTTGTTTGGATGGTAACCAGACCCCAGAATTAGAGCCTGGAACAACAACATCCATGACTAACTTGATTGTACTTGCCCTTCTTCTGACTTAACATAATTGCAGTAACTTACACAAACATAATGGTTTTCAGAAAATTAGGCTTTATCAAGCAGTGCATTCATTGCTAGTAGCTCAATCACAACTGTTCTTAAAAGTCCAACTCCTGGTGAGGTTAATATTAATTCAACAGACTCAGACTTTGGCTGAAACAGCATTTTGTTTGCCTGGAACAAAAAAAAAAAAAAGGCCACTCAGTTTCTCCAAAGTCTCAACTGTTGTGTACTACACAGTATGTCCAATCAATGTAATCCCAGAATATGACATGCCATTTGTCAAAGGAATATTAATTCCACTAGAAAATTGACCTAACTTCTACACTGCTCAGTGAAAAGTCACTGAGACACACTGTATTTCTCACATATTATTCCAATCCTATCCTCTCCACTGCGTTAAAGAGATTTTAAGGCCAGAAGGTAAAGTATGATGGTGACTTTAAAATGTTGATATATATAGCTGTAGTAGTATCACAGGACCACCAGTAATACAAGCATAGTGTTGGAAGGGGCTATTTAAACCACCAAGTTTCACTTCTGCTCAGTGAAGTAATTCCAATTAAAGTGTCCCAAACACATATAAATCCATCTTTTTCCTGAACAGATATAATGAAAGATAACTCACTACTTAATTAATTGGTTCCACTATCAAACAATTCTTACTGTTGGGAAGTTGTTCCTAACTTCAGATAGAATCTGCCTTCCTCTAACCTGAGACCATTATTCTATTTTCAGCACTCTGAGTCTATAGTTATGGCCTTTTTTATGAAGTACTTGGAAAGTGCCATCATATCCTTTTTAGCTGTCTTTTCTGAAGACTAAATGTAGTCCCTTCCTTAACTTCCAATCTCCAATCATTCTTTTTGCTGTTTGGCTTCATTAATGAAAGTATACTTTCAAGGTCATAGAAAGCATTCATTCATTCATTCATTCATTCATTCATTCATTCATTCATATTTATACAGCCACCCATCTCAAATTCATGACTTTGGGTTGTTAACAGTGTTAAAAGAAAATATAAAAGCATAAAAAACCGAGGGGGGAAACCCACATAGAAAGAGACCCATCAATCACAAGTGAAGATAACCAATGTACGGGCTCAGCCCCACCTCCTGAAACTAAATCTTTAAGGCCTTACAAAAGGCCAATAGGGTCAGGGCCAATCTAATCTCTGGGGGAATAGTATTCCAAAAAGCAGGTACCATGCCAGAAAAGGCTTTATTCCTGGGCCCCACCAGATGGTATTCCTTAGCAGATGGAACCTGGAGCATGCCTCTTCTGTTGGACCTAATGGGACAGGTAGACATAATCAGGGAGAGGCAGTCCCTCGAATAACCTGGACCCATGACATCTAAGGTTTTATAGGTTACAGTATCTCTTTATTGTAAGCTGGTCAGACACCACCTCAAGTACTGTGTTTAGTTTTAGATATCACACATTAAGAAGAATTTGGCAAACTAAAATAGATTCAGAGAAGGACAAGGATAATCAGGGCATCAGAAACTAAGTTCCATGAAGAGAAACTGAAGGAACTGAGAATGTTTAGGCTGGAGAAAAGAAGCTCTTTGAGGGAGCAAACAGCACATGGAATAATGATCTTAAGTAACAGGGAAACCTATTATTATTGTCATTATGATGATCAGTATTAATATTATAACTTGTATGCCTATGACTCCCCATAAAAGCTTACAACAAATCATACAATAATATTAAAATGCCACAATACATAAATCCTAAATATATGAAAATAAACAAATGTAACAGAACAGTATTAGTAGATAGTGATAAAAACAAGTACAATCGGGCAATGACAATTATTCCCCAAAGGGCCACTAGAAATGTTTGGTTTTCACCCAGGAGAGGCTGTTCCAAAGTGACATGATAGAGAATGGCATTTTCTGGGCCATAAGATAGTTGTAACAATCACAGTGACATATTTATTTTCACCCGGAGGAGGATCTAGCTTCAAATGGGAGGCCATTCGAGAATGCCATGGTAGAGAAACAGCATTTTAACAAAGTAGGTGTAACATAATCATAACAACATGTGTTAGTCAGCACATGTCAGCAAATTCTGGACCAAATGCAGTTTCTGGGTGGTCTTCAAAGGCAGCTCCATGTACAGTACATTACAGAAGTCTATATGTGTAAGGGCATAAATCAATGTAGCCAGGACCTCCTGCTCCAGGAAAGACCACAACTGGTACAGTACCCAAAGATGAGCAAAGGTCCTTCTGCCATCGCTTCCACCTGCCCATCCAGTCCAGGATCACCAAATCATGAACCTGTACCCTCGTACGAGGTGCCACCCCTTCGAGAGACACTGATGCAGAGAACCATTATCTACAAACAACAATTCTGTCTTTAGTCTACTTCCATTAAAATACCAACAGTCTCCAAACTTTTAGACTCTGGTGCCATCAGCAGCTGGGCCCAGGGTAGCAGTGTCATTAGCAAATTGTTGGTATCACCCCTGGAACTGCCAGATGACCTCTTCAGTGGCTATAGATATTAAACAGTACAGCAGAGGGGACTGGCCACTGAGGCATTCCATGGGTGAGCCAACCTTTCCTCCCCTCACTCACTACTGACTGAACCATCCATCAAGAAGAAATGGAACCAAGAATTCCAATCTCCAGTCCCTGAAGTTGGTCCACATGGTACTACGTTCCTGGTATCAAAATCTGCCCAAAAGTCCAATAACACCAACACAATACACCCATTAAGGTCATCCACCAGAGTGATCAATGCCATCTCTGCCCCATGTCTGGGCCTGAACCTTGAATAAAAACGCTACAGGAAATTTGTTTCCTCTATGGTGCTCTGCAACTAAATCTTCAACAATACCCCTTTCTTTAAAAGGGGAGGTTGGACACTTAGCAGTAGTTATGAAGTCCTGTGGGATCTAAGAAAAGCCTCTTAAGGAGGAGGCACACCACATCCTCCTTCAAGACTGTTAGCATCACCTCCTTCCAAAATGAGGCACAGACAACTTCCTGATCCACCTCATCCCCCACAAGTCCATGTAGGATCAAGCCTGCAAGTGACAGAAGACAAGCTAGAGAGCACTTTATCTACTTCTGTAGAATCTACATCTAAAAGGAATTGCAGATAACAGTAAGGCAAAGTCCCAGTCACATTGGACTCTACCAAGGAACTCCAGTGGAGTTTTAGAAAAGACTACCTAGTAAGAGCAGTTCAACAGTGGAACCAATCAGGAGAGAAATCCATATATCAGGGATGATTTAAATTAGATCCCTGCACTGAGCAGCAGGTTGGACTTGATGGCCTAAATGCTCCAGTATCCTTTGCATGTAAAATGATAACGTTAATTGGTTGCCTATGATAATTCTATAGCATTTCTGGCACCTTTTTAATATTTTGTGTTGGATGCAGTAACTTGACCTGGGACCATAACCCCATCTTCTCCCTGCAAGCCAGCTGCCATTACTGTGCTTAAGATAAATTGGTATTAGGCTTTAAGAGACCTCAGTCTTTTCTGCACCACTAAGTCCAATAAGTGGATATTTGTATTCCACCACATCTCCAATTTCTGTAATTATGTTTATTCTGTAGAAAACGTACCTTTCTCTACAGCAGTATTTCTCAAACTTGGCCACTTTAAGATGTGTAGAGTTCAACTCCCAGAATTCTGGCATGTGAACTCCCATGCTGGCTGGGGAATTCTGGGAGTTGAAATCCACACATCTTAAAATGGCCAAGGTTGAGAAATACTGCTCTAAAGGTATGAAGTAGGATAAGAAGTGCTATTCTCTTTTCCTTTTGGTTTTGTTAAATTATGACATCCTTTCCTGTGAATTTTTGTCTATATATTTTTTTGTATTTTGTTCAATATCATGCAATTTTAATATTAAATTATCTAATGGTTCAGTGGTCTTATTTTAAAATTATCATCCATGTTAGGTTAATGTGGATGATTGTAACTTCTATGATTAAGAATATTTCCTACTTCTGAATGGCTCAGGAATGAATTGCAGCTGCTGAGATTCTTCCCTGTCAGATATAAAACCCAATTTCCCTATCCTTTTTCCAGAAAAAGCTCCCACAACACTTTGTTTGTTTTTTGTTTTGTTTTTTTTCACTGGAAAATTTTGCCAAACTTTTTATGGCAAGGATTCATCTGCTGTTCTTTTTAGCAGTGGACTTAATATTACCTGTAACCTTGAATTGCAGGTATACCTGGTACTCTGTATGTACGTAAGAAGAATTTCTGCAATTTCTAACTACTGGCAAATATAGTCATTCCATCACTGAACATAAGTTTTTCACTTCCAGGCATACAAATAACACTGAACACATTTCATGTAAGCTTATAACATAAACCAGATTCTTCTATCAAGCCATGAAGTCCACGGACTTTTTGTTTAAGTAGCAGCTTCCTGAGAACATATAGGAAGAGTGAGGGAAACCCCAAAATGCAGAGTAAGCACAAACTTAAAATACCTCTCACATTTCCCATGACAGGAAACTTCATAATGTACAGCTGACGTTAGCTGTCACCATATGATAAAATTAACTCCTGGCGTTTAAAAAGCCTCAGAACAATTAACATTTCACATTCACAGACTGTACTTGGAAACCCTCACAACCAAAAGAATTATTTTAAAAATGAAAGCAAAGATAATGTCTTGTGGTGAATAAAAATTTGGAAAGTATAATTTTGTTGAACCTGCATTAAAAGAAAAGGCATTATACAATGGTCCAGATATTAGGAAGAACTACAAATAAACATTTTTTTTCAAAAGAATAGTTAGAGCTGTTACTTTAATGCGCAGAAGAATACACTATAATTATAATTACATTATAATCTTATCTATTTTAACAATGGAGAACAGAACATGGAATACAGGGTGAAATCTGACAACAACAAAAGAAGCAGCAAACAGATAGTTCTCTTACTCTAATTTATTTCTTTATTAGGAGTGTGGCCCTAGATGAACAGTTAACATAAAGAGTCAGAGCATGATACTTACAGACAATATACAGAAAAGGAAAATTATTCTAAAACATAAAAAATTAAATCACACATATTTTATAAACCTTCATACATGACAGAATCAGTTCTAGTCTAAAGTTAATTCAGATCAGATCCAGCATCTTCTAACTGCTATCGTGCGAAATTTTGCAATTTCTGCAGAGATTACAATGGACTAATTCCTTAAAAGATAGTGCACGATTTCTGAGGGGGACCATTCCCTGCTAAGAACGGGATAAATTATTTCTACATGCCAGGCATGGTAGGGAGGGCAACTCAACAGAATGTGTGCAACTGATTCTACCTCTGAATAAACACAATTCCTGCTATGCAATATTATTGAATCTCCCCTACAACCCTCAAGCAGTGTTTTCCAACCTCAGCAAATTTAAGATGTGCAGACTTCAACTCCCAGAATTCCCCAGCTACCACATTGCCCTCAAGGATACAGCACCAAACCTTAACAATATGAATGTTCTTTTATGTTGAGTGGAGAGAATAGTATAAAAATATTTAGGGATGGTATAATGGGGGGCTACTAAGGTCTCCAAAGCAATGACAGAACATTTGGTATTATTTTTTTGTAGACCTAAATCAAGTACTCTTTGCTTATCCTCTGCTAAAGCTTTATCTGGACCCAACATGTATAGATCAAGGATTGAAATATGTCTATGAAGGTTCTCAGTCATCCAGGTGGAATTGTCTGTAGCTTGAATCATGTCAACTGGATTTCTATTTTCTCTGTGGAAACGTTTCGCTCCTTATCCAAGGAGCTTCTTCAGTCTGAGCAAAGTTGGTAAGGGAATCTTAAATATGTTTCTAGGTAGCTGTGTGACCTTACACCTGGGGGCATGGTTATATTGAGATGTTATTTTAAGTCCTTTTATTATCTAATGGAGGATCGTTAAGATCACTATGCTGCTGTTGAGCTTGTGAAATGGTCTTAATCTTCCTAGGCACAGAAGACAGAGCCGGGAGAAAGATGGGAGAAAGATTGTGCCTGAGGCCCCCACCTCTATTCAAGGAAGGATTTTCCAAGTTGGCATAAATGGATTCCTTGACCCCTCTCTCAAACCACCTATCTTCTCTGTCTAAAATGTGAACATTAATGTCCTCAAATGAGTGTCCTTTTTCCTTTAAATGAAGATAAACTGCTGACTCTGGTCCTGTGGTGTTACTTCTCCTGTGTTGGGCCATCCTCCTGTATAAAAGTTGTTTGGTTTCTCCAATGTAAAGTTCAGAGCACTCCTCACTGCACTGGATTGCATAAACTACATTGCTTTTCTTGTGTTTTGGAGTTTGATCTTTGGGGTGTACAAGCCTCTGTCTCAGTGTGTTGGTGGGTTTGAAATATACAGGTATGTGGTGTTTGCCAAATATCCGTTTTATCTTTTCAGACACACCAGCCATGTAGGGAATTACCAGGTTCTTTCGTTTATTCTGAGTCTCAGCCCTATCTGTCGCTGTTTTAGGTCTGGTAGATTTAGATTTGGTGAAGGCCCAATTTGGATATTTGGATATTTGGCTCTGAAGGCCTGTGGATATCCAAATTTCCACAGAGAAAATAGAAATCCAGTTGACATGATTCAAGCTACAGATCAGGATTGAAAGCCCACAGTAAGCCAAGTCAGAGGTTATAACACAATTCTGAACAAACCATAGTAAAAAAAAAAAAATTTAGCCTATGGGACAGATTGTCAAAAGGATGGAGGACAGCCTGAAAAGTACCAGTACAATAGAGATTCAGTCTTCTTCCTCCTTTCCTGTTGGGTCACTGATGTTCAGACATGTCTTCAACCCATTTCATTCATGAGAAAAACATTAAGGATCTCAGCTTCTTGCCCTTCTTTCACTTCATGTATTTTTGCCTGGTTTCTGAATAAGTCATTAAGACTTGATCTAGGTTGTTTCATCGATAAGGTGGCCTCTCAAGAAGATGCATGGATATCTTGCTTTATTTTTTATTTCGGGGGCAATCTTCCACTAGAAATGTTCTCTATTTGAAGGGCTGTCTGGTTTTTAAAAATAAAACCATGCTATTTCATGCTGATTCAAAGAAAGATAATGGCCTTGAAGTTGCCCAACTGCTACGGCAAAACTTGATTTGCAGAAATCAAGTTGTTCCTAATCAAAGTGGCTAGAAAAGAAGGAGGTGTGGTAGATGCTGTGCAATAGCAAGACTGGCCATAAAATATTGGTGCTCATTAAATGTTTAAGGCATTCCTTTCAAATGAAAAGCAACAGCTTTCTGCATTGCCACACAATTAATCATGGAGATACCCTTGATTAGCTCTGGACAGTATAGCCTTGTCTTGCAGAGGTCGAACAATGTGGTTTCAAAATTCCTTCTTTTAACTTATCTAACTGGAAATATGAAGTTGCTTTTATGTGTACTAATGTGAAGAGTTCCCCATAGTTTTCTGACAGATTCTCTACCCTCCCATTTCTTTGTCAGATTAGTTTGCTCTCAAGCCTCAATCTGCCCATATAATATCACTAATCAGCAAAGTCACGCAAGATATATTACATCATTAGTAATTATGTGTGCTGTATTCCAAAATATACTGCTTTTATCCAACATTTTGCTAAACTATCAGATTCAATTAACTTCCTATAAGCTCTTTTATTTTTACTTTGTTAAAATATGTGTTTTACTTTTTGGAATTCTTTTAAATATCCAGGAATAATTATTCCAAGGAAACTTTCTTCATTTGTGAATGCAAATGAATCAAATCGTTTATCTCTGATCAAAACCAACATAAATAGTTAAAAATCCCAATGAATTTATGGGGAAAGATAATGTGGTAAAAATGAATATTACTACATATTCATATATGAGAGGTGAGATGGTGAGAAGGGACTGAACATTAGATCTTGTTCAATTACGCTACCATGTTAATAGGTGTGAGATTCGAAGAAAGGTCAGGAACTGACATTGTCCCCATAAATATTACAGTCAGTAATCTTCAAACCCTGAATCTTTTATTAGTGGAAAGGAAGCTCTAAATAAGTTTTCAGCTTTTGCATAATTATACTTCACCCTAGGGGGCGCGGTGGCTCAGCGGTTAAGACGCTAGGCTTGTCGATCGGAAGGTTGGCGGTTCGAGATGCGACCACCGCATGACGGAGTGAGCTCCCGCACTCGCCCCAGCTCTTGCCAACCTAGCAATTCGAAAGCATGCAAATGCAAGTAGATTAATAGGTACCACTTTGGTGGAAGGTAACAGCGTTCCACGCGCGTCATGCCATCCACATGACCGTGGAAGTTTCTTCGGACAACGCTGGCTCTTTGGCTAACAAACGGAGATGAGCACCGGCCCCTAGAGTCGGACACGACTGTGTGGGGGAACCTTTACCTTTACCTCACCCTAACATCACCACCTTGCACCCAAGTTCCAAATCCTCTCCACCCTTCTTCTCCCCTCCCTGAAAAACAATTATCAGAATCATAATCTTCGAACAACTCGTGGGTTTCAAAATGTGGTGGTTTTGTTAAAATTCTCTGCAGGAAAAAGAATCAAATATTAAACCCAAGGCAGCCAAACTTATAATACATTGTTAATTCACCTCTGGAATCAAATTCAATTATTGTTGAATTTGTAATCCTTTTTTTTATCACCGTAGTAACTAGTTCTCAAAGAACCCAGCAATCACTCATAGTATCAGAAATACTATTCACGTGCATTTCAAATTGTTCAGGTTATGCAAGTTTTCATTCCAAACATAATAATTTGTTTGTTATATTCTGGACTTCATTTGACACAGGTCATTGTGTTCCTTTTTTTTTTAATGGCAACATTTTTAACTTTGCCTTATAGGGAAAAAAATGTCACTGTTCAGGCCAAGACCCCAAACAAAACATTGTAAATCATCCTCAGAATCTTGTCTTTCTCACTAGAGGCTCAGGACTGACTGAACCCTAACTATAAAATATTCATATGGGGCATTCCAAATACTTCCCACACTTATTGGATGTCACTCAACAACTGTCCCAGTATAAATGATGTGTTGAAAGCCACATAGATTCTGAGTAATCTCCAAGAGAGAGAGAAGTAATTCTCCCAGATGAACTAAGATCAACTTGGGTGATCCATACTTCAAGATTTGTCATTCTCCATATCTCATTTCTAAAGCATAAAATTGAGTGGAAACTGATCTTAATGGGAAGCTACTATTTAATCAAGTAAACATATAAAATAAAATACTAGCTTTAGTAGTAAAGCCTTTGGTAGCAGCTGACACTGCTCTCCACTGCAGTGGAGATGGTCTTAAGAGTTTACATCCAATGTTTAATTTTGGTAGCCTTGTCTTAATGTGGTAGATTACATTTTTTGATGTGTACACAGACAAAGAAATGGTGTATATTAATACTGCACTTATGTAGTACCTGTCTAGAACTCCTTAAGGCAGCTGGGCCTTTTCCTGGGATTGAGTGGCTGTCCTCCACAGTTACTCAGCAATTCCAGGAAAATATGGTTTTGACTTAAAGGGTTTCATACAGGTTCCATGCAACTGAAGCACCTTTACCTATATGTGCCTCCTCATCCCCACCCCAGTTCTGCTGTGCTACCCATTGAGGTGGGGGAGATTTTCCACGGAGGTTTGAGGGAAGAATGCTGGGAGCGTATCCCAAAAGTATATATTCCCAGCAGGGTCACCCAAAGTGAGAAGGTCATCCCAGCTGCCCAGCTAAAGCAAGCAGGCACCTATGTTGGGCAGCAGCAATATAGGAAGGTGCTAGAAGTAGATGATCACTTTAGTTACAATGGCAAAGGCATCAATTCATACTGCACAGGAGAAGGCTGAGGATCTTTCAGAGTACTAATGGTGTTTATGGTGTGGCTAGATTAAAACCTTCAAGATCTCTAGTTGCTGACTATATAGGGAAAGAAACTCTGAAGCTGCAAAAATAGAATTACAGTGGAAACATGAATGTAAGAAGCATGAACATGGGAAAGCGCAACACAGTGAAAGATGAAATGAGTTGACTACACATTGACATCTTAGTAATCAGTGAATTGAGGTAGGGTGGAATTGGATACTTTCAATCAGATCACACTGTTTACTTCTAAGAACAAGAAAAACAAAGAAGAAATTGCATTGCTTTTATAGTTAGGAAGGGTATAGCAAGAAGTCTATGAAGGTTCTCAGTCATCCAGGTGGAATTGTCTGTAGCTTGAATCATGTCAACTGGATTTCTATTTTCTCAGTGGAAACATTTCGCTCCTTATCCAAGGAGCTTCTTCAGTCTGAGCAAAGTTGGTAAGGGAATCCTAAATATGTTTCTAGGTAGCTACATATTTAGGATTCCCTTACCAACTTTGCTCAGACTGAAGAAGCTCCTTGGATAAGGAGCGAAACGTTTCCACTGAGAAAATAGAAATCCAGTTGACATGATTCAAGCTACAGGTATAGCAAGAACAGTACTTGGCTACAATGCAATCAATGACTGAATAATTCAATTAGATTTCGTGGACAGACCTTTAATATGAAGATCAACTAGGTTTGTGTTCCAACCACTGATGCAGAAGAGCAAGAGGCTGATGAGCTTTATGATCAAGTTCAATTTGAAATGGACAGAATATGCAAGCAAAATGTGCTGCTTGTGGTTGGAGACTGGAATGCCAAAGTTACAAATATTAAGGAGGATAATGTAGTTGGACTGTATGGCCTAGGAAACTGAAATTAAGCAGGAGAATGATTTATCAATTTCTGTTAATCCAATGATTTCTTCAAACAACCAACATGATGCCTATTTATACAGACATCACCAGATGGAGAGCAAAGAAATCTAACTGACTATATTATTGGTACAAGAAGATGGAGGAATCAGTTATTTTATTTATTTATTTTTCACATTTCTATCACTGCCCATCTCCCCCAAAAGGGTTATAACAGCAAAGACCGAAATAATGACCAGGTTTACATTAACCACCCTTAGAATTCACAAGGAAGATATTGAAGTGGTAAATCATTTCTGCCTTTTAGGATCACCTACCAACAATAGTGTGATGGCTCAGCGGGTAAGATGCCAGGCTTGTCGATCGGAAGATCGCAAGTTCGGAGGTTCGAATCCCTAGCCCCGCGTGACGGAGTGAGCTCTCGCACTAGCTCCAGCTCTTCCCAACCTAGCAATTTGAAAGCATGCAAATGCAAGTAGATGAGTAGGTACCACTTCGGTGGGTAGGTAACAGCGTTCCGTGTGCGTCATGCGGCCACATGACCGTGGAAGCGTCTTCGGACAACGCTGGCTCTTTGGCTAACAAATGGAGATGAGCACTGGCCCCTAGAGTCGGACACGACTGCACAACTGTGCGGGGGGAACCTTTACTTTACCTTACCAACAATAAAGGAACCAGCAGTCAAGAAATATGCCACAGACAGGCATTTGGTAGAATAGCCATGAAGACCTTGGAAAAGATATTCAGCTGCTGGAATGCATCTATACCTACAAAGATTAGAATCGTTTTCCCTATGACATGGAAGTGGAAGTTGGACTTTGAAGGAGGAAAATAGAAAAAATATTGACTCTTTTGAATGTTGGTGTTGGAGAAAACTCCTGAGAATACCGATAAATAAGAAAACAAACAAATGGATCAACAAACAAATCAATCCAGAGTTCTTACTCAAGACACAAATGATCAGGGTCAAATTATCATACTTTGTACACATTATATAAATACCGAGCTCTCTGGAGAAAGCTCTAATCCTGGGAAAGATGGAAGGAAAGAGAAGAAGATGACCAGCAGCAAGATGGATGGACTCAGTTATAAGAATGACAGGTACACCTTGGAAGACCTAAGGGTCCAGGTTTGGGACAGATCATCCTGGAGAAAAACTATCTAAGTGTTCACTGCGAGTCGACACTGACTTGATGGCACATAATTAATCAATATATATGTATGGGCATGTCTGTATGTGCAGAGAGAGAAATTTGATCAAACGTGAGGACAACAGGATCTCCTATAAGCACCTGAGCCAACATTAGGCTGTAATTCAGGTAGTCCTTGTTTAGCAACCTCAATTGGGACCAGCGACTCATTTGTTAAGCGAAGCGGTCGCTAAGTGAAACCACAACTATACTTATACCTACTTCAGCTTTCCTTTGCTTTACAGACCTGAGAAGGTCGTAAATGCGAGGATTAATTGTAAAGTTACTTTTTCATCACCATCATAACTGCAAACAATCACTAAATGAGGCAGTCACTAAACGAGGACTACCTGTACATATTTTCAAGCCATGGAGAGGGGGTAACAAATTCATCATGTACAGCAGTAAATGTCTCTGCTCCAAACAGCTGTTACATTTTGCTAAGTATTACCTTCAGGTACCTAACACTTGAACAGCACTTGCACACAGGCCCTCTTGATATGTGGGCTGCTTCTCTGCATAACCTCTATGTATAAAGCTTAAACTGACAAAAAAGAGAAGGAACGCTACATTTTATGCTGGGCACCAGCATCACGATGACGTCGGCCCGCCCCACCCATGCATGCAGAGAGGGCATGCTTCGGACCCCCTCAACAAGAGAATTCCATCTAGCGGGGTCCAGGAGGCGTGCCTTCTCTGCGACAGCGCCCGCTTTATGGAACATCTTGCCCCTGGAGGTGAGACTGGCCCCTTCACTCCTGGCCTTTCGGAAGGCCATTAAGACCTGGCTCTGCCACCTGGCCTGGGACGACAGAGGCGGTAGTGCCTCCTGGAGTTGGCTGGCCCCGTAGGTGATCTGTGCTACGGTCCTCAAGCCATCTTGGATTTTATTTATTTTATTTTATATTGGATATATTTTTATATATCTTCTTTTTGTATTGTTTTTTAAATTTTTTAAATTTTAAATTTTAATTATTGTAACCCGCCCAGAGTCCCTTGCATGGGAGATGGGCGGGGAATAAATTAAATAATTTAATTTAATTTAATTTTAATCATTATCCCAGTGTTATAAATTCGCAGAAACAAGCCATGTCCTGCAGAAACATGAGGGTAACACATTGCTGTACAATATTGTTTTACCAGCAACTGGTCTCAGTACTGCCTAACAAATAGAATAACATGGATTTTTGCTGAAAGGGAGGCTCTGCTCTAAAGCACAAAAATCTCCTAAATATAGGGGATGCTCTCTATTTCATAGGGGTAGAGTTGCATAAATCCTCACAAAACAGATGTGTTTGACTAAATAAAATGTTTTACTGTGCCTATGTGGGCTCTTAGCAGCAATTAACTAACACTATTATTCCCAAACTGTTCTAATTTCCTCTTCACACTACTGAATAGAAATGCTGCATAACTGGAAACAGGCTTGCAAACCCAACTTGATTGAAAACACGAGAAGAAAACATATGCCAAAAGGAAACAGACAAACCTATAAGGAAAACAAAACATCCCTTCCCTACATCTTTCAGAAAGTATTTAAAACAATGGGGAATGTACAGAGAACTGTCCAACAATCCCAGTCTGAGCTTGAAGATAATTTCTGAACTTTGCTCTTTATTTTGATAAATCTGCACAGTTAAAATGGCCAAGCACCAAAACATTTGGCGGAAACAGGAAACATCACAGAGCTGTTCATGTGTGTCACAGATTTTTTTAAAAAAACTGAGGTATAACCTGACCTCAGGAGGACCTTAATGTTTATGGGCCAAAGGGAATAATTACCAAAAGTGAAAACAACTGAGTCAAAAGCAGAACAGCCCAGGCAGGCAGCACATTGCCTTAAAACAGCCAGAAATCTGACTATTGGATCAAGTGATGCATGCTGATGCTGACATATTTCATCACTTTGCATCAGTGCAAGGTATCAATTGATATTCAGAGCTATCATGTTTCCAAAAAGAACTGGGAGAAAAGAGTCTCCTTTTCGGGGAGATGGGCGGGGATAAATTTAAATAATAAATAAAATGCCATTTTTTCACACAATATTATCTTTTTATAATGAGCAGATATTTTTAAATGTCCTACCTTGGGGCTCATTATGGTTCTAGCTATTCTATTATGCCCTTCTTCCAGCAAGCATGCTAAATATTTTTTTATTTAAAATTATATCTGAAACATACCATCTAATATTTCATGGATGAAAACCAGGTCACTGTTGTGCATGGGCTGGTGAAGATGGGGGCAAAATTTAGTGCCCCTATGATAATTTTAAGGCAGCCATTCTATCCAGCTCTAGATGAGAAAGAAAAGACAGCAGGCAGCAAATTCCACTCTTATCAGCCGCTGAGAAGTTTATCTATCTATCTATCTATCTATCTATCAATCAATCAGTCAATCAATCAATCAATCAAATTTCTATCATCGCCCATCTCTCTCCTCAGGACGGACTCTGGGCAGTTTACAATAAGATAATTTATTAAAACAAGAAGCATAAAATATAAATACAATATACAATTATTAATAATTATAAAATCAGAATAAAATCCAAGTGGCAAAAGTGGCAAAAAGGTCTAACTCAGTCCATGCGTGAGAGGAGCACTCTAAGGCACTAGCCACCCCAAGAGTAACTATTCCCTTCCCAGCCCCAAGCAAGGTGGCAGAGCCAAGTTTTCAGGTTCCTCTGGAAGGTCAGGAGCGATGGGGCTAACCTCACCTCCGGGGGCAGGATGTTCCAGAGGGCAGGAGCTACTGCAGAGAAGGCTCGTCTCCTGGACCCCACCAGATGGAATTCTCTTACAGATGTGGTCCGCAGCATGCCCTCTCTGCATGATCAGGTGGGACGGGTTGATGTATTGGGGACAAGGCGGTCCCTCAGGTAACCTGGCCCTATGCCATGTAGGGCTTTAAAGGTGATAACCAACACCTTGAATTGGACCCGGAAGCAGACTGGCACCCAATGCAGCTTGCATAATAGAGGTGTTATATGTGCCGATCTAGGGGCACCAAGGATAGCTCGCACGGCTGCATTCTGGACCAGCTGTAGCTTCCGGATACTCTTCAAGGGTAGCCCCATGTAGAGCGTGTTACAGTAGTCTATATGGGAGATAACAAGGGCATGAGTGACTGTTCAAAGAGCCTCCCGATCCAGGAAAAAACGGCGTAACTGGCGCACAACACGTTTGCCTTACCTTTACTTCTCTTTGAATATTTCCATGTATAAGAACTTCGGAATTTTTAAGGACTTACTCATTTAAGTACTAGTGCAGTGTTTCTCAACCTTGGCAACTTTCAGGTGTGTGGACTTCCAACTCCTGGCTGGCTGGGGAGTTCTGGGAGTTGAAGTCCACACATCTGAAAGTTGCCAAGGTTCAGAAACACTGTACTAGTGGCTGAGTTAGTATATTTTCCCCTTCCCTTCCAATTTCTTTTTCCTGTGGCTTTCTGTTCTTCGGATTGAAAACTTACCTGTTTCATTTATTACTGATCTTAGGTAAATAATTTTGGCTGAAATCTTGATGGTGACAAGGGGAGATGCTTAAGCAGAGAGACAAACACAATCTGCATTCAGGTCTGTTATAAGTAAATAGGAGGAAATAAAAGTATACATAAATAGAGGGTGCCAGATGAGAAGGGTACTGATAAAGCCATATATTGTAAATCAAATACATTATGTATATTATGGCATGCAAGAAATTGTCTTGTTTTAAAGCAGAACACCATTAAAAGAAATCCTGCTTCGTTACCGAATGTGACTGCAGCCAATGTGTACGGTGGAAAAGCCTTGTCTCATACGTTAATGATGCAGGTGATGCCAAGTCATTTCACATGAAAACTTAACACCACACTTCTAGTCAATACCCATTAGGTTAACTTCCCATAGTTCTACTTATATTCAGTGACATAAGAAAAGAAAATGGTATCAATTTGAAATCAGACAATGGAACACGTTCACCAAAATAAACTGTTAGGAATTGCAATAAATGGATTCAAAATAGGTTCTCAATTAATACAACTGTTTTGGAATAATTAATTCCATCACACAACTATGAAAGATGACAGGCCAGTCTACTCGCTAGGGGCCCATTTTCAGTCGTTAATTTTTATGTGCTGAACCGGTAGTGATGAAAAGAGGTTGAAAATAAAGAGGAACTTAGTTAAGCTAAACTGATATTTGAGATCTGCAACTGCAGATGGCAACAGAGCACAGAGGGTACTATAGAATCCATAATTTAAAAACAATGTTTTGATCAACATCTGACCTATTTTTTTCAATAATATATACAAAGGTGCAGCCAGGCCAGTATCCTTACCTCTAGGAGAGACAACAATTAAAGTGGAGGCAGCTGTCATTTTAAAGAACAAATCCCAATGCAAACTTAAGTTTCTTTGGTGACTGTATCGGCTTCAAAGCTTTCCAAACTGTAAAACATAGCTTGCCAGCTGGCAGAACACCCAAAGGAAATAGAACATATTCATCTAAAAGATGGCAAACTTGTAAAATCCTTCAAGAGCACTTGGCAGCCATTTATTAACTTTATGAAATCAAGAGACAATATAGGCAATAAATTGTAGACGTTTCTCAGTGTTGTTATTCATGAGCATAGCTGTGCGCTGCTTTAGTTTAATGTTTGACTGCATTTATTTCATTTTTTTAAGAGCAGTATCTTTATGGAAATAATGAAGACAGATCACTTTCAAAAGATACAAGAAAAAGAAAAAGAAACACTTAAAAGTAGTAAAACACACAGGAATAGGATGATCCTATTTCATTGTTTTGCAGAGCAACTGCCATCAACCCCCCCCCCCAAAAAAAAACCCCACAAAGAATTGACAGGTAAGCCTACATTGCTATCTTGTGACAAACCAGGTCTGAGCCCTGCCTGAGGGGGCAGAGTATAATTTATGCAACAGGGAAGGGAATATGTCACTTCCCACTCTTTCTCCATTGAATTATTTCCAGTATTTTGCCTTCTTTCCTCTCCACAGCAACTGGCAACTTGTTTTCCTACCCGAGAAAAAGGCTCTTTCTTAAGAAACCTTCCCACTTTTTCTTCAGGACCCTTGCCTACTTCCAACCTCTATTTTCTACTCCATCTCTGCATTTATTTTGGACAAAGATGACGTGCTTTGGAAGAGAGAATGCTGGGAAATTTCCCATCTTACACTGCATCGGGGCTTTGTGGTGCGGCCTCAGATGCTTGGTGGCTATAGCAGACTGGATTGGCTTGAAGAAACAAGAAATTTCCTCTAACCTGCATTACAGAAGAAGCCACCTGTCATATGATTCTTTGCCAAAAAGATGCATCAAGGTAAGTCCTCTGTAATTTTAATAATGTTTAATCTCTAAGTAAAGGAAAGCAAAATATTGCTCAAGATGCAAAGCATACGCAATTATCTTGTTTCTCCATTCAAAGGTTTCCTACTCTCAGATTCACAGAGGGATGTGTTTACCTGGGAGCAGAAGATCCAAAACTAGGAATGGCACAATGTTCTATAAAACATAGAAAATAGCTATAAATAGACAGTATAAATATAAAACATAATAAAATCCAGATGGATAAAAGTACTTTATCAGACAGTGAGTAAAAAGGGGCCACTTTAGGGCCATTCTAGGAGACCAGCCATCCCCAAGAGTGACCACTCTTCCTCCCGCTCCAGGTATATTGACAAAACCAGGTCTTTATTTTTTTACGGAAGTCCAGGAGCGAGGGAGCCTGCCTTATATCCTGGGAAAGAATATTCCAGAGGGCAGGGGCTACTGCAGAGAAGGCCCACTTCCCTGACCCCGCTAGATAGAATTTTTATTTATTTATTAGTTAAATTTATATGACCGCCCAACTCCCCCAACGGAATTCCTTTACGGAAGGGATCTGGAGCATGCCCTCTCTGCATGCTCGGGTGGGACTAAAACATTCTAAAAAGAATGGGATTGGGGAAGGCTACATTAAAAACTGGTAGCAGCATGGAGTGGTTCCCATTCCAGTAGCTTGAACATAAGGAGGCTAATAGTTAAAATCTCTTTCTTTTCTAATGAATAGAAAGGCAGACCCATTGCTATAAATGGAGCTGCTATAAAGGATGCTAATTAATACCATATGTTTGCGTAAATTACTAAAACAGATGTACTCCTTGAAGTTAAAAGAGAATCTATATTGCAGTTTTGCCCCCAAAAGCGAATGAGTTAAAGAACAAAGCTACTTAATGACATTACCAAGTATACCACAATGGGAATTTTTTAACTGTTTTCTTAATATATATTTATTTTCTACAGAAATAAATTAATCACTGCAATGTAGGATGGTATTCTCATAATTTCCAGGGAGAAGCACCAATGGCTTAATTTCAGTATAGTAAGAAAAATACTTAGGCCAGAATTCAGTGACCTCCTATAGCAGGGGTGGGCAATGTCAGGCCTGCGGGCCGTATAAGGCCCGCGGGGCTCCTGCCCGCAAACCCTGCCCCTTCCACGCGATTGGCTCCTACCCGCAAACCCCGCCCCCCAGTGCTTGTAATTGGCTCCCGCCCGCAAACTCCGGCCCCCAGTCCGCAGAAATCCCAGAAACCCTGCCCCCACCCCCCCTGGTTATAAATATCCAAATGGCCCTTGGCAGAAAAAAGGTTCCCCACCCCTGTCCTACAGTATAGGACAGAGGCTGTCTGCACACAGCTGTTGCTGTTTTGTTTTGCAAAAAAAAAAGGCAAAATAAGATTTATTTAGCGGGGTGGTAGATTTATAAGGTGCCATTAAATTGGTGTCAACTCTTAGCAATCACATAGATAGACCTTCTCCAGGATAACCTGACCCTTCAGGTCTTCCAACGGTGCACCCATCACCACTGTAATTGAGTCTATCCACCTTGCTGCTCTTCTCTTTCCTTCCATCTTTCCCAGAATTGTGGATTTCTCAATGGAGATATGGTTGGTTGTTGTGGGTTTTCCGGGCTGTGTGGCCGTGTTCTAGCAGTTTTGGTTCCTAACGTTTTGCCAGTCGCTGCGGCTGGCATCTTTAGAGGACAGGAGCACAGCTAGATTCTCTCTGTGCCCAAGTGGAGGGTGTGTGTTCCTGCTGGTGTTTATAGCTGCTGAGAGGGTGTGTGTCTTCTGTGGGTCATTTACAAGAGATTAGGAGAGGGTTCTTTGTGGTGATTAGGGGGTGTGGTGCTGTCGTGTGTGGGATTAGCACAACTATTGTGTGAGTTGTTTGTATACATACAGGTTGCTTTCCCTGTGAAGACAATACTGAGCAAAGTGACTAAATTACCTGATTAATTATAAGGGTCTTTAATACTCTCTTAATGCTCTGACAGTGAACACAGATTTTTTTTCTTTTATTTTTTGGGGAGAGAGGGGAGGACCAAATGTTGACATACAAAACTGTTGAGTACTTGCAGATGAGCAAGCTTGTTGCAAGCTTAAAACATCCCCAGAGCATTCAGATATATTTACTTCCAACTTCAATGTTTGGGGTCACTGCATTTCCCAGCACATAGATGGGACTATGAATTAGTAGAATCTCAAAGAAATACTTTCAGCAGTTTTTCTCCAGGAGAAGTAACCAGGAGTTTCCATTCTCAAACCAACACAGACTTGTAATTCCATATCTGCCAATTAATGTCTCATCATTTCTTGGCTTTATTGGACAAGTGGAATGCCAACCATGCAGGCTGCTCCAGCAAGTTGTCAAAAACATAGAAGAGAGTAGTTGAAATTAACTTCTCAAGAGGATTTCCAGTCTACAACATTTTTGTAGTCATGTGTATAAAATTATTTTCAAATGTCATTCTGATGAGCAAGCTAATTAAGTATATAAAGGATAGGTCAGATCTATCTGTTAGATAGGTCATAGTTGACTTGGAAAAAGTATTTAAAGAATGCTCAACAGCAGTTCTTCACAAAACTGGAGCAAGGGTTCCAGCCTAGTATTCCTCAGTATTTTTGTTACTGACTTGGATGAAGAGAAAACACCACAAAAGCATGAACTAGCTGTCTCAACGGTGAGAAATGATCAACCATTCTTGCAGTACTATCAATGAAAAGCTTTATGTAAAATTTCTCCAAGAGCTCATACCACCAACAAAATTGGCAAGAAGCAGTCTTGAAAACGAAGAAAAGAAAGATGAAAAAGGAGGACAATCAGGTAGATAAATGATAAGTTTAGTCTTCTCCAGATTTAAGATACTGGGAAGATATCCAACTGAAGATCCCAGCAAGACAATTGGAGAAGGAAGTTCATGCTGCATCATCCAGGACAAGATACACCTGGATAATGTCAGCCAAATATGTCAGTTATATAGAACGAACGAAAGAAAGAAATCAGAGAACACAGAGACAAAGTATACAGAGTAAACAGAAATGAGATTGAGTCCTGAGGAACACACAGGGGTACTGTAATAGGAAGGGCTGAGAAGAGAAACCCTTTCAACTGGCGTATAAAAAATGCAAATAATACAACAGGTAGTAATTATATACAAACCTCCTTTAAGCTATTTCAAGAAGAAATGCTGGCACAGATGCTTTATGAATTCAATTACTCCTTTACTTCAAGCCACTGGAATACATACAGACTAAAATTTTAAGGTTAGTGCTCCATGTCCTGTGATATGCCTATAACACAGCTGTACATCTTGAGGTGGGATGGTGAAAAATAGAGGCTAGAGACTGGATGACTGGATAAATATTCACTAAAGCTGTCCTACTTCCTTATGGGGATAGCCTCCTCAACCCTTAATGATGGTTTCCAATTCACATGGAAGAAGACATTAATCTAGAAAATTAACACTCCTAGGTTTTTCTCTGGCTAACCTATACATTTTGATGCATTAAAGGCTTGCACCATGCTACAATAGCAAATTCTGGCCAGTAAGCAGCAGTCAGATCTAACTAGGTACCTAATCTCTCCTGGACTTTAGAAAAAACCTAAAGACCTGGTTATGCCACCATGCTTGGGGAGGGGAGGGGAACAGCCAGTCTTGGGGTTGGCTGGTCTCTTAGAATTGCCTTGACCAGCCTTACCGGCCCATGGGATAAGTAAGACCTACCATTGCTTGGATCGGACTGTATTAGATATTTTTATTGATTATTATTGTTATTTATGGTTTTTATTGATTTTAAACTTTTTATTGTGAACCGCCCAGGGTCCCTCCTTGTGGGGGAGATGAGCGGGATACAAATGTGACAAATAAATAAATAAACAAATAATCAATTATTCTCAGAAAATCCTAAATTCACAGTAATACTAGCAGCGTATCACTTGCAATTAGAAGGGTTTTTACACTGTGCACTTGAATGCTTTCCTCTCTGCAATCTCAAAGAGGAGGTATAAGAACAAACAATACCTATTATGACAACTGATGTACCATTTAAACAATGGCAGAAAGATATATCTAAGTTTGTATGGCAAACAAATAGTTACATATAAAATACTTCAAGATGCAAAGGAATGAGGAGGATTGGGACTGCCTGATTTGAAATTGTATTTTGCAGCCTACTGCTTAGTCTGGATGAAAGAGTGGGTTTTGCTGAGAAATAAGAGGATCTTAGGATTAGAAGGGCATGATCTGAGGTTCGGATGGCATGGCTTTCTATGGTACAATAAAGCTGAGGTTAATGTAGTTTTTAAGAATCATTATATTGGAAGTGCCATATTGAGAATATGGAACAGATATAAACCCAGGCTGTGCCCGAAAATGCCTTTATGGGTTTCAGCACAATAATTATTTTACAGGAAAGAAACAGCAGGTAAAGAAAAATGGTTAACTTATCAAGAGTTGTTAGAACAGGAACATGGAGAATAAAAGATTGCTCAAAAGAGCAATTGGCTGCAGGGGGATTTAGTTTTCAATGGTTTTCGTATACACAGTTAAGAGAAATATTTAAGGTAGATAATAGGACATTTGGAACTGAGCAGCAGAAGACAGAATTTGAACTTGAATTATGTACAAATGATGAACATGTAATTGCTAAAATGTATAAACTTTTACTGAAATTTGAAATGGAAGAACAACAAGGGAAAGACTGTATGATAAAATGGGCTAAGAACTTTGGACACAACATACTGATGGAACAGTGGGAAAATAACTGGTTAAAAGGATTGAAATTTACAATATTGTCAAGACTGCCAGAGCATGCTGATCAGACATATTCTTAAACGCTACTGAGGATTACAGTTCCTCAACAACATGCAAAGTTACTTCCATTTCCATTGCATTGTATAAAACTTGCCCGGAACTGAGTAAAAAGAATTAGTTAACTCTGCAAATTTTGAGATATTACATAGACTTTTATAAATAAGAACTGAACTGATACTGGATAAGTACTGAGTAAGCTGTAGACATAAGGTTTATTAACATTTAGTATTAATAATAAATTGGATATGATATCTTACAATCTGTATTTTACTGCTTAACAGGTTAAGTATTAGCATAGAACTTTATTCACAGAAAGATCTGTAATGTTATACAGTTTTATGTAAGCAATATTAAGTCTTAGATTCTGTTGATGTTATTGTTTTCTTGTATCTTTCTAGTTTGTTATGATACACTGGTCTACAACTGAAATAAAAATGGTTGTTGTTGAATTATTCCATTATTGAACCATACTTCAATTCCCTCCGTACAGTCACTCATGCCCTGGTCATCTCCCATATAGATTACTGCAACGCGCTCTACATGGGGCTACCCTTGAAGAGTATCCAGAAGCTTCAACTGGTCCAAAATGCATCTGCGTGCGCAGTTATTGGTGCCCCTAAATTGGCTCATGTGACACCTCTGCTGAGCCAGCTGCACTGGGTACTGGTGTGCTTCCGGGTACAATTCAAGGTGTTGGTTATGACCTTTAAAGCCCTACATGGCACGGGACCAGGCTACTTGAGGGACTGTCACATTCCCATAACTTCAAACCGTCCCACTCGATCATGTAGAGAGGGCATGCTTCGGACCCCGTCGTCAAGGGAGTTTCATTTGGCAGGGTCCAGAAGGCGGGCCTTTTCTGTGGTGGCACCTACTCTTTGGAACATTCTGCCCCCGGAGGTGAGACAGGCCCCATCGCTCCTGTCCTTCCGGAAGAATTTAAAGACCTGGTTTTGCCACCTCACGTGGGATGGGAATGGGAACAGTTCCTCTTGGAACTGGCTAGTGTCATAGAGCCCTTTTAAAAGAACATCTATCGCCTACTGGATTTTATATTTAATTTATTAGTACTGTAATGGTTAGAATGATATTTTAAATTGTAGTTATATTTAAAAATTTTAATTGTTGTATTGTAAACCGCCCAGAGTCCCCTCTGGGGGAGATGATGCAGTAATAAAAGTTGAAGTATAAATAAATAAATACTTCAATGTTCAGGGTAGGTTCTTTGACAGAATCCTGAATTCTGGGAAGTATACAATATTTTTCTCAGATACAGCTTTCAGTAAGATACTTCTTTTACCTTTCTTTACACACTGATTTTCTGATGAAATGCATGTGTACATTTGGGCTTCTGACACTAACTCAAGAAATCAAGAGCTACAAAATAGCAGTTTGGGTCTTATTTTTCTCTTTATTATCCTTTCTTATGTTTCATTTGATTTCTATCCAATAAAATGTCCCTTTATCAGGCTAAGCACTGGATTTTCACTGGAATCTTCCTGGGAATTATATAAATACTTTACAGTTCACTGGTGAAAATACTCAAAACCTACATATTCCGAATTTATATGAACATCCAATTTGGTCTGGTAGGTTGGGCATGCTACGGAATGTTGGTTGGTGGGGACTAGAAGGCGTTCCTTCTCTAATGTAGCACCTGCCCTCTGGAACATTCTCCCTTCAGAGATCAGGATGTCCCCGACCATGATGGCCTTCCATAAGGCCTTGAAGACCTGGTTATGTGCCCAGGCCTGGGGCCCTGAGTGTGTTAAGTGCCCCATTTCTTGGCTATACTAACATCTATGCATTGTTTACTTGGCAATCATATATACTTATTTTGCACTGTTTAATTGTTTCTAATTACTTTAACTGTTTTATGGTTTTTATGATTATAAGCCGCCCAGTCTCACTTGTTGAGATGGGTGGCTATAAAAATTAAATAAATAAATGTTCCTAAACAAAGGGGAAAACACCACCATGGATTCCTACCAACATCAAATAACTGCCATTGTAAGAGACTATATGATGTAATCAGAAGGAAAATCCATAGTATTAACTTTGGATTAATCTTCCTTTTGCTAGAAGTTAAACACTCTTCAAGAATAACATTAACAGCATTACAGATGTCTACAAAAGTATTTTTTCATATATTCTGATCAAGCATTCTTTATAGAACTTAGTTTTCCATGAAAGTCAAGTTTTGAGACAAGCACAACATATTTTAGCTCACAGGATTGTATTCTTTAACTATTCCATTTCTTTTTTAAAAAAAGGGATTTATCAACCCTTAAACAATAGTTTGTTAATATACCATAATTATAAAAATTGTTGTATAAAGAAAAAGTAAAAGTAGAATGAAAATTGTTATCTTCTCCACAAATTATCACAACAACAAAGTAGTCAGACAACAGCAATGAAACTAGAGATGATGCGCTACCCGTGAGAACAGAACTTTTGAACCCACAGTAATAATGGTATCTTTGTGATATGAAGAAGAAGGGTGAAGAGATCGGATATCTAGGATCACATCACTATTTAGCTCTGTGATATGCCTGTAACTAGGGCCTGCCATGTCCTCAAGCTAAAACAAGAGAGAGAGAGATTTGAAAAGATTAAATCAGAATCAGTTTTTAAGATACTTTCACTGTCTGTTTCAGCTGAAACAGAAACAGTTTTCTCTCAAGCATTATGTACTTTTTCAAATAGACAGATCATTGCTCTAAGTCAAACATTAAAAACAAGAAACAATGCCGTAATTCAACACTGTCAAGAATAAACTCCTTCCCAAAATAAAACACATGTTTAGAAGTAACATATCACCATCATCCTTTTTATATTACATATTGCATAAAAAGGAACTCAGTGGGTTTGGGTATTTAAATATTTTCATTTATATGCACCTAAATCCAAGGCAATTTTTAAACATTTATATCCAATCCTTTCACCATGGAGTGCAGACTTTTTAAATCTACACTGATCCTTTGAAGTAAGAGATAAATTTAAATGCAGCTGAAATATAGTCACTTGCCCCAGATTATCTGGTTAGCTTCATAGGATGGTGTTGGATGACATGTATATTATATTTCTATAAGGTGGATTCTATAAAGTACTACTTGATTTATGAGTGTTTTTAATTCTATCATCTCTATCCACGTCTTAAAATGCATAAAGATTGGAATTAGGGACAAAACCACAGACATTTCAGAAGAAATAACAGTATCAGTGTTTGATTCTATTTTCTGCCCTCTAAACCGGAAATTAATTATCCAGAGTTTCTATTCTTTACTCTCTTCTATAAAAACTCAAATAAATACAGTCCTATATTCCTTTCACAATAGTGGCAATCTTTTCACTTTCAGTCACATAACATAATCACACACAGTGACTGTTCCCGTTTAGCATGGCTATATTGCATCCTTCTCATGGCAGCACTATCATCTCACATGACTAAAAATTCTTTTTTTCATCAATGTACATCAGTGTGTACTTCACTTGCCACAGGCCTGTTTAAACTGCATGAATCCTCCACATTCCTCTCCCATGTTCTAAACAGAGGACATAGAAAAAGGATATATTGATATCCGAAGCAGCTTGATAAACATAGTTAGGCATTTTAGATCTTCCTGTCCTCTTCAACTCCACTCAATACTAAATGTTGCTAGTAGGTGGAGAAGTTTTGAAAGTGTTAAAGAATGATGACAACAGCATTCCCACCTGCAACTTTCAAGTAGGGTTACTCGATTCTGGCTTGGGAAGGTATTCAGAAATGTTTGGGCCTTTCACTGGGAGAATTACATTCTGAGAAGATGCACATTAATACCTGAATTTACTGTATGAGGAGAAATTTAGATAAGGAATTAGTGCACTTCTATCTTGAAGATTTCTTTTATGTTTCCAGGTTTTCTTATGTACTTCTAAGTCTGATTCTCTGTTTTCATCAGGAGAAATGCATAATTTTCTGCTGCACAGGTACTGCCAGTTCAGATGTTGTATATAACTTTGTTACTGCAAAGTAACAATTAAAGCAGGCTGCCTTTGCATTTATTTGAACTTGCTCCTCTTGCTGACCAATAGATCTGTCTGCAGAAGGAGGTTTTGGAGAGAACAGGAAGAAGAAAGTTCAGGCATATGTTATCTATCTATCTATCTATCTATCTATCTATCTATCTATCTATCTATCTAATTTATACCCCGTCTATCCCCTCCCTAACGGAGGACTCTAGGCGGCTTACATACATATATATATTTTAACATTTCATACATATACATTTAAATCGCACGCTAAGGAAGGGGGTAAGGGAACCGACTCTTCTAAGGCTCCGGACTACATATCCCAAGATGCCTTGAGCCGGCTGCTGACGTCCTTGTAGATGTTACTTCCGGGTCCGTTGTAACCGCCGCCATTCGATCTTTCCTCCGATCTTTTTTCCTCCGGTGGAACCGACTCCCAACAGGACGCCAGCAAATTTCCCCACTTAAGGTGGTACCCATTTACCTACTTGCTAAGCTTTCGAACTGTTGGGTTGACAGGAGCTGGGACTAGCAACAAGAGCTCACCTCGTTATATGTTATGTTTGAACAGAGGAGAATTATGTGAGAACCAGAGAGTCCTACCAGGTTAGGTTTTGTTTTTTGTTTTTAAAAAAATTGTCTTTAATCAGCGTGCTTGTGAGATGAGTTGATGCCTTTGCAGGGGACTTTACAAAGCCCCATAGGACCAGATACCTGCTCTAGGATTTGGCAGAAACTCATTCACAAATAGCTGCTGAAATAATGCATCAACTCTTGCCACATCCCAGTTCTTTCGCTGCCCCAAGCAATCTGATCTGGGTACCAGTGACAAAGCTATTAGAGTTTTCATTAAGAACAGAGATATGCAGCAAGAGAAACATGGCTATCAATTGTAGCCAAGATATAAACCAGATTCATCTCAGCAAAGGCTGGAGACAGTGGCATTTTAAGATGTGTTGTGATCCCACCATGCTTACACAGACAGAATTGGATGCTGGCTCTAGAAAGCAGCAAGTGTATTTCCCTTTGAGAAAATAACATTCCTGGGAAGATTCTAAAAGCCAACTTTAATGTTTGGAAAAACAGGCTTTTGCTTACCACAGCAACCAAGTATCATTTCCTCCATCAACAGTCAATTTGCACTCTTCTTAGGGAAACCTTATACCTCCCAGTTTTGCCCTGCTCCTTTTATAGCCAATAAACTGGAAAGCTGTTGAGACCGTCATTATTTAACAGAAACACCTACTCATTTATAGCAAATACACCAACCTTCTTGCAAGGATAATTGGGAATTACCAAACACAACTGCCTAGGATGCTGCCAGGGTTTTTTTTTACTTCCCGAGAAATCAAGGGAGCTTGGGGCTGCCCTTATAAATAAGGGGACTGCTGCTTAGCAACAAGTAAACCATACAGTTCCTGTCCACTTTTTTCCCTGAAATTTTACCATTTTGGGCAGGAAATACAGCCTCTGTAAAACCAGAATTCCTGAAGTGTTGACTGCAGAATTATATTCAGTTTTTTGCATCTCATGTAAAAGAGAACTTAGGTTATGAACCAACTCTTCTTAATGACAAGCATCCCAATTTATGTTCTTGCATCTTTCACATTGCCTTGATGCATCTTGATCAAAAAAGAACTGGAGAAGGTTTTTTTTTAAAGAAAACTGGAGCATGAAAAAAGACAGACAGGAATGAAAGCACAAGCCACTGCCCTGAAGAAAAATGTCATGTGGTCTTAAGTTTTGTTGGAGACTGACAAAACCTTCACAAAACCACCCAGATTCCAATGGGATCCCTAAGAGCCAGAGGAGAAATAAATGACCTCTGAACCTACACATATTTTCCAAAAGGGAGCCTTGATGGAAATACTTCAGCAAGGAGGAGAGAAATGTGTTCAGTCCTGAAGCCAATTATATATTCTTGAATTTCATTATCTCCCCTGGTGCTATTAGACTTCTTGGAGACCAGTCAACTCCACATCTATAACATGTCCTGAAATAATTTTTCACAACACAGTGGATGTTGTTGAACAGGATCACCATTCCAAGAATTATCTGTCTTACTTGGATGAATGACACTTGGCAGCCCCATTTCCACACCCTGTGCCAAAACCTTGTCAATAATGCTGTAATCCATGTGTAAACAGCAAATAACCCTATTTTAGGTGTAAAAGATGACTTCTTATATGAAAAGTGTGACAAAAGAAACATAGTCATAGCCAGGGAGACTGAGGAGCTGAATATCCCAGCATACAGAAAAGATGAGAGAAGGAAACAAGGGAAAAGACTTCCCTCAAAACATTCAGCGTTATAAACTCCACATCCATCTTAGCCTGGAAACAAGCCAAGTCTGAAGAGTCCTTAGCGACTTGTTTGGTTTGAGTGCTATGTTTCAAATCGACTCATTGTAGTGCAAAGTGGGGATCTGTTATTAATTCAAGATTAGTCTTACTTTTCTTTATTTACCAACTGTTCAAACCACCACTTAACATGTCAGGAGAAACAATCATTTTAAGTGTGTTTCATCATTTCCCACTGACAATGTTAATACCAAGACTCCATCCACAGGCTTCCATATAGGTTTGTACAACCTGTGTGAATGCTGATGTGTTCTCTGAGAGTCCAAACTAAACATTTTGCTTTGCATCCCACATGAGAATCACAAACACTATAAACTCATCATCAGGCAACAAGGTTTTTTCATAAATATCAGCTGCTATACAAGTGGGATCCATAACAAATGTTGCAGAGTATAATGGTCCTATTCAGTATGCCAGCCAGCTTCTTTCAAAATAATCCATCCAATTCACCCTCAGACCACAAAGGGCTGCCTTTAGGGAGGGAGCAGGCCCTCGTTTGCTGACACCCATCTTGTTGATGTTACTTCTTCACACAGTGCATAATTAATCTGTAAAATTCATTACCACATGATGTGGTGGTAGCCACTAATGTGCCAGGCTTTAAAAGGAGAATGGCTAAATTCATGCAGATCTACTTGACCAAGGGCTATTGCTCTTGAAATCTCCATGTTATCTTCAAGGGGGATAACATGCCTCCAAATTTTTGCAGCATGGAACAATCTACATCTCCTGCTTATGTGGGGGGGGGGGGGCAAATGTCTGCTAAGAAAGGCCTGATCAAGCAGGCCTATCCTTATGTTCTTAAGATGGTACTGTTTTGTCTTTTTAAATAATCTATATAAGGATTAGTATTCACCCTTGAACTGCTAATTAATTGCAGAGATGGTGATCATGAGAAAGATGTGGTATTTATTTCTATTTTCATTTCTCAGATATTTCTATCAGCCCTCATTAACTTGCTTCACCCAAGTTCATTTTTAAAACTATACCACACAAATGAAAAAAGTTTTACCTCTCCATGTCTTAAAGGAGTAATTGTTCCTCTTGATACTCCCATGCGAAATAGTGTTTCTGTGGCCTGCACACAAAAAGAGAGTTTATTTGAAATAAAGTTATCTGCTGTTTGAAATAACAACATTCACAGGACAAGACTTATTAAGAAGACAGTACCACAGAATTCAATAGGATTTCAACTTTTAATAAATATTTTTTGTAACAGTCCTTACTATTTATACTATATTTATATCATGCTTACATAATGCTTGACCAAAGGAAGACTTTTGAAGGATGCTCTGCTTTCTTTACATGTTGTAGTTGATGGTTCAGGGATTGTTAGAGATAAAAATGCATGACAATCCATATACCCAAAAAATGTCTCCAAGATCAAGTGGCTTTGGATATCAGGCCCCCCAGATCCACGGATTTTCCACCTTTAATCTTAGGTGGGGTTGCCCTTCCTATTCAAGACTGGTGGGCAATCAGGGGTCTTATTGGATTCACAGCTTCTATTAAAGAGCACTTGGTAGCTGTGGCCAAGGAGCCCTTTGCACAGCTTTATCTTCTGTGACAGTTGCACCCCTTCCTGAATCAGCAGGCCTTTCAGATACTCATTCTTGCCCTAATCTTGTAGCTTGACTACTGCCATGCACTCTACACTGGCTGCCCTTGAACACTACTCGGAAAGTTCAAATGGTCCAGAAAGCAATGGTGCGGGGATTGATGGGCATGCCACAATATGCCCATGTAACACCACTGTTTCACAAAAGCTGCATTCGTTGCTGGTGTGCTTCCAGGTGCCCGTTATTACCTATAGAGCCCTAAAAAGGTAAAGGTTCCCCCCGCACATTTGTGCCGTCATGTCCGACTCTAGGGGCCGGTGCTCATCTCCGTTTGTTAGCCGAAGAGCCAGCGTTGTCCGAAGACACTTCCACGGTCATGTGGCCGCATGACGCACGCGGAACGCTGTTACCTACCCACCGAAGTGGTACCTATCTACCTACTTGCATTTGCATGCTTTCATACAGCCCTACATGGCACAAAAACAGGTTATTTGAGGAATCACCTATCTCTCATAATTTCTACCCGTTCAGCAAGAGCTGGCAAGATGACATACTTTTTGTCCCTTCGATTAACCAATGCCCCATCAGGACTCAGGAAGTGTACATTCTCTGTTGTGGCACCTGCTCTTTGAAATGAGATTCCCCCCATAGGTTTGTGTAGTTCCAACACCAATGACGTTCCAGAAAGCCTTGAATGTTCCCCCAGAATAGAGTGGATGTAATTCCCTTTTTGTGCATTGTTTACTTATGTTGTATTTTTCTTATTGTTCCTTGTTTTATATTGTGAGCCTCCCAGTGTCATTTTGTGCCAGGCAGTGCCTAAATCTAATGAAATACATTAGCTGTGATTATTAATATTAAAAGGTTAAGTTTATAATGAGCTTTAAATCTACCTCTCAGATAATTCAGTGCAAGAGTTTTAATGTTAAAGAGAAAATACAAAATTTTCCAAGAATGATCATTCTTTTCTCAACATTACTAATGCTAATTAAAACAATATAGAGAATGATCAAACAAAACACTGCTTTGATCATGATACAAGAATTCAATGGTTAGAGCTACAAAGACTCATACTACAGTAAGAAGAATTACAATGGGTTCATTAATGTTCAAAATATGTAGGAAAATAATTTTTAAAATGCGAACAATATTTTTCTTTAAAGTGATTATTTTTCATTTATGGATTACGTTCCTATCCTGTCTCCTATGTTTCAGGAAGTCTTAATGCATTTTTATTTCTTTGTACTTTCAACTCTGGGTGAGACTGCAAAGAATACAGCTGCCTAGTCAGAGACCTCATTTTATTAGCTCATTTACACCCACAAGAACTTGCAGCCAGCCTCAAGACTTAATTCTACATTCCCTTGAAGATTAAAGGGGTGACAACTTCATGCAACCTTTTGTGTTTTTCAGAACTGATTTCTTTCATCAATTCTTCCTATCAACATTTTAAAGATGTTTCAGCAAAATAGAGCATTCTGTCAATACTGCTAAGCTTCCTTTGTTTCTATTGAGAGCCAATGGTCTATGTGACTTTTCTTCTTCTCCAACTGATAAGAGATCTCCTTTAATGTACTCACATAGCTAAACTCAGTTGTCAAAGCTTCTTAGATAAAAGAGTGTTTCACAGCATTGGTGAACCCAGGATTTCTTGATAGAATCGCCACTCACATATGCTAAGAAGATTAAGTGTATTTCTAAAGTGTTTTGTTTAAAATAAAGTTGGGGGAAAAGGAGGCTCATCACAGGTAAAACAAGTACTACTCATCAGTAGTAAGCTTTCTTTAAAAAAATACATTCAGAGGATTATGTAATTAGATAAGACAAAAGATGGAATTTCTGGCAAATGAAAGACAGTATTAACAGAAACACTAAGTGACTGCATAAATAAACAGGAAGAATGGAGTTTAAGACAAAAGATCTGAAAAAATAAAATTATAAAGAAGATAGGTGTTGGAAAGATTAAAAATAATTAGCACATTTTAGTAACTGGGTTTAAAGAAAAATATTGCAATAAACATACATGGTACTGGAAATATTCATACAGTAGAACATCACTAAAAATCTCCTTCAAATGTTAATAGTATAATACATGAATTGCTCAGACTGAAGAAGCTCCTTGGATAAGGAGCGAAACGTTTCCACTGAGAAAATAGAAATCCAGTTGACATGATTCAAGCTACAGACAATTCCACCTGGATGACTGAGAACCTTCATAGACATATAATACATGAAGCAAGTTTTCAGCAGCTCTGCAAATCTGTATCAAGGGGGAAAAAATAAGTCATAAGAGCTTAAAGGTTTAAAAAATAATCTCTCCTAGCAAGGTCTAAAGACAGGATTCAAACGTCCATGTCTGTTGAAGGAAGATAATTCCCTTAGTTTCTGGTGCACCTTCAGTATTTGCTCTGGGGAGAGGACTACCCTTCACAGCAGATACTGAGGGTGCCTGGGAAGAGGAGACTCCCCTAAAACGATGTCCAGTTCCATCCTAAAGATTTGCCAGAGGATAACTAAGGCATTTCTGCAAGTTTGCTTATCAAAAATGATATTATTATTTGTGTCCACTTTTCAAGAGCATCCAAATTAAAATGAAATACAAGCTATACCAAAACGATAACCAAAGTAATACAAATAATGAATAACCTAAGATCAGATTATTTAAAACAAAATATTGCAAAACAATTCTCTAAAAGCAGTGATTGCATGTAAAACATTTTTATGTGGCAGATCTGTTCCTTCCTGTGGAACAAAACATGAGGTTAGAGCAGTGCTTTCCAAACAAGCGACACACCAACGGCGGCAGTGGCGGCGGCACGGGGGTACGCGTGGCGGCGGCACGGAGGCGCGCACGGCGGCATGCACAGTGGCGACGGCAGCCTCGTGTTTTCTGCTAAAACGCGGAAGCGCTGATGGCGCGCCTCTGCCGTCATCGCTGCCGCCGTGTGCGCCGCCGCTTCCGGGTTGTGTTGCGACACACTAAAGTGTCGCAACACACAGTTTGGAAAGCTCTGGGTTAGAGAAAAGTAGTGGCGGTAAATCACAATGCTGTGATGAGATGAAATAAATGAGAAGTGTGTCCTATGTTGTATTGATAGAACACGCTGTAGAATACCATATAATATGTGTCCATAATAATTCAAGTCAAAAATAAAAAAACAGAAGTGACATGGTACACATGCCTGTCCATGTAGAGACATCCAGAAGCAGCTTCCAAAATGGCCACACAAGCATGGGGAAAAAGACAGGGCTGCTTTAACATTCTGAAAAGGTGCTTCATATGTGCTCCTCTGCATTCTAAAGAACTGCTTCAAAGCATCTGCACAACCCCAGGGAACAATTTTTGACTCAAATCCTATACTTCCAGAATAAATTGCACATTATTGTTTCTTGAAACACCGGTTCAAAGTGGAAAATAAGAGCATCCTCTAGTTGAGATTGACTCCTGATGGCTGCATGCATGCTGGTTTCTTGGCAGCATGGTTTGCAATTTTTCTGTAATTTTTTTTAACTTCCCAGTCAAATTAGTTCTGGAACTCCTAGGTTCTAACCTCTCTAAATACCAACCAAGACACCAAGATCAGGCATGGTGGCTAGGTGATACAGTCTGTAGTTTTAAATCCCATTTATTGCACTGGATAAATTAATACTGTGTTTACAGGCCAATATCCTGCTTATAGTTTTAGACATTAATTAATACAATATATTTAGGCATACTATTGGTAGCCTGCTTGGATACACTTTGTTTCCAAGTTTTAACTGACACCACTTCCTCATTCCTATCAACCTCTGAGAAAAATATTTATTCTTTGGCTGAGATGGCGAAATTGACAGCTTTGATTAGAGAAAAGACATTGACTAATTTTATGGCAAACTGCCCCTTTTGGACTTTTTGCGTGAAACAGAAAAGAATGAAATTATGATATAAGGATTTGATGATTAATAATATTAGTTGACGATGTTATGTTGTAACCTTAGAGCAGAGCTTTCCAAACTGTGTGTCGCGACACAAAAGTGTGTCGCCACACCACCCGGAAGCGGCGGCGCGCACGTGCACGGCGGCCGCCATGCATGCGCGTGCCGCCGCACGCCCCCCATGCCGCCGCACGCCCCCCACGCTGCCGCACGCCCCCCGCGCCGCCGCGCGCCCTCCCGCGCCGCCACCGTGCGCGCGCCGCCGCACTCCCCCGCACCGCCGCACGCTCCCCCGCGCCACCACCATGCGCGCCTCCGCACGCCCCCCCGCGCCGTCGCCATGCGCGCGTGTGTCACCGCCGCCGCTGGGTGTGTCACCAGCGGCAGCACTTTGGAAAGCCCTGCCTTAGAGTATAAGTTTTACTTATATCTGTTGTAAAAGGAGTCAGGAGTTATTACTTTTTCTATTTCTGTTCTCTTCTTTCTCTTTTTTTCTGTACTTCTCTTTCTCTTTCTTTATTAGTTTGTTAGATTTTATCTCTTTATTTCAACATTTAATAAAGTTATAAAAAAAGAAAAATATTTATTCTACCTTTCAAATAATTGCCAACATGTCTTTCAAAGAAGAGTAGGCACAGATTTAACATGGTCTTAAGGACAACTGTAATCACTGTTTTGGTTAACAATTATAGATAGGGGCCAGATCGTCCAACTCTCACCCTTCCACTAAAGAACACCATTGAATTTAAACAACACACACAAGTCCAATATATTTATTCATGCATATTATGCATTAATGGCCCACATCCCCATTCATTAACGAAATGAGCAGTAATTAAATCCAATAGAAGTGTGTATATTTTTCATCTAGAGCTGTATATTACTTCATTAAATTGTGGAGTCCTTGGTGCTCTCTGAGCCTTGTTGTTTTCTTGCAGACGTTTCATTGCTAGACTAGGCAACATCTTCAGTGCGAAAAGGGAGTGGGACTTGCTCGCTGTTTATATAAAAACAGCACAATATACCCTAAGGAACTCTTAACTCAGTCAATCAACCAAGCAGCAAACAACAGCCCAATCAAGGAACTCCTAAGGGGAGAATATGTCTATGAAGGTTCTCAGTCATCCAGGTGGAATTGTCTGTAGCTTGAATCATGTCAACTGGATTTCTATTTTCTCAGTGGAAACGTTTCGCTCCTTATCCAAGGAGCTTCTTCAGTCTGAGCAAAGTTGGTAAGGGAATCCTAAATATGTTTCTAGGTAGCTGTGTGACCTTACACCTGGGGTCATGGTTATATTGAGATGTTATTTTTAAGTCCTTTTACCATCTCCTAAGGGGAGAACAACACCTCCACCAACAGAAGCAGGACAAGCCATGGTATATAAACAGAGATCAAGTCCCACTCCCTTTTCGCACTGAAGATGTTGCCTAGTCTGGCAATGAAACGTCTGCAAGAAAACAACAAGGCTCAGAGAGCACCAAGGACTCCACAGTTCAACCCTCAGCTACAAATATTCTCTTCGATTGGTACTTCATTAAATACCAGATGCAACATGCCAACAGGTGACAGTGTAGTGTTTCTTCATTCCATTTAAACAGCACGCCAATTATTTTTCAAGATAGTATGCCAATTATTTTGTTGAGATCAGATTCCTATCAGGCATGGCATGAATTCAATCAAGTATCTGCAAACTCATTATAACCTCTAATTCTATTATTTGAATCTATTAAAAAAACTTAACATGACAGCTTTCGAAGACACAAGATACTATTAAGTTATAATTTGACATCAGGAAAAAGAAAGGTTGAAAGTTGAGGCTTTTCCAAATGGAGTGAAAAACTGAGGAAGTTCTTTAAAAATAAATAAATAACTACACAATATAATTTGAAGGCAGTTTCAGGCAAAAGTATCAGCAATGGAGATAGTCAGAATTACTATCATGTGTCTCCTATGTTCCCTAAGTCACATACGTGAGATGGGTAGCAATATAAACCAATTAAATAAACAACTCCAGGAAAGTATTAAATATGTATCACTCTCAATGATGTTTGTGCACATTTGTTTCTAGGAAGGAAAAAAAGAAGGAAAAAAACAAAACAAAAAGAAGAAAAAGAAGGGCAAAAGTATATATTATTATTTAAGACTGCTGGAGCACATAGAAGGAACATTAATCTTGGTCTCCTCTCTCTTTCCCAGCCATCCAGAGGGAAACTCTTAATTTCTCACTGCTATTGGCAGGGAATATAGAAATCTTGCTAAAAGCACTACTACAGGGGTCAATTGCACAGCATTTAACCTCATTCTTCTCACAGAGATAGACAGTCAGCTGTGTATGTGGAGAGGAGAGGAAGAGAGTATGCATGAATGGGTGTGCACGTTATATTGTGCTCAAACCCATTCTGATGGTAGCCAATACAGCTTCCAATATTGAATAGTGATTTTCATTCCATATCCTGTATCACATTTGGAAGCTTAATCTATTTAAAAAAAATAACAACTGTAATAATATCCACTGGCTAGGACTTATGAGACCGCTTTGCTTTAACAACCGAGTTGCCGGTCCCAATTGTGGTCACTAAATGAGGACTACCTGTATGGTAAACTTTGCGAGAGTTCTTGATTCATTGTGTTCACTACAGGACCCTAAAGATGGATCCAGAAACATGATCACAATCACAACAGCTTTACATTGTATGATTATGTCACTATTTACATTCGCCTAACGCAAAAGCAAATTTATGTATGCAGTTCAGGACAATCATTTATACATAAATTCAAAAGGTAAAAAAAGAATGTATCTTGTCCAACTTCCAGTGCTTTATTACAACACCACTGTCCATAATATGGATTATCAATTGCATCTAGTGTGGGTGACAAACGGCCCTTTATTTCAATAGACATATGCCATACAAACCCTCCAAACTAATCAGAAACAGAAGAACAAAACTTAAACTATTTCACATTTCTTGGAGTTGCCCCTGCCTTCTGTCTAGACTGATGGCTAATTAGAACTGAATCATTTCTGACAAAGGATACCTGTAATCTGATGTAGAACTAGTTGGTGCAATATTTACTTTGGAATACCTTCAAAGTGAAACTAAGGATTTACAATCAATTGGGTGAAAATCGTTAAAAGGTCAGGCAACCCATTCATGTATTACAAAAGTGTTTCCCATTTGAAAAATTGACCTCTTTGGGGTTTAATATACTGGGCTTTATAGTAAGGCTTAGAAGAATGGACTTTGAAAAATTCCATGAAAATTTTTCAAGTATTTACAAATGTTTTAAATGTGGTAGGAATTTTTACATAACTGAAAATTGTTCTGTTCATTACAGAATTGTAATGTGGTACATACAAAGCTGATTAAGTTTATCCTCCTTAATAACATCTGTATGGTTGTACAAATCAAAAGTAGCAGAAATCTGATGCAAAATATGAGACTGTATCATTGGCTAGAAAATCTAGTCTACTTTGTATTAATCTTTGTCATGCAAAGATAAAAAGCCAATTCATTTGTAAAGAATGACTGTATATCTTCAATGCAGTATAGGGTTTTAAATCAGGTATAGCAGATTCTTTTAGCTACAGATCACGTACGGTAAATCCAGCATTCTTCATACTTTGCTAAGCATTCATAAGGTTAAACATTTGTTTCTCTTCCCAATGCCATATTAACCACCTTGTGAATATCAAACCAAAATGGTATAACCATAGAACAAGCCTAAAATATGAGACTGTGTCCCCTCCAAATATTACACAACATACAGAAGCTGAAGACTAACTCTTGCAAAAAAAAAGAACTGTTGAATTAACTGTATTCTGTGAGATGAATTCGGCCACTTACGGGTTTGATCCTTGACTCTCCTAACTTGTTCAGACTACCGATAAGAAAATAATGGACTACATTCAGGTAGCAGTGAATATCTCTCTGAGAGAAGAGGTGATGCTCTCAGCCTCAGAAAAGGCAGCATTATGACCCTTTATCCTTCAACCCCCTCATTACAGACAAGTATTGATCTGTCTCCAACCTTCCATTTTTAGGGAAAGTTGTTGAAGAGCAGTTACAAATGGTCCTGGATGAAACATATTGTCTGGATCTCTTCCAGTTGAGGTTCAAGCCTGGGCATGGTATGGAAACCATATGGATCATTCTTATGATCTGTGGTAAGACTTGGATGTGAGGGATGTGCCTCTCCTTGTTCTGCCCGATCTCTCAGATGCATTGAATGCCATTGCCTATGGTATATTTTGAGCCATATGCAGGGTCTGAAAGGCTGAGGCACTGTTCTTCAATAGTTTTGCTTCTTCCTTAATAAGCAGTGCCAGTTAGTGATGGTGGACACTCCAATATGGGGTCCTTCAAGGCTCAGCATGTCCCTCATCTTCTTTAATAACTACCTGAAATGGCTGGGAGAGGTCATCTGTCAGTTTTGGGTACCTTTAGTATGCTGATGGTACCCAGCTGCATCTCTCTACCATGAGCTGAGCAGGAGATGAGGTGAAAGACTTGACTGAGTGCCTTGAGGCTGTAAGGGACTGGTAGACCAGAACACAATGAATCCAAGCAAGACAGAGATGCTGTTTGTTCAGAATTCCTTATTCCAACACTCTTCCACCTTTTAACTCCTCTCATCTGTCAGGAATTCCATAGCAGCAGGTAGTAATATTGGGCAGGAGGTTGGTCTAGATGATCTCAAAGATACTTTCCACCCGTTACATACTATGATTCTAAGAGCAACATGAGATACACTGTTGAAACCCATCCTTTGGAAGGCCCATTTCCAACAATGAGACCTACACACCTAGATCTCAAGACTAAATCTGGCTCAACTGGTCTTTTGCTCCCAAAATATTTTGAACTTCAAATATTGGCTTTATACGTATTCTGAAAACAAGGTATGATTAAATATTTCCTTTGCATTTCTACCATCATTTCTTAGTGCCAGATACAAAATATACTGCAATAAATTATTATTATTATTATTATTATTATTATTATTATTTATTTATTTATTTATTTATTTATTTATTTATTTTCTAGTCTCTGAGGCTTTTGCCCAAAAAGCTAATAATACAGGAATGAATGAACAGTATGTTTTATGCCAATTAAAATTTAGTTTATAAATTGGCACTCCTGTTGCTTCTTGTGTGCTAACTGATCTCAACTGATCCTAGCATAACATATATTACACAACCATATTTAGGAAAGAACTGAAGACCTGGTTCTGCCGCCTGGCATGGGAAGGAGGAAAGGATAGTTCCTCATGGAGGTGGCTAATCCCTTAATCTTATAATGTCCTTCCTTTTATTAATTCTATCTCCCATCTGGATTTTATAATTATTTATTACATTGACTGTATAAATTGATGTTTTATATTTTATATTCTATTTTAATTTATTTTATTGTAAACTGCCCAGAGTTCCCCATTGGGGGAGATGGGCGGTCATATAAATTAATTAAACAAACAAACAAACAAACAAAATAATAATAATAATAATAATAATAATAATAATAATAATAATAATAATAATATAAATAGAGCACTAGGATATAATTCTTTATTGGATTAGAGGTAACAGTGGAACTGGATTAATATACCACTAGTGGGGAAAAAAAAAGAGGTCTGGATGTTTTTGTGTTACTTTATTAGCACAGTGCTAATCTTCTTCTTCCTAGCGTTTTCCCGCTATTTTCGCGGGGTCTGCTTTTCCGATCTTGAAACACCACTTTGCCCGATCATCTGCATCCTCAGGGCATAGCCCATCAATTTACATATCCTTATTGATGGTGTCCTGCCATCTCTGTTTGGGTCGCCCAGGTGGCCGTCGGCCATCGATTTTAAGATGGTAAGCTATTTTGGCGACAGTGGAAGGTGCCGCTCTAAGGACATGTCCATACCAACGAAGCCGGCTTTTTCTCATCTTCTCTGTAATTAATGACACGCCTAGCTGTTGTTGAATGGCATCATTTGTGACGTGGTCGAGTAGGGAGATGCCCAATATCCAACAGAGCATACGCATTTCCATAACATGGAGACAGCTCTCTACACTCTTTGTTGCTGCCCAACACTCGGTGTCATACAATGCCACAGGGAGGACAATTGTCTTATAGATCTTAGATTTGAGACAGATTGGCATTTGTTTGTCACAAAGCACACCAGTGAGTTCTCGTCAACGCAGCCAGGCCTCATTCACCTTTGCTCGCACGTCACCACTGATGCCACCATCGCCTTGGAGATGGGAGCCAAGATATCAGAAGACATTGACCTTCTTTAAGTTTTCTCCATTTATTTGGAGCGTTCCATGGGTGGTTACAGTCTCTAGGTACTCAATTTTCTTTATGTTCAGGCAAAGTCCAAAATGGTTGAGACGGTCGTTCCATGCCTGTACTCGCCACTGCAGTTCATTCCTAGTGGTAGAAGCAAGCATGACATCATCAGCGTGGAGTATGGTCCAGGGTGCATTTCGATGCGACAGCGCGGAGCCTTGGTGCACTCCGTCACTGGAAAACTGTTAGAGAGGCCAGCTGGACATCTCACACAGTTACTAGTGTTCTTATATAGCATTTTGACCCAGTCAATAAGTAGTTTAGGCACCCCGTGGTCACGGAGGGTATACCAAATCAATTGGTGTGGAACACGGTCAAATGCCTTTTCCAGGTCTAGAAATGCCATGTGCAATGGTTGGGTCTTCTCTCAATGTTTCTTTATAAGCTGACGAGCTGCAAAAATGGCATCAATCGTCCCACATCCTTTAACGAAGCCACATTGGTTGATGGTAAGTTGGACGATGTTGCAAGTGCTTTGGTCCAAAATTTTCTCGAAGATCTTCATAGTATGTGACAGGAGGCGAATTGGGCGATAATTGGCGCAGTCGGCTGGGTCTCCCTTGTTTTTAAATATGGGGACTGTTATACTCGTTGACCAATCATTCGGTACAGGGGCATTTCTCGTTACAACATTGAAGAACTCTGTCAGCCAATATACCCCGTATAGCGGAATTCCTGCAATTTCCAGAGATCCGCAGGTAGATCATCAAGTCCTGGGGCCTTCATGTTCGTCATACTGTCTACTGCATTTATGACTTCTGTTGTGATAATGGGCAAAAATTAGCACAGTGCTATTGTTAAGTATATTGTGGACTTCTGGGGAAGAAATGGCAAGTAGACCGGCTCTTCGATAATTCCTCTCCAGACAAGGAGAGGACTTGAGATCACCTACAAGTGCTCCAGATAGTTGCTCCTTGCAAGGAGACCGCAAGACAGTGGTCTCCAGCAGGTTTAGAGCTCTGGGAGACGAGAGAATAGCCATCTTGCTCAAACTGCGGTCAGCACCTTTGAAAGGACACAATCTTTGCATACTCCCTTTCTAATCACTTTTGGAAATTGCTTGTTAACTGCTTTTAAGAACCTTTGGATTGACAAGTCTGAAAACACCAGTTAAGTTTCCTTCAATCCTTACCAAAAGAAGTTTTAAATACAAGTTTAAGGACTTAAAAAAATATTTTTTTTTAATAAGCAGCAAAAGGGTGATTAAAGCTTTGATTTTAGAAAGTTACAGATAGACTAAGGGTCCAGATAAAATTGAAATAAGAATTTGGAATAAATTATAAGAATCCTTCCCATGGGAAAATGCTTTTCCTTTGAATTATTTTTAAAAAAACATAAGATAAGGCTTTAAAAAATGGACACTAGAGGGAACTAAAAAGAACTAAAGATTACAATTAAAAGAGAAAAACACTCAAACTCGACTTACTAATACAGAATGAAGCAAAATATTTTAACTGGATATATTGAAGGATATTTTTGAACAATAGACCCAGAAGTTAATTTTAAGAGTGTCTGCCTCTATAGACAGACTGTGTCTAAAAGATGTTCTAGAAGAGAAACAAGTTCTACCTGACAAGATTGAGACTGAGTTGAAAGTGGATTTACAAATGGACTTCCGGTGGGGACATGGCGGACTGAACAGCTGTGCCCATGGGCTCAGCGGGCAGAACTGACAACGCAGCAGTTTTTTGGGGCTCAGGCAGGTTTTTCCTGAAGCCCAGGAGTGTTTTTCCGGAAAAAGGAAAACACCTGGAATCACCCCATCTGTCTTCCGGACAGCTGCTTGCAGCCAGAAGATCGCAAACAGTGTTCCTGCTCGACTGGTAAGAGCTAGCCGCGCTGTAGCCTTAAAGGGACACTAACACTGGCCACCCCATCTCTAAATCACCCAATTTGTATTTCTTTTAAGTACGCATACCCTAAGAGAGGCTTTCTACAGCAAGGAGAAGCAGGTTCTCTTGGTGCTTATCGTTATTTTTGGGATTAATTTTTTTTTTTAATTCTTTTTACGTTTTGGACTTTGTTTTCCCTCCAAACATTAAGGAGGATTGAGAATAAATAATTCTCTACCTGTTATTATTTTTGTACTAAATTTGAAGATATTTTCCTACACGTTGAATCGGCTGTTCTGAACTTTCAGTTTCTGCTTCTACTTTCCCTGGGGAACTATCTGCATATCTCACTTTCGCTTGTGTGAACACATTCCGGAATCCTTTCATATCTTCGTCTTTCGCTGGTTAAGCTCCTAGGGGGCGCCATAATCTACTGCGTGAGACATGGAAGATTTTAAACAGACTTTCTCTGACTTCCACCAAGATTTTAAACAGATTTTTTCTGATTCCTACCAAGTTTTTATGCAAGGCATTCAGGATATTGTGGAAAATATGAGGTCTAAAATGTGTCATCTGGTTGGGGGTGTCGTGGATGAAACTGTGGAATTTAACAGCAACAGAAATGTCTCTTCTAAGAGTGAGATCGGGACTTCTGTTGAAATGCTGGGTGAAGATCGGACAGTCGAATTGGAGAAATTTAAGGGAGAGATTGAGTTGCAAGCCATAAGTGAAATTGATCTTCTGGTGGAACGCCATGGAAAAGAAGAGGTTATTATGTATGGGAGGTCTCCAGAAGATAAGTCGGAGTTTTTGAGGGGAGCAGTTGGGCTGTTCGATTTTTTAAAGAAAAAAGTTCTGTGCATATAGTGGGGATATGTAAATGCTCTGGTTTATTTTGAAGTGCGATAAGGGTTTGAGAATATTTATTTGGATTGTTTTTAGGGTTTCGCTGATTTCATTTATCTTTAATGATTTGGATTAAGATTATTAAGGTATAATAAAAAATAAATGTCTATCTGGATGGTTTTGGGTTTAATATGATTATTAAAATTGTTGTATTATCAAGTACAATGGCAGACAATTTATATGTTTTTTAGTTTGATCTTTATTATAGTAGACAGGAATGTATAGAATAGTAGTACGAAGGAAATAATTAAATAAATGTTATCTTTGGGGGGGAAGTTGATTAGGAGGTTTATATATTGTGAACCGCCCAGAGTTCCCCGTTGGGGGAGATGGGCGGTCATATAAATTAAATAAATAATTTTTTTTTTTTCCTTTTAATATAAGGGAAGGGAGTAACTGTATTTAGTGATTTTTTTAATGTGCCAACGGAATGATTTATAGAAATAATGTGATTCTGGTTTAATATAGAGTAAGGGATTGATTATGGGGAAAAAATGTGTATATCCTTGCTGTTAAGTCGGAAGTCACCTCTTTTTGTAATTTTGAAAAAAAATTCTCTTGTGTTTCTACATTTTAGTTTTTTTCTTTTTTTCTTTGTAGTTTTTTGTTTTTCTGTAGCTTTTCCCTTTGCTTGAAACTTAATAAAATTCTTATTTTAAAAAAAAGTGGATTTACAAATGACAGACTACAAGAATGACATGGAAAAAGATGTTACAATGGACATACAAAAGAAACCAGCTGATGTCTTAATAATTAAAAAGGATATACAAACAACAAACCAAGAGAGTGACCTGATAATTTTCCTATCTTAGATTTACAAAAGAGGCTTGTTAAAGTTTTGAAGAATTTTGTAAGAAGTAAAAAAGGAAAAAAATGGAAAGAAATCAAGTTCTAGGACATTATTTGAAGACTAAAGATCAGGATTTTTAAAAGTAAAAGGAAGGATTGATTATTTATTTATCAATCAAATTTCGCCACCGCCCATCTCCCCAAAGGAGGGACTATACTATAAAGTTGGTTTATTTGATCAAGGTTAAAACAGATATGTTGTTATCTCTGGTAATCCTTAATGGACTTTTGCGGACATCAGGACTTACAGTAAATCACGAGGCTTTAAGGATCTGTTTATAGATAAGAGATGGGATATGGGAAGAAGAGATCACTTGTAGTTTAAGAGAAGGTGATAAATTACTAAAATTGTTTATACTTGTTGTGATAAAGGTGGGAAGTCACTTCTTTATATATTTTTCTTTTTCTTTAGTATATTCTTATTTTTTCTATTTTTATTTCTATTTTTTGCCTTCTTCCTTTCTTTTCTGCACCTTTTTCTTTTTATTCTTTTAGTTTTTTTAGTTGTATAATTTTTTATTGTTGTAATTATAATTCTTAATAAAATTACTATTTAAAGAAGTATATTGTAAATGAACTTATAGCCTGCCTATGTGAATACCAAGAAACAATTGTATCACTGTTCTTTAAGGAAAATGAATAAAAGGTGTTTCAGTACTCTACAATCTTCATTTTCCTCAACATCATTTCCTGCATTAATTTACTTCAGTGACAGACATTTATTTGCACCATAAATTATTTAAATTCAGGATTGCAAAATCAGAACTCTGTGAATTCAAGCAAATCCTCTTTGGTCTAGATGTTTTTAAGAAAAATGTGTTTGTTATTTCTTTATGAAAAGTTACACCCCAATCTTCAAACATGTTATGGGATACAATAAAATTTTAAAATGTAATAATCTTCCAGCAGATTAAAATAAGGTAAGAATAGCAAAACAAGAACTGTAACTGCAGTACTTTCAGTGGTCATCTGTGAATTCACATGCCTGGATTATACATCTGCAGAGCGCTCCATCAGAACCTTCTAGAGCTTGCTGAATTGTTTGCCAGGAGACTTATCCTCCATCGATACCACATATCTAAGCGAGGCTCCTACCAAACCCTTTCAGCTTCTAAGACTGACATAGGTGATCCAAAGGAACACTGAGGTTACCTGACACCAATGTTGGGTTGGTGGACTGCGTAACCCGCAGAAGAATTGCACTTTCAGGTGACTAATTAGTTCTTCACTGATTCACACATATACTTTAGGAGGTGAACATCAAATAAAACCACACAAAAAGAAGACAAAAATAGCAAATGAAAACCATACATCACCAAAAAAAATGAAATCCATAAACCAACCTATCGAAAACATACAGCTGGAGCTTCCCAATTCCACCTCCCAGAAGACAGGCTCATCTATTGTCCTGGCTGGCCCAATATTTTCTTGAAAAGCATTGTTTGAAATCCGAATCTCCATTCTTCCTAATTTGCACAATTCATTCTTTCACATTGAATGAGTCATCCTCTCTGTCTCAAGTTTACAAGAGGAACATCTTGCAGAGGTGTTTAACCTCTTCACAAGCATTTAATCAGTTTCCAGTTAATCTGATTAAGGCAAGTTCTCATCCTGCAGAACTTGTTAGTTGTGAAAAATCTAAAGCAGGATAATGTACTGGAGAAGAAAAGCAGTAAGTTCATGTGTTTGTTTTGAAAACAGTCTCTGGTAAACCCACTAGCCTGATTATCATCACCAAAATCTTTGAAGACAGACATTAATGGCTGACAACTTTATTCCCACTGAGGCAGCTCAAATTAGTGTGGGCAGGAATATATCCATAAAAACAATTTCAGTTTATAAATATCTGGAATCAATTAGATGAGGGGGAAGTTTCCAAAAGGCCACCCATTAATAAACACAAAATAATTTGTGTCTGCTGTCTTGTTTGTGATAATTTTTTATTGCTACCTCAGTTTCAGATGTCACAGTAATTACTTCCACATTCTGATTAAAACATGAATTGAAGCCACATGTTAAAAGACTCTCATCAAAAGTGCAGGGGTAAGCACAGTTTTTTAGCTACTGAAACACCGACAGCTAAGAAAAGTGCTGCCTCATGAACTATTTTTTTTAATTACTCAGCCAACTTAGCTCCAAGGTTTCACTACCCTGAAGCAATAATTGTAATAGCTTCATTGTAATAGCTCCTAATTGAATCCCTTCAAAAGAAAACTAGCTAACCCTTCAGTGAAAATATCACAAGGCTCCGAAAGCTTTACAATAATTACAAGATTAAGGCATCTATTAAAGACAGCCAGTGCTACTGGGACAAGCAAAAAGACCCAACAAATTTATCTTATTTATTATTCATTCATTTTTTTTCCACTGCAGATTAACCAAAGGTCGGAGGTTCGAATCCCTAGCCCCGCATGACGGAGTGAGCTCCCGCACTAGCCCCAGCTCTTGCCAACCTAGCAATTCGAAAGCATGCAAATGCAAGTAGATTAATAGGTACCACTTCCGTGGGTAGGTAACAGCATTCCGTGTGCGTCATGCCGACCACATGACCGCGGAAGCGTCTTCGGACAGCGCTGGCTCTTCGGCTAACAAACAGAAATGAGCACCGTCCCCTAAAGTCGGACAGAACTGCACAAATGTGCGGGGGAAACCTTTACCTTAGGTTTAAGATGGTAAATACTATTTTATATTAGAGGAAAGGAAATAACAGCTATATTGTCCAGGACCTCAGGACAAAAAAATGGCTAGCATGGAGAGAGAACAAAGTAGGAACAGTCACGTATGCATGTATTCATCTCTCTCTCATTCTCTGTTGCAGCAGAGAATTTCCGAATACATTAAGCATACTTTTATCAGGTGGCTTTCCATGGCCTTCCTACAGGGAGCTAAATATTTTCAATGTTGATGGCTGGGAAGATAGGCATAAGGAGGGAGAATTCAATGTATATTTTAATGCACACCCACCTAGTTTATATTTGTCAAACTAATGCAACCAAACCAATACAATTAATCAAAATACAAATACCAATCGTTTGCACTTTTCTGAATTGTGCTGCAGTTCTCAGTCCAAAGTTGTGCACAGAATATGAGTATACTAGAAAAAGTGTATATGATTTGTTCCATTATGAGAAGTTGCTTGCAAAAATGTATATATTAGGAGAAACGGACATGAAAATGTGTATGATTTTCATGTAAACGTTTATGTGACACTAAAATTGGAAGAAAGAACCATTAAAATGAGAGAAACTGAAGTTGTCACATTCATACATCATTATGGACTATTCTTAAAGACTGAAGATTAGAAGATACTGTGCAACTGTCAGCCTCCCTCCATCTGCCTAATTTTCTACTTCTTTGCTGCTATTATCATCAACTCCACCTTTGCTTGAAGCGCTATTTGTCTGAAATGGACTAAATATCTGAAGATTTAATTAATGACTAGCACAACCCATGTGCTTTGGCATCCCTATTCATATTATGTTTGTAGAATGGGAAGAACTGCAATTCAGCAACTCCCCAGGTTCAGAGGTAGGTAAAATCAAAAGCCATGTCCATCTTGTCTAGAAAGACAGAGTTTAATCTTTGCACTGGTGTCTTGATAGCTTACATACCAAATTGATGCAATTTTGCATTTAACAGTTAATTGATTTTTTTCCCGCTTTTAACTGCACATCTCATATTTACAATAAGGCATGGTATTCACCTGCAACAAAAATATAGAACAAGTCATAATTACTATGAGCCAATGTCAACTGTGCTGCCAAACTGCATGTTGTATCCATAGTTTAAAAAGGTAAAGGTTTCCCCTGCACAGTTGTGTCCGACTCTAGGGGCCGGTGCTCATCTCCGGTTCTCGCTGTCCGAAGATGCCTCCGCGGTCATGTGGCTGGCATGACGCGCGCGGAACGCTGTTACCTACCCACCGAAGTGGTACCTATTTATCTACTTGCATTTGCATGCTTTCGAATTGCTAGGTTGGCAAGAGCTGGGGCGGGTGCGGGAGCTCACTCTGTCACACGGCGCTTGTTTGTTTGTTTGTTTGTTTGTTTATGAATGAATGATCCATAGTTAAGGATCTTTAATAACTAAACAACTCCAAGCCCTCCAAAGCTTCTGAAAATTTTAGAGGAACACTTAAGAGAAACACTGAATATAGTGACAAGCATATGTAAGGGAAAGGATCCAGACACCAAAACCACACTGAATGTCAAATGGTTTAAACAATTTATGATAGTTTTATGTATCAGATCTGATCTAATAAATGTGTTCTTATCGAAGTTTACATCAAAGCATTAGCAATGCATAAAGGCAGTAACTTAGTCCCAATCTTATTCTCATCAGGATTCAGAACAGGTTTTATCTCCCTATCCAAGGTTAAGTAGCCTCAATTCCTAGCTATTCCTAATTACATTTACAGGAAAAGTATACTGTTTTGCTCCTTTACTCAGTTATGTTTTCTGAGAACTGGTAAGGGGGGAATCAATTCTTTGTACAACTACACAGTACATATTCTCCCTCAACAGCTCACCTGGTTTACTTCAATGATTTATAAAAGCAGAGAATCCTCTAGTGTAGTACACAGTCAGCATAGTCTCATATGCCACAATCTTAAATTGTTCCATTTCTAACATTACTACTTCTTCCTGAGAGAGACATCTTGGGAAGGATAATTAAATCCTGCCTCAGATTCCTAAATCCATATGATGCATCTCAGTTCTGGAATGTCAAGATGCAAGTTAGCAACCAGTTCTGAGATGTGTCAAATAGCTTCCATACAAAAGAGAGAGAGATTTTGTTGTGTTTATTAAATGGATGGGATATTTTCCACAACCAAACTATAACCTCTTAATGAAGCAAACAAATTATTTTAAACAATTTTGGGGATAGGTTAGGATAAAATGAAATATCAACATAATCAGTACTGTTAATATTTTTATAACAATTATTTAAAACAAGGATATTTAAATAAACTCAAATTAAATTGAGTGGATTCAAGAAATTTTTTTTCCTAAATAAGATGAGGGCTTGTCTTTCCTTAACAGAACAATTTCAAGGGAGTATATTTTAAGCTTTTGCAATGCCAGTCTCCTTGAAAATGGAACTGTCTTCCATCAAGGTTGACTTTTACAGTCTTGGTAGAGCCAGCCTTCCCCCCATTCTAATCATTAATTAAGACCCAAGGAGTTTCTCACTGAGGATACAAGATCTCAAATGCTCAACCTCCCCCATCTGTCAATTCAAAGGTTGTTTATAAAACAGGCCTGAATTACTGCAGCTTCAAATTCAGTATGTTATAATTACTTTTTTTAAAAAAAAAATTGTTACTTAAATTGTACTCTTTGTTACTTAAATTGTCAATTTCTGAAACTTGGGACAACACTGGAAGAGGACTGATATTTTCTGTATTAAAATTGGGAACAAATTTCAGGCTTATATCCCAGAATGTTTACTTTTAGAGACTGAATGCATATAGTCCTTTGGTTTTAGAAAATTTCTTCAGAGTTCATTACCTATATGTAGGTATATATAGCATTGCGCCAAGCTATTTGCGGGACAGCTTTTCTCACAGTGTTTCTACTTGCCCCACCAGATCTAGCAAAGAGGGCATATTCCATTTCTCCAGGTGTTTGGGCCAGGTGGTTAGGCAAGTTCAGCTGTTGATATGGTTTTTATGATTGGAATGTATTATTTGCCTCAGGCATCATGGGCTATTGTTTATAATTGTTACAGTAGTTTTAATCCTTGTACGTTATCCAAAGTCACTGCTGTGAGCAGAGTGGCCATATAAACTATTTAAATAAAGTAAAATAAACAAATACATTTTAGGATCTGATAGTTCTCCTGGAACCAGCTTATAGCATCTATGCTGATGGGTCCATAGCCATTATGAAGGAATCTACATCATTCTTAACTAGTAGAATGAATTCTACTGATGGCACACAGAATGACGACATAGGATGTGGCTCATCTTCAAATTAGTGCATTGGAAAATCAAACTATCCAGAGAGACAGAGAGATAGCCCAGAAGACAGCAGAAAGGAAGCATTCAACCATCTTAGCAAAGTATTTCTGGGAATGAATTGGAAATTATTGTAAATGAAGTGGACAGTGGGGAGCTCCATACTTTCCATGGGGAAACTCCTCATCATATAAAGCAGCTAGTTCCTATTGTTTCTTTTCAAATCTCAGTAAATTTCATATTCTAAAACAGCATTACCCCATTATCTGTTCCTCCTTCACCATACCAGAACTTGGGGGAAAAGATGTAAAATATCTTCTCCAGCCAACTCTACCTCCTTTTCTCCACCGCACTAACACTTTTCCATTGTGTTATTTCTAGGAAGAAGGCAGTTTTCCTCTAAGCCATATTCTCCATCCCTCCAATCCTAAATTGCTTCAGCCTTCTTCCCCTTTATCTCAAGACTGGGACATCCCTTCCATCTCCCAGTCCACTGTTATCACGTCCAAAAAAGTCTTTCCATTCAGATTATACAAGTTTATCATGCTTATCTGGTGTGTGCTACATGAGAAACATTTGCTGAATGGGGCTAATAATCTAATGAAATTGCTGTGTCATCTTTACAGCTGGGGTGAGAGAATTGGTTTTATGTGCAATAGCCACTGTTCAGAACAAAATGAAACAAAACAAAACCCAACAGCTTGTTTCCATGGTTTTCTATTGCCACTTTCATGAAATTGTATCCCTAGGACAAGCCTGGGTTTGCTTCATCCTCCATCGCTTTTTCCCTGCTATCTTCCTTAGTAGTGTTTCTGTTATTAACATTAATTAAGTGTAAATTTATGAAAAAAAGTTTTGCTGCAATTGTTAATATCCTTAAAGCCTACCATAACTGATTAACATAGCAATAGAAGGAATGCAAACATATATTTTCTTGCAACACCCCCCCCCCCAAACCCCAGCACTTTGTTTCTATCTTGGTTAGAAAGAGTTGTTTTCAGAGGGTAATTGGAGACACTTATGTCTTCGGACAACGCTGGCTCTTCGGCTAACAAACGGAGATGAGCACCGGCCCCTAGAGTCGGACACGACTGCACAAATGTGCGGGGGGAACCTTTACCTTTTTAAAGACTGAAAACCACCAGTGGTGGATACTGGTTACAGCACCATGGAAAGCTCCAAAGAACTCATCCAAGACTGGAGGTGAGCTGAGCTCCATCCAAGTGACTGAAGATAGTGAATATTTAAAACATCACATTTGAAGGTGAGCATTTCTCCAACCTTCATCGGCCTTCTGCCCAGCAGGACTGATAGACTGGAAAGTTCTTGACTCCTCTGGCAAGTCAGGCTTTGGAGAGTGTAACTACAAAGGACACGGCTTAGGTCCTGCAGTCTCTCACCACTTTGTATCAGTCCAGGTCCTTAGATGGCAATTTCAAGAAGCTGAGACTTGGCTGACCTATTTTTCTTCACCTCTGGGCATAAGGCTGAGGCCATAACAGTATCTATGACAGCCAGGATCTTTTACCAGCATAGAATGGTATGTCAGTTGCAACCTCTCCCACAGAAGGGCAATTTAGCCTCATAATTCAGTATTCCACATGGAAGATACCAAGATCATTACTGTGTTTGATGGAGGAGTGTCTTTGAAAACGATCTGAAAACTTCAATGAATTCAAAATACAGTTGCCTTCTTACAGGCCACCAAGGAACAGCAGAAGCACATTACACCAATGCTAAAACATCTACAAAATCTGCTGCTTTGCTTCCAAGCAAAATTCAAAGCTCTGGTTAAAGTCCTTAGGTGGCCTGAATCCAGGATATCTCAGTTAGCAACTTCTCCCATATGACGGCTCTTCACATTTCAGTGACATCAGGGACAAAAGTCATGTTGTTCTCACAGTGCAGGTCACTTCCCAACTCTCTTCTCAATGAAGTCCACCTGGCCACACCATGCTATGATTTGTAAAAATGTTGATTTCCCTTTCTCCAGTAGAATTTTAAAGAATTGTAATTGTTTTTTGCAAATCAATAAGTGATCCATTTTAAATTATAGTTTCGCTAAATGTGTTGCAACTTTTATTTTGTAGGTTTAATTGTTATTTGTTTTGGAAACTCATTATGGCAGAATATATCCATGATGCCAAAGTAGAAATATCAAAATTAAATAACAAAACATACCTAGTCAACCCGAATCATTGCTCAAGCACACTTAACATATTTGAAGTTGATCAGAAAATCTAAAAAGTTTTGTTTGCTCATATTCTCAATGCATAATTTAGTATAGAAGTCAGCACAGACATAAAATATTGTATTGAATATTGCAGTTTGGTATGGCACGTTTTATATCTTTAAAAAGGCCTTGACATACATTTCTGTTTGTTTTCCTTCCTCCTCCATCACATGCAGTTGTACATTCATTCACTGCAGGAAAATATAAATGAACACTCAAGAACCTCTCTTGGAACTTAAGAATTCTTAGATTAAAAATTTGAAAAGTGTTCCAGGAAAGCTAAAGGGAGGCAAGGCCGCCCTGCATAAAAACAAAGGAGAGAGAAAATCTTGAATAATTTATCTGGCTCCTGTCAGAATTTCTGTGCTGAAGTGACAGATGAGGTTTCCTGGGGCTAACATGCCAATGCCAATTAGCCATGTCAATCCACAAGTACACCAGCTGCCGGGATCTAACATTATTACTGTATGATTTTTAAAACTGAACACATCAGCAATGTTAAGAGTTCACATAACTCCTAATTCTAAAACCTGTCTCAAAAAGATTTACTGTGGAGTGGCAGCAACGACCTTAGACTCTGGCCTTTGAGAAGGCAATATGAGTGCTATTCATTTTCTGTAATTTGATTATACCATGCACTGCTAATCAAATTAGCTTATATTACAAGCCTCAAAAAAATCTGGATTATCATGTACTTTTTTTGCTTATGTTTCATAAATCTTTCTTATTTTAAGGGTATCAGTTCATGGTAGTATTGTCCTTGCTATATTCCAAACTGCTTATTCCACAAAATATGAGATGTTTAATATATACACAGCTAACCATTGAGGGCATCAATTTTCAAAGAGTAAAATGACTTTTCGGGAAGTGTACTGAGCCTTTTCAAGCTAACGTAAAACATGTTTGCTCTGTGATTGCTTTAAACATGTGCATTTCATTTTTAAAGAAGGTTTTCAGTATTGGTGAGCTCCTTACAAAGTTACCAAAATATTTGAGAATGAAATCAAAGAGACCAAGGTGACTTACTGCTCGCCTAAAATTTAGCTCAATGGAAAAAATAAAAAATAGTTAGTGAACTGAGATAAATTCATTTTAGCCCAAATTGTTATGCCTGTTTATGACTTTCAACAGACATTCATAATATGCACTAACTTCTTGATAGTTGACAGAACAAAATTCATCCTTTACCCTTTAGCAGATTTGATCATGTTGTCTATTTTCTCTCTTTTTTACGTTCCATTTGAGAAACTCTTTGCAGCATTAATCAGTTTCATTGAAACTTCCTCAACATAGATACAACTTGGAACACCTATATTCTCTTTCAGTGCATACTACACTTCGTTATTATGATTAACTTTGTGGTTAAGGTATTGGACTAGAAGTGGGAAGACCCAGGTTCTAGTCCACTATCAGCCATAGAAGCTCACTGGAAATTCTTGGGCCAGTCACTCCCTCTCTCAACAATTCCTTCAAAACATAACAGGTGGAGACAGAAAATGAAATGTTAAAAAGAGCTTCATACATCCAATTTCATAGAGTTAATGTTCTGAAGATAACAGTCCCCCCCCAAAAAAAAGCCAATTGTGTATGTAACATATAATCGAAATGACTTTATTTTATTCATTGGTTGGTTGATTATATGCCATCAAGTCGTTTTTGACTCCTAGTGACCACATACAGTATGTTAATATGGAATACATGGAGCCAAAAAACAAAAAGATATGCCATATCCTGCTTAATCCCCTCATCAAAAAGTGAGAAAAAATAATAAATCCTGGTCAGCAGTGGTCAAATATTATGTAACACACTTCTGCTCCACCTGGATTGTGGCAAGGTAGAAATGTGGACAATAAATAAATAAATGAATCAATTAATTAGTTTAATAATAAGCTAATCTGGCAGGCAGGCAGGCAGGCAGGCAGGCAGGCAGGCAGGAAGGTCAAAGGGAAAAGAATTCTACTGATCAACCTAGTAAAATATACAGACTTTTAATGAAGGCAGATTAGAAAACGAAAATAAAAGGGAAAGCAAAAGAGAGGGGACAAAGAAAGAGACAGAAAACAAATGTAGGGCACATTCAAAATGAAGTTTTCTCAAGGCAAATCAAAATATTCTAAACTTACAGATTTAAAAATTTTTAAAAACTAAAGAGAAAAACACATTTTGTATGAATAATACAAGCAGAGGCACCAGATATAAATTTGTTTAAAAGTTCCCTTGCTTGGTGAGCAATTTATTATTATGAGAAAGCTGATAACCACAACTTTTCTTTGAAGGAACTGTCTCCCAAAATTCCAAACTAGGCTATACTCATTAATTCCTAACAGGGGAACGGGTATTTTGTTTCAGTGATTATGTTAACTTTATTACTGGTTCATTGTTTTATAAAAGTTCAATATTATTGCTTTATATTTTATTAACTGTTTTAAAAGCTTCAAGCTAGGAAGTAGAATAAAAATTAAGAAAGAGAGAAATCACAAATTATTCCACTGAATATCACTACTGACACACAAAGCTTTCAGCATTGTTCTTTCCTTTTTTTTTTTTTTAAAGGTTCCCCCCGCACATTTGTGCAGTCGTGTCCGACTCTAGGGGCCGGTGCTCATCTCCGTTTGTTAGCCGAAGAGCCAGCGTTGTCCGAAGACGCTTCCACGGTCATGTGGCTGGCATGACGTGCGTGGAACGCTGTTACCATCCCACCGAAGTGGTACCTATTCATCTACTTGCATTTGCATGCTTCCGAATTGCTAGGTTGGCAAGAGCTGGAGCTAGTGCGGGAGCTCACTCCGTCACGTGGGGCTAGGGATTCGAACCTCCGAACTTGCAATCTTCCGATCGACAGGCCTGGCGTCTTACCCGCTGAGCCACCACGCCCCTTTGTTCTTTCCTACCTACTTCATTTTCCTTTGGTTTAAATGTTCAATATTTGGGATTTTTTTTTTCTTTAATGTACTTTTCTCAATTTTTTGGCAGCTTTTTACCTACTGTGCCTTTTACTTTCAAGAGTGATCTTAGGCCCATTTTTCCTATCTTATTAGACAAAAATAACTGCCGTGATCACATTTCATTTTCATCCTCTAGCTGGAATCCTGGGGTTCTCTTTGATCCCAATATATCTTTAGAGGGATCATCTTATATACATATATGTTACCAATACATCCCTTTTCTTACCATCTTAAAAATGTCTTGCCGTCAACATGTGCCATTCAAAATAGATTTGGAAAGACTTGTGAATGTTTGTGCAGCCTCCAGGACCAGCTACTACCATTCTCAGTTCCTTGGTATTACAGAAATGTTGATTCATTGATTGCAACTGGTTCAGTTTCTACAGCCCACATTCCTTACTACGTTAGATCTAGTATTACTTTACATATATATTTTTGTACCAGCTCCAAGTGACATCATTGGCTGTTTTATTAAAACTGCAGATCAAAGGGCATCTACCTACCTCAAGAATGAAGAACCTGTGTTGGCCCAGGTAACTCCTCAACCACCATAACAAATGAAGGAAAGATACTAGAAGCCATCAATCAGCAACATTTGGAGCATCACAGGTTCCCCAGTGCAGACCTTGATACTTCTAGAAATATACATCTTTTAAAAGCAACCATTACCAGAACTAACAAGGTCTTCCTAAATACAATGGCAGGATTTTTTTTTTAATCCATTCAATCGTGTCCAATTCTCAGAGACTGCCTGGACAAGTCCCTGCAGTTTTCTTGGCAAGGTTTTTCAGAAGTGGTTTGCCATTGCCTCCTTCCTAGGGCTGAGAGAGTGACTGGCCCAAGGTCACCCAGCTGGCTTCGTGCCTAAGGTGGGACTAGAACTCATGGTCTCCCAGTTTCTAGCCTGATACCTTTAACCACTATACCAAACTGGCTCTATGACTGCTTGATAATCCCATAGAAACTCCACAGTAATGAAGATACTATACTTCTAAAGCTTGGCCACAGACAAGTATTTTCAACATGATCCTGAACAGGTAGATTTTGATAGATTACCATGTATTTGACTGAAAAGACTACATGTCTTATATTTTATTGTATTTAAGGGTGCTGGACTCGGGGAAAACCTGGTTCAAGTAACCATGGAAGCTCACAGAGTGACTTTGGGACAGTCTCTGTCTCTCAGCACAACCTACCCCACTGGGTTGCTGTTGCCAAGAAAAAGTGAAAGAGTACTGTGTATAAAGTACTGTATAAAGAATATACATTGAATAAATAAAAAAACAAACATCCTGTGATGCTTATATTAAACTACTTTAAGACTGTTACCTTATAAAAGGCAGACAAATTCCATTACAATAATAAAGGAAGAAAACCTCCCATTTTAGAACTGAACATCAATTTATTTTAATATCATTTTTATTCAGTATTACATGGAAAAGCTACCCACAAGAAACAAATCAACATCCAAAATCACTATTGAGGCAATAGTTTCATTGGCTAATTCAATGTTTAGAAAACAGTATTGCTTCTAGGAACTTTTCACCAGGCAAGATTTGGTGGAGAAGGGGAAGGAGGAGAGAGAAAAATGAGGAAGGCTTTATGTGCAGCCTTTGGACATGTTGGCCAATCTTTTAATACGCAGAAGTGTTGCTAGGCCACATTCAGGACTCTCCCAAAGCTCCCAGGTTAGGAGAAATAAATAATTGTTGGTCCTCCATTTCTAGAAACGTGCAGTCTGGCTGCTAAAAAATCAAAAGCTTCTTTCATCCTTGGAAGGAGGAGTCACCGTGGGAATTAAAAAGCAAAAGAACTGACAACTAGACCAGCTTTCTCCAAGTTGTCTGGATTTTTATTCTAAAAATTCCCCAACCAACATGGCAACAATTGAAAATTCCAGGAATTGGCCCAAACACTAAAGATGCTCAGGCTGGGGAAGACTGATGTAGACTTAGTCTTTAGAGCAGGGCTTTCCAAAGTTTTCCCACGGCAACACACCAACCGCCGTTGGTGTGTCGCCGCAGGAAAACCCGAAGTGCCGCCATTGCGGCAGCGCGCAAAAACCCGGAAGCGCTGCTGCCGCTTTCGGGTTTTTGCACGCTGCCGTTGGTGTGTCGCCACGGGAAAACCCGGAAGCGCTGATGATGATCAGCGCTTCCGGGTTGTGTGGCAACACACCAGACTGTGTGTGGCGACACACTTTTGTGTGGCGACACACCGTTTGGAAAGCTCTGCTTTAGAGTAACAAAGCCAGAGGTAATTTAAGTTGTTGTATTAGTGCAAAACAATGTTAAAAACCCCATCAATTATCTAAGTTACCTAAAAATTCTATTGGTTACCTAGTAGTTAGGTAACTACTAACTAGTTATTCAATGCCCCCACAGTCACGTGATTGCGATCCGGGTGCTTGGCAACTGGACCAGATTTACAACCACTGCAGTGTCCCGCGGTCACATGATTGTGATTCGCAACTTTTCCTACAAAGTCAATAGGGAAGCCAGCAGGAAGTCGGAAATTGCGATCACGTCGAGGTCCTTGCTTAATGCCCCGCATGATCCTCACTTAACAACGGTAACCGGGGACTGCCAGAACTGCTGCCACTAAGCAGCACAGCCACATGACATCATGGTTTACAACCGCGTTGCTTAGTGATGGAAATTCCAGTCCCAGTTACCATCATTAAGTGAGGAGTACTTGTATTATAAAAGTTCCGTTGTTTAATAAATATATTACTTTAGTGGATTTATGAATTTGGATTTTTTTACTCAACTAACACAGTCATTTTTTAAAAAAATAATAGAGTTTGAGATTATTAATGCAACACTAATATATGCAACATTTCCAATATTTTCTCAGTTAAGGTAACCATATTTGAAAGAGACCTTTTTTTATGGCTTTTTGCTTAACTATCGTAAATTATCCATGAACAGTTTGTACGCAGATGTTTAACATGACTCATTAGGGTGGGGTGGGGGACAATTATTTTTAACCTTACACCACCTTGTAAAATTGTTTTTTGTTATTTTTTTTAATAAGACACTCTGATCACACAATGCCCTCACAGAATCCAAAGATTATCTTCCTGTCACATCTAAATCAAGCTTCTTGTTTTTCATTCAAAAGCCTCCAGCTCTTTGCCCACTCCCTTGCTGTCCTCTTTGAATGAATGCTTTCAAGAATTATGATTCTTACTTCCTTCAAAATCCATTTCTCTTCCAAGAATTCTTTAGCACAGCCCTGTTGTTCTTCTAATTCTACTGAAAATAAGTCTAAGTATGTGTATCCTAAACAACCTTCATTCTAACTACTCTTTCCTGTTTTCCACCCTTGCTGCATCTTAGATAGTTAGTTCCTTGCATCTGTTGGGAACTTCCTTACTTTAAAGATTGATTTTTAATGCAAGCCACATCCTCCTCTGAAGGGGGAGATGGGCGGTGATATAAGATAGATAGATAGATAGATAGATAGATAGATAGATAGACAGACAGACAGACAGACAGACAGACAGACAGACAGACAGACAGACAGACAGACAGACAGACAGACCGACCTTTTCTCAACTAAGCAAAAGTTATGATAAACAACTTTAATAATAATTAAATAAAACCCGCTACTCCCAGAAATCCAATTTGCATTATACCAGGAGAGCTGACTGGAAGGCATCAGTTGAAGAAGACTGATATAACATGATAATACTCTTCAGCCCAGAATCCTTATTTGTCTTTTCAACCCCAAAACAGAGGTGAGTCTGGGCTGTAGGTATCAGTTAAGCCAATGGAAACACTACATCTCATTGAATGAAGACAGGATTCAGACTAAATATAGCTTTCATGTTTATATACAGTATATACTGTATTATAACAGTACTACTTACCAAGTTAGCCATGTAAATTGTAAGCAGTCCCCTCCTATAAACAAAAAAAGACACACAGAGTAATTACTAGGACATTCTAAACTCATTGTATTATCACATCAAACGCAATGCAATCAAGAATTCCACCATAAATTTAAAAGGAAATTCTGTTAATAGCCAGAGCAGTGAAAACACCAACTCTACTTTAGATTACTCTGCTTTGGAATTTGGTCATATTGATGGCTTTGAAAAGATGTATTTATTTATATTCAAATTTATTATAGCTGCCCATCTCCAACAGACTCTGTTGTGCAATAAGTACAGTAAGTTGTACAATAAGTAGAATATGCTAATACCATATTCAGTTGTAAAGGTTCCTTGTTCATTGCAAAGTTATTTATTTATCACTTTATTTATTTATCAGATTTTATCACCGCCCATCTCCCCCCAAAGGGGGGCTCTTTGTTGCTTGATCTAAACCAGCCTTTCTCAACCTTTTGACCCTGCAGGAATCCTTGAAATATTTTTCAGGCCTTGGGGAACCCCTGCACATTCAGGCTCAAATATAGGCCAGAAATTACAAAATTATTATATTTGTTTCATGTGTAGGCCTCTATATATGCATTAACAGTGTTCTTAAACTAAAAATAAAGAATGAAACTTATCTCTTTAATGTGAAGTTGCCTGAATTTGAAATATTTTTTTTAAATAAATTGTGATCTCCCAGGGAACCCCTAGTGACCTCTCGCAGAACTCTAGGGTTCCACGGAGCCCTGGTTGAGAAACCCAGATCTAAACTTTAAAGCTACAGATCAATTACATCTAATACATTTGAAGTCAATGCTTTCTCCAGGGATTTCAGGGAATTGCAAGCACGATAATTTTTTTTCCTGTGAGACAGACTGCAGATCAGTTAAGGACCAGCACAAAGGCATTAAACTAGGTTCCACCAGTCCATGTCAGAAATTCCAACTATGCTGTCTCTAGATCTTATATCATACATTAAAGAAAGTTCCCCAGAGCTTATTTTAATCTTTGATCTTCAACCAACCAAGTTCATTCACTTGCTTATATCAAATTAGAACAGATCCAGTTCTAGTCAACTTTGCCTGACCTGTCTACAGATACTACAGTTCCATCATACAATATTCAATCTGGGAATTCTCTTTGCTTACATAAATTCCTTACATAAATTCCTAATATGAGCTCTCACCCAGTTGAACAGGTTAGTTGTCCTTGGCTAGAGGTCTTCAGACAAAGGCTGGATGATCATCTAATTAATAGAGATGCTCTGATAGATTCTGCACTAAGTAGGGGGTTGGATCAGATGACTTCTAAAGTCTCTCCCAACTCTATGTTCCTATGAAATTGAATGAATCCCATGTTTACTAATTGTAGAAAGGATAGCCATACTATATCACTTTCTCCAAATCAGGCATATCTATGTTGATAGATCTGCTGCCCAGGCTGTTCCTTCAGCAGAATTACCATATACAATAGACCTGCTGGTTGATGTGATCAAAACTGTTGTTGTTGTTGTTGTTTGAAGACTGCTCAGTAATTTAGGGTCAATGCAAGCTTTATCCCAAAGTCTAAGAATTGTCCAAATACTGCTGTAAAATATATGTGGTTCCAAGCAAAGCTGTTTTGTGTAAACTAAATGTGGTGAGGTCAAATAATTCAATTTTTTTCACCTCTTGACAATTCTACTGTTACAGTTCCTAATGCTCTAATAAATTATTCCATAATCTCTGTATTCAATTGTTGTCCCAATATTTTACAATCTTTTCCAATTCCTTTTGAGCTACTCTGCTGTCATTTGTTATTGACACATCTATAAATAAAACCTGGTTTTCTTCAACTATTGTGATGTCCAACATGTTTTTTAGATGTCGCTCTGCCTGAATGCAGAATTCCCATTAAATTTTTACAACACTATTCTATAGCACTTTTTCAACATTATGATCATACCAATACTTTGAGCCATCAAATCCATACTTTTTACACAAATTACAGCGCATCACTTTTGCCACTTGATCATGCTTGTCTCAATAATCTGTTTGGGCAATTTTATTAGTGGTTAGCAGTCTCGCCCTTCTCTTTTCATAATCTACATTTGCTGTTGTTTTTAGGTTTTTTGAATTTTTGTTTTTATGGTATTTGTTGCTAGTACTTGTTCTTGGGCTGCAAATATTAATCCTCCAATTTTCTTCTTAATGGATCCAGCCTGAAGTCTCTGCCAAATGTTGTTACTATTCACCTTAACTTCAATTTTTCCTGATACTGACCAGGCAGAGGTTTATCTTTCCAATTTTTAATTCACTGTTGTAACTACCGCCAATGTCGACTACACCTAGTGGTGGTGATGGGAAACACTCTACAGCATTCGACTTCCGGGTGTTGAGGTGGCTGGTGCGCTGAGCAGAAAGCTCCGTGTTTTTTTCAGTTTGCAGCGATTTAAAAAGAAAAAAATCGATGAAAAATTGCCCTCGAAGAGAGGGCGAGCAGAAGATTGCTCACAGAAGGGTCGTCGGATCGCCGCTCTCTCCCAACCCCCGTTTTTCCACCACGGGAGAAGGGAGATTGAAGCGGTGAAAGACGACTGGAACTGACAACCGAAGCTCTGCGGAAACCTCGATTCTTCAAGATAAGTAGCACAGCACCCAACCTTTTAGATATACATTTTTATTTTTAAATATTATTTGCCTATTAGCCTCTAAGATTTGTCTCTGGACTTGATTTATAAATGCTGGCGTTTTATATCTTTCCTGTCAAAGGATTACTTAAACGGTGGAACCGGGAAGCTAATTGACTTTGCCAGAAACGGATTAAGTGACTTTCTCTTTTACTCTTATTATGGCTTGCTTTTACTCTTATGGTAATTGGAACTATTCTTTTTTTCTTTGGACTAAGTTGCTTGGACTTGAATTTTTTATGGATTAACATGGAATACTCCAGCAAAGGAGATCGTTACCTTGTCGTGGTGCTGGAGCTTGATCACCTCAATGACGCCATGAGCTAAACCGTGAAGGGACACCCAAGACGGGAAGGTCGTGGCAGAGAGGTCAGACTAAATACGATCCCTGGGGAAGGTAATGGCAACCCACCCCAGTATTCTTGCCGTGAAAACTAAATGGATCAGTACAACCAGGGATATGTCGATATACCATCGGAAGATGGGACTCCCAGGTCGGAAGATGGTCAAAATGCTACTGGGGAGGAACAGAGGATACGTTCAACTAGCCCCAGATGTGATGACGCAGCTAGATCAAAGCCGAAAGGACGGCTAGCGGCCGACGGTGCTGGTGGTGAACGACAAATCCGATGTTCTAAAGATCAACACACCATAGGAACCTGGAATGTAAGATCTATGAGCCAGGGCAAATTGGATGTGGTTATTGGTGAGATGTCAAGATTAAATATAGACATTTTAGGTGTCAGTGAACTGAAATGGACTGGAATGGGCCACTTCACATCAGATGACCACCAGATCTACTACTGTGGACAAGAGGACCACAGAAGAAATGGAGTAGCCTTCATAATTAATAATAAAGTGGCTAAAGCAGTGCTTGGATACAATCCAAAAAACAATAGAATGATCTCAATTCGAATTCAGGGTAAGCCATTTAACATCACAGTGATCCAAATATACGCCCCAACCACAGATGCTGAAGAAGCAGAAGTAGATCAGTTCTATGAGGATCTGCAGCACCTACTGGATAATACACCAAAAAGAGATGTTATCTTCATTACAGGAGACTGGAATGCCAAGGTGGGTAGTCAGACGACACCTGGAATTACAGGCAAGCATGGTCTGGGAGAACAAAATGAAGCAGGACACAGGCTGATAGAATTTTGCCAAGACAACTCACTGTGCATAACAAACACTCTCTTCCAACAACCTAAAAGACGACTTTATACATGGACTTCACCAGATGGTCGACACCGAAATCAGATTGACCACATCCTTTGCAGCCAAAGGTGGCAGACATCTATACAGTCGGTAAAAACAAGACCTGGAGCTGACTGTAGTTCAGATCACAAACTTCTTATTGCAAAATTTAGAATCAGACTAAAGAGAATAGGGAAGACCCACAGATCAGTTAGATATGAGCTCACTAATATTCCTAAGGAATATGCAGTGGAGGTGAAGAATAGATTTAAGGGACTAGATTTAGTAGATAGGGTCCCAGAAGATCTATGGACAGAAGTTCGCAACATTGTTCAGGAGGCGGCAACAAAAAACGTCCCAAAGAAAAAGAAAACCAAGAAGGCAAGATGGCTGTCTGCTGAGACACTGGAAGTAGCCCAAGAAAGAAGGAAAGCAAAAGGCAACAGTGATAGGGGGAGATATGCCCAATTCAATGCAAAATTCCAGAGGTTAGCCAGAAGAGATAAGGAATTATTTTTAAACAAGCAATGTGCGGAAGTGGAAGATGACAATAGAATAGGAAGGACAAGAGACCTCTTCCAGAAAATTGGAAACATTGGAGGTAAATTCCAGGCAAAAATGGGTATGATCAAAAACAAAGATGGTAAGGACCTAACAGAAGCAGAAGAGATCAAGAAAAGGTGGCAAGCATATACGGAAGATCTGTATAGGAAGGATAATAATATTGGAGATAGCTTTGACGGTGTGGTCAGTGAGTTAGAGCCAGACATCCTGAAGAGTGAGGTTGAATGGGCCTTAAGAAGCATTGCTAATAACAAGGCAGCAGGAGACGACGGTATCCCAGCTGAACTGTTTAAAATCTTGCAAGATGATGCTGTCAAGGTGATGCATGCCATATGCCAGCAAATTTGGAAAACACAAGAATGGCCATCAGATTGGAAAAAATCAACTTATATCCCCATACCAAAAAAGGGAAGCACTAAAGAATGTTCAAACTATCGAACAGTGGCACTTATTTCACATGCCAGTAAGGTAATGCTCAAGATCTTGCAAGGTAGACTCCAGCAATTCATGGAGCAAGAATTGCCAGATGTACAAGCTGGGTTTAGAAAAGGCAACGGAACTAGAGACCAAATTGCCAATATCTGCTGGATAATGGAGAAAGCCAGGGAGTTTCAGAAAAACATCTATTTTTGTTTTATTGACTATTCTAAAGCCTTTGACTGTGTGGATCATAACAAATTGTGGCAAGTTCTTGGTGGTATGGGGATACCAAGTCATCTTGTCTGCCTCCTGAGGAATCTGTATAACGACCAAGTAGCAACGGTAAGAACAGAGCACGGAACAACGGACTGGTTTAAGATTGGGAAAGGAGTACGGCAGGGCTGTATACTCTCACCCTACCTATTCAACCTGTACGCAGAACACATCATGCGACATGCTGGGCTTGAGGAATCCAAGGCTGGAGTTAAAATCGCTGGAAGAAACATTAACAATCTTAGATATGCAGATGATACCACTTTGATGGCTGAAAGCGAGGAGGAGTTGAGGAGCCTTATGACGAAGGTGAAAGAAGAAAGTGCAAAAGCTGGGTTGCAGTTAAACCTCAAAAAAACCAAGACTATGGCAACCAGCTTGATTGATAACTGGCAAATAGAGGGAGAAAAAGTGGAGGCAGTGACAGACTTTGTATTTCTATGCGCAAAGATTACTGCAGACGCTGACTGCAGCCAGGAAATCAGAAGACGTCTACTTCTTGGGAGGAGAGCAATGGCAAACCTTGATAAAATAGTTAAGAGCAGAGACATCACACTGACAACAAAGGTCCGCATAGTTAAAACAATGGTATTCCCTGTAGTAACCTATGGCTGAAGAGCTGGCCCATAAGGAAGGCTGAGCGAAGGAAGATAGATGCTTTTGAACTGTGGTGTTGGAGGAAAATTCTGAGAGTGCCTTGGACTGCAAGAAGATCAAACCAGTCCATACTCCAGGAAATAAAGCCAGACTGCTCACTTGAGGGAATGATATTAAAGGCAAAACTGAAATACCTTGGCCACATAATGAGAAGACAGGATACCCTGGAGAAGAAGATGATGCTAGGGAAAGTGGAAGGCAAAAGGAAGAGGGGCCGACCAAGGGCAAGATGGATGGATGATATTCTGGAGGTGACAGACTCAACCATGGGGGAGCTGGGGATGGTGACGGCCGACAGGAAGCTCTGGCGTGGGCTGGTCCATGAAGTCACGAAGAGTCAGAAGCGACTAAACGAATAAACAACAACATGGAATAATGAATTAATGATTTAATACCTTTTCTTATCAATTTGTGTTTTTTATTATGAAAGAATCTTTTTGAATATTTCTTGAATTATATAAGTGGCTCTATAGAATTGTTATGAATTTTTTGGATCCCTTTTGTACAGAAAATTGGATTGCTGTATGCCTATTTTCATGGTAGCTACTTTTTTTTTATTATTCTGAACACAAGTTGGCGTGAGAAACCTTGGGATTGTTTAGGTTGGTTTTTTTTGTTATTATTTTGTCTACAATAGAGAAGGGGGGGGAAAGAAGAAGCCTCTTTGTTCTTTTTTTATTTTTCATTCTTATACTTATATGGATATATAATTTTAATGGACTATATTTTAGCTATTTTGACAATTGCATTTAAAGGATTATTTTTACTTTTTGTAGTTTTTACTCCCTCTTTTTCCTAAAAGAATTATTAGCTCCTTTCTTTTGTTTTTGGTCCTCCCCTTTCCCTTTCTTCTTTTTCTCTTGCAGGAAATTATTTACATTAAGACATCTACGGCATTGAGGAGGAAAGAGAAAAAAAAAGGAACTGGAAGGACATTTATTGTTTTTTCAATACCTGGAGCATCAATGGACCACCACCACCACCCCCCGTTAGAGATGAAAAAACTTCTGGAAGCAATGGCATCATTAAGTAAGAAAATGGAAGATTCAACGGCACAGAATAAACAGATGGAAGAACAAATTGCATTCTTAGATAAAAAAATTGATGTGAAGATGGAAGAAATGAAGAATGAGATTAAACAAGATTTTTAAAATGAAGTGCAGATAGTAAAGGAGGTAGTGAATACTTTGTCAGGGGAATTTAAAGATGTGCAAGGCCAGATGCAAAAATTAGAGATTAAATTAGAAGATGTTACTAAGGAACTGGATGCTATTAAAGAAATGGAATACAATTTGGATATTATAGAATAAGCAGAAATGAGAGAGAAGGAATATATTTTGAATGAGAGAGCAGCTTTAGAACAATCAAATGAAGAAGAACAATTAAATGAGAATGCAAGAGAATGTATGGTTTTTGAATTACTTAAATTTTTAGAAATGAAAGAACAAGATTTGGATTTTGAAATAGATAAAGTTGCTAGAGTTAATTCATGGTATGCTAGAGAACAGAAGGTGTTTAAAGGACAAAAGCTAAGGATAACTTCTATTTTAAAAGTTAAAACATTTTTAGAGAAATATAAGATCGATATGAGGGAGGCACCAGGAGAACGCAAGAAGCATTTTATAGAATAGAACAGAAGTATGGAGTAGAGATAAATGGCTGATTTATATGGACTTTTTATTGCTAAAATTGATGGATTGATAGAAAATGGATATGGTAGAAAATGATAAATTGATATGTTTATTAAAAGAAAATTTAAATTGTTATAATTGTTACTTTCTCAAAGAGTAGAAATTATTGATGGACTATTTGGGAAATGCAAGAGGGGCAAAGCTTGTATGGGGATTTTAAGATTAAAGTATAGGTGGATTGATGTATTAGACAGGAAATGTTTTTTAATGTCATATGTAGACCTAGCATTTAAGATAAATTCTGTAAATTACTATGACCAGGGAAAAATCGGAAGTGGATTACTTTCTATGTATCATCTTTTTTCTCTATTTTTTTGCTTCACTTTTTCTTTTCTTTTTCTTTTTGATTTGTATTTCTATTTCTATTTATTTTTCTGTTCCTAACTTTTAACTATGTATATTCAAAATCCAATAATAAATTTATTTATTGATTGATTGATTGATTGATTGGATTTTGAATAACTCCCCCAAGCCTAGCAAGCTGCAAGGAGAAAAACATGCAGTTCCAAGAGACCTTGTACAGTTTAAAATTCAACTTATATGGATGTTGTAATATATTAACTTCTTAAAAAGAGGCTCATCAATTGTAGGAAAGTAGAAAGTTCTGAACCCTGAAGAAAAGTATCTTTCCTTCCCCAAAGTTATTTCTCAGAGATTCCACTGAACCACTCTCCAATATTTTCGAGATAAATGGAAGAACTCTAACTCAGTAGTAACATACAGGTATCTGCTTTCACACACAGAATGCCCTTAGTTTAATCTGGGTAGGCCTGGGAAGAGTCCCATTTGAAACCTGAAAAGCTGCTGCCAGTCAGTGTAGACAATACATAGGTATATACGAACCAGTAGTCTCATTCAGTGTAAGGCAGCTTCTCTCGTTCCTATCTCATAATAAAGGATTTTTATCTTGATAAAGTTGTGAAGTTGTCAAATTTATGAAACAAGTATTGCCAAAAATATCCAATATGTTCTTAAGACAGATGCACTCTCACAAAACATGACTCTTGTATTGTGGAATATGATAAAAGAAAAGGGGGTGAATGTATTGTGCCAACAAGTAAGGCACCCACAAATCCTATACTACAATTTTGCTCCTTCTGGGAAATTTTCTGTGAATCCCCATGCCACTGTGTATTGTACTTCTGTAGAAATCTGTGCCATAACCAGCTTTACTGTATTTCTGCTAAAGAAAATACAGTTCACAACACACATACAAGGACAAATCTTTGTATACATTGGCTCAAACAGGAGGCAGTTTATATGGCTATTCATGAACATAATTGCATAAAACTGTTTGCAACAGCGCTCCTTCAGAAGATAGAATCTAATCTACAAACACAGCCGTTTTAAAAGTTAAACATACAACTTAACCTGTACAACTAAATCAAATGCAAAAATTATGGAGACCTCAAACCCATAATCAAATCAAGAAATCACCAATTTATCCTCTGGACAGCTGCCTAAGTGATTGGCCCACAATTCCATATCTGGTACTATGATGAGATTGGTGGGGAGGGAAGTCTGAAATAACAAAGCATTACAGTTGATGTTTAGATTATGCTTAATCACTCACACCCACCTATTTCCTTCTTTCAACTGAAGTCTGACAGAGAGACCCTGGTGCAAAAGTTCACTTAAAACCAACAACAGCTAAGCTTCAAAATAAGAGAACCAAAACTGCAGACCGGAGCAGGGAAATTTCAATCTAAAGACAACCCCAAAATAACTTGTAATGAAAACAAGTATCTATCACAAGATATGGTTTACAGATTCCCAGTCAGTAATTTCAAGAAACAATTTCAAACAGCCAAAGCAACTTGGTGTAATGGTGGCTCCGTATTATAGTAGAATACAGCAAAAAACTTATTTAAGATAGCTATTCATCTGAGCAACAAAGCAAAATAATTACTCCTTGTAATACTGAAAAAGTCATACAGTTTATCAAAATATGAAATAAGGACAAAAATTATCTAAAGTATTATATTTCAAATATGTTATCAGAAAAAACTTGACAATCTTGCATTGTTAAATATGTATGTAAATATATCTATTAAAGTCCCATTAGCATTTTACATCAATTTTCATTTAAAGATGAACCTGATCTGTTTTATATTGTTAGTGTATACTCCATTTTGCGCAAACCAAAACTTCACTTTGGGGACAACATTTACAGAACTTTTAACTGAGAGATGCATAGGCTATCATGGTCTCCTCTGTTAACCATAATCCATTTGATACCTAGCAAGTGTGTGATTATCTAGCTCTGGTACATATTATTATTTATAATTTCCCTTGCCCTAATTGATATCACATAATTAGTGATGTAGAAAACTGAAATTCTGCTTTTGTTACCATTTTTTCTCTCTCTTGATCCACATCCTCTCTTGATGTTTCTTTTCTTTCTATTGACACTTTTATAGTTTGTTCTCTTTTCTTTAGTTCTGTTTTCTATCTACTCTATATTCTTTTTTGTATCTTAACTATATTTTGAAAATAAAAAGTTTTATAAAGGAATACTCATATTTGGCTGGGAAGGAACCAGTTCAGGCATAAGATTAATCAACTCTCATGTTTGATTTGCTAAAATGGTGAGGACAACTTTCCATTAATGGTATATAGCAGGGGTGTCCAACCTGCGGCCCTGAACAGTTAGCAATGCGGCCTGGCCCGGTCTGGAATGAGCCTTCTGTCCCCACCGCCATGCCAGACTACAGAAGAGGCTGGCATGGCACAAAAGGGGAATCCGAGCCGGAGCTGCCGATTGGAGGCAGCCCGGAAGAAGCCCCTCCACCAATTAGTGCATGGCAAAGGAGGGTGGAGATATAAAGGGCCAGCGCAGCAGTTCATGACCTGCTGCCTGTGTGCACCAAAGGGAGCTTCCCCTTCTTTCTGATGTTGGCATTAAGGTTGCATGCCTTAGTTGACAAATTCTTCATTAAGTATTGTGTAATCATGCTGCTATTTCTGTCAAAGTCTTCTTTCTTAATGAACTACAGGTTGGCCTCATTTTATGCAAATTCATGTTATATGAATTCGTTATTATGCGACTGATGACTTTCATCCAAGAATTTGCTACTCTGCACTGGTCCTCCCCCCACCCCCGTTTTTTTTTTAATCCATTCAATCGTGTCCAATTCTTGGAGACTCCCTGCAGTTTTCTTGGCAAGATTTTCATAAGTGGTTTGCCATTGCCTTCTTCCTAGGGCTGAGCGCAACTGGCCCGAGGTCCCCCAGCTGGCTTTGTGCCTGAGGCAGGACTAGAACTCATAATCTCCAAGTTTCTAGCCTGGTGCTTTAACCACTACACCAAACTGGCTCTCAGTCCTCCCCTATTGCAGTTTTAATTTAGACTTAATTAATTAGTCTTTAGTCTTTAATAAATTAAATTAAATTAGTCTTTAGTCCTTTTATATGTATACTGGTCTTGGACCACAATAATAAAACATTTGATTTGAATTTGCTTTATGTGGGGAAAAAATTGCTATGATGCAACTTGCACGAGCGCTCCGGAAACACGCCAAGACATCTTCTCAGCTAAATACATCCCAATAGATACATCTATATTTAAGTGAAAGTATAAGAATCTGATTAACAAGATGAAAGAGTATTTGAGGAAGGTTAGAAACCAAATAGGCACTAACAAGCCTGATCTGTGAAAACAACTGATTTTCTCCTTTTTCTCTTTGTAACAACACTGAAGAATCCAAATACTTTGAAGATGAGAAAAGAAACTCCTACATCTTTGGTATGTGAACATTCATTTAAAAATTCCCAGGACCTTTATGAAAACTGCTTCAATGGTCAAAGGCTTTCTACACTCTTCTAGAAAGTGAGTGGGAGCATTTCAAAGAAAAGAAAAATTGACTGAAAGCTCCCCACACTTATTTTTCAGTAAAATGCAGACATCTATCATTTGTTCTTCTACAGAGATAATACCTACAGAGATAATACACACAGAGAGATAACTTCAAATACTTAAACATGAAACTGCAGCTCATTTAAACTAAACTTTTTATATATATTCCCATTATGATGTTTGCTTTTTTGCCAGATCATGATATCATATTCTCACCTCCAGAGCCATCCCATTCCATCATAGCTTTACTGACAGCTATAATCCCCAAGGCACATAATACATTAAGCCATTAGAACAGAGCTTTCCAAACTGTGTGTCGCGACACAAAAGTGTGTCGCCACACACAGTCTGGTGTGTCGCCACACAACCCGGAAGCACTGATCATCATTTTTCCCGTGGCGACACACCAACGGCAGCGCGCAAAAACCCGAAAGCGGCAGCAGCGCTTCCGGGTTTTTGCACGCTGCCACAACGGCGGCACTTCCAGGTTTTCCCGCGGCGACACAACAACGGCGGTTGGTGTGTCGCCGTGGGAAAACTTTGGAAAGCCCTGCATTAGAAAGTCAAGAGCTGTGTACATTTTTTTTTCATTATGAGAAACACAATGTTTAACTGTCTCAATAAATTATGAAAATGTGCTTGTGTTTTGGAACATTTGTTCTCCTTCCTGAGGAAAGATAAGGAACTAAAACAAAAGATTAATTTCCTGGTCATCAGGAGGTCATCAGGCACTGATTAAAAAATAATATATTTATTTAAACTAAAACTGAGATTCCCACTGTGGGAATACTGATGCCCTATACTAACTTCTATATATACCCTCCTTCACCAGCAAGTATGTTTTTAATCAATGGCATCTATTAATTTGTTATTTAGTAGAGTGCTCAACAGCAGCTCATCAGACAGACGAATTACAAAAAAAGCCTGTTCCAGTGCCAAAATGATATGTACTTAAATTTTATAAGTCTGAAATGAGAGATAACATTTTGAAATTTCTTTGTGGAGTCTGTAGTGCAAAGGTAGGACCCATTCAGACTTGTTTAAATGGGGGGGGGGGGAAGAGAGTGGGGGAAAAAAGCCAAAACAGATTTAAGATACAGGCAACATGTGAACTCTTGCAATACCATGACTCCATTTACTTTTGGCTCTGCCCACCATCACATCTGAATCTACTCACAATATTGAATGAATGCATGGATCAAGACATCTTCATAGCAAACCTTGTATCTCTAGACAGCTAAGAAATGAATGATGTACAGAGACCACTTAACTTATTTAAAACAAATTAAATTATTTGTTTTGGGGGGAACAGATATAAGATAAAAGAAAAGGACTAGGCCATACAAGGGCTCCAGTTTCTAAAGTTGCACAGTTTTTATAATGACCGATAGGAATGGGAAGTAGCAACAGTTGACTCCTAAGGCAGTATGTCCCTTAGCAGAATGGATGGAACAGCCTTATTTTCTGGCTGTTGTGGGTCTTCCGGGCTGTGTGGCCGTGTTCTGGAAGTTGTGGTTCCTAACGTTTCACAGAGATTTTGCTTCTATCTGTGCTCCTGCCCTCTGAAGATGCTGGCCACAGATGCTGGCGAAACGTTAGGAACCACAACTTCCAGAACACGGCCACACAGCCCGGAAGACCCACAACAGCCATTGAACTCCGGCCGTGAAAGCCTTCGACAATACACAGCCTTATTTTCCCTTCTTTCTTCTTTATCTCTCTCCTGCCTTCATCCTCCTTCTTTCCCTTTCTAGTTCTATCCATGGCCATAGTAATGCTTACTCTAAGTTGTTGATACTTTTAGGCCATGCCTTCTCAAGGAAACTTACAGTATATTTAACAGGACAGACTCCTTGTGTGGAGAGTAAAGACTCTACTCTTACATCTTTAAAAAAAAACAAATCACAACATGCAAAGCAGAGAGTTTATTTTACAAACTTAAAAAAATCCATGATGAAACAACACAGGAATTATTAAATTATTAAAAGCTCCAGGAAACAAGAAAGAATTAGTCAGTGAAATTTAGATATATGATACTGCCACCAACATAAATCTACAATAACATTTTGGCAAAGTGCAACTTATGTTGAAACTGTCAGATCTACAAAAGCCACCTTAATTTTGTAGTACTTAACTGACAGCATAAGTACTGACATCTCCTAAGGAGGCTGTGTACAAAAAAGCATTCTGCTATTTAATCAGTCAGTTAATGAAGTGTCTTTCTCTACCACTTGGATACCCAGCTTCAGAACTCTACATTGTTAAAATTCCAAAATAGGCAACTGTTGGAAATTTTTAACATAAACATCCACATCAATTTTAGCATCTAAAGAAACTCATCTAATTTATATAGCATGAAAGTTAAGGCCACAGCTTGGGAGGAGAGGCCCATGAGCCTTTTGGAAAGCTGATAAGTATGAAGACAGGAAGTGATCTTTCTAAATGCCTTGCAAATATTAAACCTACAGTACAGATCCTACACCATGATCTGAAAAGGTGCTGGAGATAGCCTGAGGAATATTTTTGTAGCTAAATTATAAAACCTCAACTCAGGATTTACAGTGACATTGCCTGTTCTGTAGTAATGTGATAGGCGCCACTATAATGTTAACAGGCACAAAGTAAATACTTAATTCTACCTAGAGGACACTTGAAGGGGGAGAAGAGAAAACACACACACAATTAGGTCTTTTCAAAGCCACTCCAAAACTTTATTTTCATTAGCTGAGATTAGATTTCTTTCCCAGTGTTCATAGTGGTATAATTAAACAAGGAAAGACCCACAGAGCTTGTCTCATTAGGCAAATAATAAAACAATTAGCTTCTAAAGAGAGGCCTAAATTTCTTGCACACCCTGTGCCAAAATTACTACGCTGCTTTTAAAACTCAGTTGGCCTAATAAATATGACTTTGAATCAAGGGTAAAAGAAATTAATGAGCTATGAAAACTAGAAGAGAAATAAGTATCCACCTGTTGGATCTAGGTGCTATTTGACCTATGTAACCTTTTACATTCTTTTCAAAGAAAAGAAAGTAAATTTATAGTTGTATGAATTGACAGATGAGCAAAAGAGGTACCAATGTTTTCACCATGCCTCATATAATGCTAACGTGCCAGAAATATATTGGGTTGCTTTTGCCTTCTTGTGGTCTTCACAAAGAAATAGAAGAAGGCTGACTTCATTATCTTCAAAACTGGCTCAAGGGAGAAATGGAAGAGAAACACTGCCACTTGGGATGTCTTCCCTCCCCCAAATTATTAGATCCCCAGCTTCTGGCACAATAGCGCAGAAGTGGAAAACAACTCTAGTTACTCCGATTACTGGCTACTTAGCACAGAACTACTGGAATCTGGTAATGTTCTCTAAGCTTCTTCTCAAGATGGAATTCATTAAATTCTCAATAACAGAAATTGAGGTTATTTGATTATCCCATTAATGCAAGTGATACTGCTTGGGGTCACTGTGGGAAGCAAGCCTCAAACCTGCTCCACAAAATCTTATGTTGCATGGTGTATATGCTTCTGCCTGGACATGGATATGTGCATCGCACACAGAGTTCTTACAAATTACAGATCTGTGTACACCCCACTCTGCACAGTTTCCAAAGTGGTTTAAGTATAACTAAGATCAGAGTTTTCCCAGAGTATGGAATAAGTCCAACAGAAGAACTCTGAAACTTACTTCTACAAAAATGCATATGCATAGGATAGGCAGCTAGTTGACTACTTTAACAAGAACGTGCAAAAACTGACTGATTTCATGTTACTCTGTTTGCTCTTTATCTACAAGTACACATTTTATATTTTATTACTAATACACATCTTCTGCAACACTGATAACCCTGGCTGTTTCATAATACATAGAAGGACATACAGAGTTGAATGTATATTCCATATTGCCTTTCTTGTTTTCTATCTTTAAGTTTCAATAGGATAGTGCACAATAGTGAAAATTATCAAGAAATCTTTTATAAGGCCCTTGTCCACCTTAATCAAAGATGGCTTATCTGAGACCAATTGTTTTTAAAACCCAATTATGCTCTTGCATAATTGCTAAACTCAGCATGACCCACACTTTTAGAGGAAGTCCATCCTCATTTCTCCTGGCAAGTCTTTTGTTGCTCTACAATTCTCTAGAACAGCCTTCCCCAATCTAGTGTTTCCAGATTTAATGGACCCCAGCTGCCATGTTCCTTTGCAATAATGGAATTCTGAATTGGGTGATGGGAATCCTGGATGATGGGAATCATAGTTCAAAACAACTGGAGGTAACTATGTTGGGAAGGCTATCCTTTATAGTTAATAAATTACAGCACAGTAACAAAACCAGGAATGTGCCTGGATGTTTTCCTGTTAGACAAACAGACTCCTGCTCATGAGTGGAGTAGATAAGAGCTTATTAAACAAGAGCTCAAACTTCCATACTGAAAGGCCAGAGGGATGGGATATTTACAGAGCCTTACCAAAACACCCTCCTTAGGTAGTGCAGTCATTGATATCCCATGAGGAGAAAACTCAAACTTACATGCCAACATTAGAATTCTTTAAAATCCAGAGCTAAAATCCCAGGATTTTTCAACTGATCCAGATTTGCTCATGATTCAGATGCACAAGGCTGCTAAGGTTAGTTAGTTAGTTCATGTTAATCCAACATGAACTTGGATTTACTCAGTAGTATCTCTATTTCCCTGCAAAGAACTCCAAAATGGGGGGGGGGGAATGACAATTCAAAAATTAGATGTTTAACCAAGCCTAACACCCTGGAGGAAAATATATTTCAGACTGTTTTTATAACTAATCAATACCAATCAAGTGGATGTTTACTATATACTATTTAAAAAGTTTTGCCACAAAATTCTCTATTTTTTCATATCTCTCTGTGGTTCCACCAGAACTCATAGGGCAGAAAAGAGCCTTTTTCCTTCCCATCATCATTTCTGACCTCAAAATAGAAAAGGTGGGGAGGCAAAGGAATCATCAAGAGCTGTATCCCATAAATGCTGGCAGAGAGAAAAAGATTGTCATACAAAACTTCCACTGCAGAGAAAATTTCAAACAGCAATGCTATGCCATTCTTAGTCTAAAATACTTTGGAAAATTAGGACTTCTGGTGAAGAAATGGCGAACTGAGCGGAGCTGACAACCATGGCAGAATGAAGAGCCAGAGAGGATTCCTCTCCAGACAAGGAAAGGACTTGAGATCGCCCAGAAGTGCTCCAGAGAGTTGCTCCTTATGAGGAGACCGCAAGACAGCAGTCTCCAGCGGGTTTAGAGCTCTGGGAAATGAGGAAATAAACATCTTGCTGAAACCACGGTAGATGCCTTCGAATTGTAGTCGGCGCCTTCACCGGGTTTGCATACTTACTTTTCTAATCACTTCTGGAAATTGCTTTACAGCTATTAGGAACCTTTGGATGGACAAGTTTTACAGCACCAGGTGAGTTTCCTTCAATCCTTAGCTAAAGAAGTTTTAAATACAAAGCACAAATGAAATCAAGTTTTATGACATTATTTGAAGGGACTAAAGATCAAGATTGTTAAAAGTAAAAGGAAGGAATATAAAGTAGGTTTATTTGATCAAGGTTAAAATAGATATGTTGTTATCTCTGGTAACCCTTAATGAACTTTTGCTAATAAGAACTGAAATAAGGCTTTAAGGATTTGTTTATAGGTAAGAGATGAGATATGGGAAGAAGAGATCATTTGTTGTATTTTAAGAGAGGGTGATAAGTTACTAAAATTGTTTATGCTTGTTGTGATGAAGGGGGAAGTCATTTCTTTATATATTTCTTTTTTTCTTTACTATATTCTTATTTTTTTTCTTTCTTTCCTATTTTTTTCTTTCTTTTCTGCAATATTTTTTTCTTTTTTTAGTTTGTATTAGTTTTTATCTTTTTTAATTGTAATTTTTAGTAAAATTACTATAAAAAATAAAATACTTTAGAAAAAATAGAGAAGGATGTGAACTAATGGTCTTTAGAAAAGCATTAGAAAAGCCCTAATACTCTCAGAAAAGAGTATTAAAATTTATTGCCAAGCTCTACTTTCGGCTTAAGAACTTAGGTGTTTTTTTCACAAGCAAGATTTTTTTTACTGTTTTAGACATGCAAAACAACAAAGTTCAAATTGTCCTTGGCACAAATGCAGAAAACCACACAGATTCTACTTACAGAATGAAAGAATGCTACATAGAGTGACATCATCTTAAGTAGCTGACTTACAGAGACCCTAACAATCCAAACCTGAACTAGAATGGGGGGGGTGCATGTGAGGGGGTGATGTTATCAGGCATGTGATATGTGCTGAGCAAGAACCAACCTGGAACAAGTTCACTTGCGAATGAACCTGTGAGTTGTTTTGATGCCCTGCTTACAAGAGCAACTGCACTGTTGATATCAGAGAAAAAAAGCAAGGCAACTACAAAGGTAAACGCTCCACGTCAAGCCCTATTTTTATTTATTTATTTATTTATTTATTTATTTATTTATTTATTTATTTATTTTTCTAACTTATATCACCGCCCATCTCCCCCCATTTCCAGAGGGGACTCTGGGCGGTTTACACAAAGCCAGCAATTAAAACATATAAAAACTTATAAAATACAATACATAATATATCTCTATATAAATTAATTAAATATATAAGACCCAAGAGGCTCTGATGTTGTTTAAAAGAACTCTACGGAGCAAGCCAACCCCAAGAGGAGCTATTACTCCCCCCATCCCAAGCGAGGTGGCAGAGCCAGGTCTTCAGTTGTTTCCGGAAGATCATAAGTGTGGGGGCTTGCCTCACCTCCAGGAGCAGAATATTCCAGAGGGCGGGTGCCACTGCCGAGAAGGCCCGCCTCCTGGACCCCGTCAGATGGAATTCTCTTGTAGATGGGGTCCGTAGCAAGCCCTCTCTGCATAACCGGGTGGGGCGGGTCGATGCTCTGGGGATGAGGCGGTCCTTTAGGTAACCTGGTCCCATGCCATGTAGGGCTTTAAAGGTGACAACCAACACCTTGAATTGGACCCGGAAGCAAACTGGTAACCAATGCAGCTCGCGCAGCAGAGGTGTCACATGTGCCGACCTTGGGGCACCCATAACTGCGCGCGCAGCCGCATTCTGGACCAGTTGAAGCTTCCGGATACTCTTCAAGGGTAGCCCCATGTAGAGTGCATTGCAATAGTCTATATGGGAGATGACCAGGGCATGAGTGACTGTACGGAGGGCGTCTCGGTCCAGGAAAGGGCGTAGCTGACGCACAACTCGAAGTTGTACAAATGCCCTTCTGGCCACGACTGCCACCTGCTCTTCAAGCAGGAGTCGTGAGTCCAGAAGGACACCCAGGTTCCGCACTGTGTCTGAACGGAGTAGTGCCACCCCGTCCAGATCTAAGAATGACAACTCCCTGGATCTCGAGGCACCATCAATCCACAGCCACTCCGTCTTACCAGGGTTCAGCTGAAGCTTATTGTTCCCATCCAGGCCCCCACAGCCTTCAAACACTGAGAAAAGGCAGCCACTGCATCACTTAGCTCACCCGGGATGGAGATATATAGTTGAGTATCACCAGCATATTGATGATACCTCATCCCGTGTTGGCGGATGATCTCACCCAGCGGTTTCATGTAGATATTAAATAGGAGAGGGGAGAGAACCGAACCCTGCGGCACCCCACAAAGTAGGGGCCGAGGGTCGGACTTCTCATCTCATATTACCACCGATTGAGATCGGCCCTGGAGGAAGGAGGTGAACCAGCGTAAAACCACGCCGCCCATCCCCAACCCCCTAAGCCGTCCCAAAAGGATACAATGGTCGATGGTATCGAAAGCTGCTGAGAGGTCAAGAAGAGCCGGGATGGATGCACTGCCTCCATCCCGCTCCCGCCAGAGATCATCAGTAAGTGCGACCAATGCAGTTTCTACCCCATATCCCAGCCTGAATCCTGACTGGAAGGGGTCTAGATAATCCGTATCATACAGAATCCTCTGGAGCTGTAATGCCACCACTTTCTCAACCACCTTCCCCAAAAAGGAGAGGTGGGAGACAGGACGAAAATTGTCCAACACTATAGGGTGCAGCGATGGCTTCTTGAGGAGGGGGTGCACCAGCGCCTCCTTAAAAGCCGCCGGGAACACTCCCTCTCCCAAGGATGTAATAACCATCACATGGACCCAGCCACATGTCACCTCACTGGCTGCTTTCACCAGCCAGGAGGGGCATGGGTCAAGATGACAAGTAGTGGCCCTTACAGTCCGGAGGATCCTGTCCACTTTCTCAGGCCCAACAGGATCAAACTGTTCCCAGATAACCGGGCATGGACGTTCCCTCGGCATCTCCCCAGACCATGCATCATGCTTGGAGTCCAACTTAGAACGAATCCGAGCGATTTTATCCATCAGATGCTCTGAAAATTCCTCCGCACGGCCCTGAAGGTGGGTCACCGGCCCCACCTTACCTAGGAGAGATCGAGTAATCCTAAACAGGGCCGTCGGGCGGCATTCTGTGGACGCAATAAGAGCGGAGAAATATAGACGTTTCGCCACTCTAACTGCCACAAGGTAGGCCTTAACTGCGGCTCTAGCTTGTGTTCGGTCTGATTCGGTCTTTGTCTTTCTCCAGCGGCGCTCTAGACGTCTCTTAACCCTCTTCAGCACCCTCAATCCCTCCGTATACCACGGGGAATATCGGGTCGGATGGGACAAGAGAGGCCGCATAGGTGCGATCCTGTCCAAGGCCCCGGCCGCTTTCTTATTCCAGGCTGCGGCCAGGACCTCCGCTGGACCGTGCAGTAGATCCTCAGATATAACCCCTATTCACTGCATTAAGGCTGCAGCTGATGCTCGCACACTTGGAATGTCAGCTACCCTCTTGGATAGGTAGTCACCATTCTGCTGCTCACGCCAAAGAAAGAAAAGGGACGATTAAGCTTGCAGCGGTAATATTTCTGATATGGGGGGAGGGGGGAGACACAGCAGGATCATAAAAAGTCAAATGATGCAGCTGTTCAAACCAAGAAGTCATCAGAATTTAGCTGGTAGGAAATTCACTCTCTTTCTAATTGCAGCATGAATGCCTGGACCATTGCAACCAAATTTAGGAGAAGCTTCCGAATCAGCTTCTTCAGTCAGATGGAAGTTCTACCTGCATTGATTCATGGAAAATGCAGCCAACTCCAATATACACTGTCATATGCTATACAAAGTTCCAAAACTGGAGCACTGTGTGGAGGAAATACATTATACTTAAAGGGATCAAAGTACATAAGAAAACACCTTTACTGCTTGCATTGTTAAGGAATTAGTCCCCCTTGTGGGAGTTGGGCGGTGATAAATCCAATAAATAAATAAAATAAAATAAATAAATAAATTATTTAAAGAAACATGATTTATTTTCTCCTACTGCCCAAATACAGGTAGTCCTCGTTCAAGGACCACTCGTTCAGCGACTGTTCAAAGTTACAACAGTGCTGAACAAGGGGACTTATGACCGTTCCTTGTAGTTGCAGCTGTCGCAGTGTCCCTGCGGTCACGTGATCGCCATTTGCGACCTTCACTGCCGACTTCTGACAAGCAAAGTCAATTGGAAAGCCGGCAGGAGGTTGCAAATGCTGATCATGTGACCACAGGATGCTGCGACCACATGAGATTCGCCTAACAATGGCAAATGGAACTGCCGCAACTGCCATCCTAAGTCACACTTTACAACTGTGTTGCTTAGCAACAGAGTAGCTGGTCCCAAATACTGAAACGAGGACTACCTGTACTTACAATAATGATGGACAGTAAGGTTTCAAGTTGTTAGCCCATGAGCCATATGCGGGCCTCTGCACCCTGCCACAATACTTTGTAGGTGCCGAGGACACTACTCAGAAAGAATAGGGTGCTGAACTCTGCCCAGATGTACGTTGGCCTGACCCAGGTCTCCTGCCAACAATGGGGACTGGTAAGCTGGGCCACAGAATCAGAACCCCAAGCCTACACCATGCAGTGCCACCCTTTGGCAACCCCCAACTACTCTTGCCCTCTATGGTGGGCACCCAACTCTGAAATGATGCCAGGCTCTCTGGGCAGGGGAACGGGAGAGTGAGATGGTGAGACTTGACCAGAAAAGATGACTCAGAATACTAGAGCAGGGGTCGGCAAACTTTTTTTGCCGGGAGCCATTTTGACATGCTCGTGCACATTTTGAAGTGCTGGAGAGCCAGGGGGTGGGGTTTGCGGGCGCGGGCCAATCGCGTGGAAGGGGGCGGGGTTTGCGGGCGGGAGCCAATCGTGTGGAAGGGGGCGGGTTTTGCGGGTGGGAGCCAATCGCGTGGAAGGGGGCGGGGGAGGTTTGGAAGAAGAAGGGAAAGAGAGGCTCGACTGCTTCGGCGGCGGCGCTTCTAGGTTGTCCCTGCGGCGGCAACGGCTGCCCCTTCGAAAGGGCAGGCTCCAGGGACCCCGAAAACGCCCTCAGTTTAGGCAGGGAGGCTGCGCGCAAGCTGCCTCAGCTGTTCTGCAGGGAGAATTGCCACCCCAGGGCAGCGTGTGCACGTGGAGAGGGGAGGTTTCTGCCTCCCTGCCGGAACCGAGGGCATTTTCGGGGTCCCCGGAGCCTGCCCTTTCGAAGGGGCACTGCTGCCCGAGCTGCAGTGCTGCCCCTTCGAAAGGGCAGGCTCCGGGGACCCCGAAAATGCCCTCAGTTTAGGCAGGGAGGCTGCATGCAAGCTGCCTCAGCTGTTCTGCGGGGAGAATTGCCACCCCAGGGCAGCGTGTGCACGTGGAGAGGGGAGGTTTCTGCCTCCCTGCCGGAACCGAGGGCATTTTCGGGGTCCCCGGAGCCTGCCCTTTCGAAGGGGCACTGCTGCCCGAGCTGCAGTGCTGCCCCTTCGAAAGGGCAGGCTCCGGGGACCCCGAAAACGCCCTCAGTTTAGGCAGGGAGGCTGACAGCAAGCTGCCTCAGCTGTTCTGCGGGGAGAATTGCCACCCCAGGGCAGCGTGTGCACGTGGAGAGGGGAGGTTTCTGCCTCCCTGCCGGAACCGAAGGCATTTTCGGGGTCCCCGGAGCCTGCCCTTTCGAAGGGGCACTGCTGCCCGAGCTGCAGTGCTGCCCCTTCGAAAGGGCAGGCTCCGGGGACCCCGAAAACGCCCTCAGTTTAGGCAGGGAGGCTGCGCGCAAGCTGCCTCAGCTGTTCTGCGGGGAGAATTGCCACCCCAGGGCAGCGTGTGCACGTGGAGAGGGGAGGTTTCTGCCTCCCTGCCGGAACCGAGGGCATTTTCGGGGTCCCCGGAGCCTGCCCTTTCGAAGGGGCACTGCTGCCCGAGCTGCAGTGCTGCCCCTTCGAAAGGGCAGGCTCCGGGGACCCCGAAAATGCCCTCAGTTTAGGCAGGGAGGCTGCGCGCAAGCTGCCTCAGCTGTTCTGCGGGGAGAATTTCCACCCCAGGGCAGCGTGTGCATGTGGAGAGGGGAGGTTTCTGCCTCCCTGCCGGAACCGAGGGCATTTTCGGGGTCCCCGGAGCCTGCCCTTTCGAAGGGGCAGCACTGCAGCTCGGGCAGCAGTGCCCCTTCGAAAGGGCAGGCTCCGGGGACCCCGAAAATGCCCTCGGTTCCGGCAGGGAGGCAGAAACCTCCCCTCTCCACGTGCACACGCTGCCCTGGGATGGAAATTCTCCCCGCAGAACAGCTGAGGCAGCTTGCGCGCAGCCTCCCTGCCTAAACTGAGGGCGTTTTCGGGGTCCCCGGAGCCTGCCCTTTCGAAGGGGCAGCACTGCCGCTCGGGCAGCAGTGCCCCTTCGAAAGGGCAGGCTCCGGAGACCCCGAAAATGCCCTCGGTTCCGGCAGGGAGGCAGAAACCTCCCCTCTCCACATGCACACGCTGCCCTGGGGTGGCAATTCTCCCCGCAGAACAGCTGAGGCAGCTTGCGCGCAGCCTCCCTGCCTAAACTGAGGGCGTTTTCGGGGTCCCCGGAGCCTGCCCTTTCGAAGGGGCAGCACTGCAGCTCGGGCAGCAGTGCCCCTTCGAAAGGGCAGGCTCCGGGGACCCCGAAAATGCCTTCGGTTCCGGCAGGGAGGCAGAAACCTCCCCTCTCCACATGCACACGCTGCCCTGGGGTGGCAATTCTCCCCGCAGAACAGCTGAGGCAGCTTGCGCGCAGCCTCCCTGCCTAAACTGAGGGCGTTTTCGGGGTCCCCGGAGCCTGCCCTTTCGAAGGGGCAGCACTGCAGCTCGGGCAGCAGTGCCCCTTCGAAAGGGCAGGCTCCGGGGACCCCGAAAATGCCCTCGGTTCCGGCAGGGAGGCAGAAACCTCCCCTCTCCACATGCACACGCTGCCCTGGGGTGGCAATTCTCCCCGCAGAACAGCTGAGGCAGCTTGCGCGCAGCCTCCCTGCCTAAACTGAGGGCATTTTCGGGGTCCCCGGAGCCTGCCCTTTCGAAGGGGCAGCACTGCAGCTCGGGCAGCAGTGCCCCTTCGAAAGGGCAGGCTCCGGGGACCCCGAAAATGCCCTCGGTTCCGGCAGGGAGGCAGAAACCTCCCCTCTCCACATGCACACGCTGCCCTGGGGTGGCAATTCTCCCCGCAGAACAGCTGAGGCAGCTTGCGCGCAGCCTCCCTGCCTAAACTGAGGGCGTTTTCGGGGTCCCCGGAGCCTGCCCTTTCGAAGGGGCAGCACTGCAGCTGCTCCTGCCGCTGCCCCTTCGAAAGGGCAGGCTCCGGGGACCCCGAAAATGCCCTCGGTTCCGGCAGGGAGGCAAAAATCGCACGGGCAGGCTGCCGGGCTTCCCGATGCATAGCTGATTGGCGCGGAGAATTTCCACTCCCTTCAGCGCTTCCGGCTTGTCACGCGACACACAGTTTGGAAAGCCCTGCCCGTCGTCAAGATGGCTGCCGGAGACGGCTGCCAGGTTGCCAGGGGTATGCCCACAGCAACGCACACCATGCCCGCTGCCGCGCCTGCCCCGCCACACTCGCTGCCGCGCCACGCCCTGCCTGCGGAAGAGCCACACTCAAGGGGCCAAAGAGCCGCATTTGGCTCGCGAGCCGCCATTTCCGACCCTTGTACTAGAGCAAGGAAGGAGAAGGCAGCCAAGAAGAATGGCAGATCTGGACTCCCTATTGCCAGGATTTCTCTGCTGAGTTAAGAGGTACGAAAGGCAATAAGCAAGCAAGCAAGACTACAATGCTGGGCAAAGAAAGGAAGGAAAACAAGAGAGGGGGGGAAGTAAGTAAGAAAAAGCCCCAAAAAATATCTCTGCTCAGAAAAAAGGAAAGCAGGGAAGCACCCTAACCCATCAACCCCAGAATAACTAAATATTTGTGCTCTGGTTAATGAAAAACAAGGCCAGCTAAGCAGCCAAAATGAAAGTACTCTGTTTTGCAAGTCCTTCTGTTCCACAGCTCTTTTCTATTTAATAAATTTGTGTTTAATGGCATAAAGTGATACTCTTCTTTTTTTTCCATTTGTAACTCATTACAGACTTTTTTGTATCACTGTATGAAAAGGCTTTGGTGCTGCCATCTAGGACTAATGAACCAGTCCTCATGAGGCACACGTGAGACCTCTGATGTAGAGAGAATATAAGCAGAGGACCTATTTCTGACTTTAAAGAGAAAGGGGCTCCTTAGTTTCCTAGATGAATCGTCTGTTTTGGGTAGGAAGGCTGAGTATTAACGGCTTCATATTTATGTGACAAAAGCATCTTATTTACACCAAAGGCTTGTGTCACTTCTGTCTGGCTTTCCCTAAACAACCTTGAAAGTTTTAGCCTAGCAAAAATGACAAGGTTCTGTTTGAGGAATGTACTGAACTGACCCAAGACTCCCAGAATTGCCTAAAGAGAGAAAGGGGATTATTTGAGTTCCACAGAAGCTAACATGGTCTCCCATCTTAAAATAAATCTCATGATGGTGCATCCTGAGACTCATCCTGGACCAATAAGATGATGGTGTGGTTTGTACATTTCAAGATTATCAACAGACATAATTTTATAATCGAAAGCAATATTCATCTCATACAGATGTATTGGGAGCCCAAATTGTGGTGGGAGGCGTGGAAAGAGAACGGCAGCAAGCAGTTATAACTACTGAACGTGGGGCAAGGGTTTTCATGAACTGACCGAGCCAAGCAGTCTTAGCATATTTTCCAGAACTAACATAGGAGCTCCAAGTCTTCTCTCAATTGTCATTTTGGGATAAAACCTGTCCCTGATTTGCCCTCCAAAATAGCCTGGGAGCAGGGACAGAAAGAACTGGGCATCGACACAAGTCTCTGCAGTTGCTTTTGATGAAAAGGGGGGCTCAGATTTAATTTGTCTTCAGGTGATGATGTGGTTGATTGCCTACAATTTACAGTTGCAGCAAATTTTGTAAGCTCTCCTCATACTTGTAGACATGTATTTTGAGTGACAGATGATACAGACTCATAGAGCAAGAACAAATAACACCCACAGAGAGGGGGGAAAGATAGCCCACCCATTTTCCCTCTTTAATTCTTGGCAATCTCTATATGCCAGCTTCTTGCCAGGGCTATTTCCTTTCAAGGAACCTCACAGAACTTCATGAATACTGCACCTGTTCTCACTAATCCCTTTTGCCCTCTCTTGTGACGCCTTCAGTTGTAAAGAGCAGCTATAGATGAGAACAACATGAGCCCAGCAGGAGGGAAAAGCTAAGGGCTTCATTCCAAAGAATGTCTTTAGGAGCCTCAGGAGAAGCAGGTGATTGGAGAAGGGTGGGTGGTTAGCCTCAGTTATGTGGCAAGAACAAATGGAGCAACAGGATACAGAGATGAAGGGTAGTGTCATGATTTCTGGACCAGTGAAATGTATAGCCAAGCAGCATGATGCATCACTTCAAAAAGGCAAGGAGGCATGGTTATACAGTCATGAAAATGTGTTTGTTTAAAAAGCCATGGTTCTCAAAGAAGACCTTCCATGAAACCAGACAGATAAGAATAAGAGGGAGTATCTTTCGATGACACATCCCTTCCCACTCTAGGAATGTGACTATCTTCATAAACTCTCTTCCTCTCCTCTAACACATTTAAACCTTAATTGACCAACTCTAGTACTATAATCTTTCTAACGTTATTTCCAGCAATACCATCTTGACATCTTTATTGCACGTAGTGTATCCTTGTGCATTGTAGAAGAATTTGAAACATTCTGAAAGAATTATTAAAAATTGTGTAAGCAGCAAACTAATAAAAATGAGCATTTAAGCTCAAACCTGAGCAAAACAATGCCAGGATATATGAACATAAGAAAAGCCATGATGCATTTGATGCAAGATTTATTTGGCTCAATATTGTGTTTCTCATGGCCATAAACCAGATGCTTCTGAGAAGTCCACAAACAGGACATAATGCTAACTGCCTGTTATTACTTCCCAGCATCTGATATTCACAATCATGCTCCCTCTGATCCTATGGGAAGAAATTTTATTAATTAATTATTTGGTAAAATTTATAGAGCCACTCATCTCACATATGTGACTCTGAGTGTCGTACAAAATTACGAACAAAAACAATACAGCAAAATAACCAAAAACATAACGACAAAAATATTTTAAAATAATAAAAACCATTAAAAACCATTTTAAAAAATTATAATCTGCAGGAGAGCACACGGAGTTTCCCTAGCTACCTTGTTTTCTATTAACTTGCATAGATTATTTTTAAAAATAATAACAACTTGGTGGCGATTTGCTTATACATCCTGGAGAAGATCAATGTATGTGGTTGCTAAGAGTTGACAGTGACTTTAAGGCATGTAATCTGTCGATCTCAACATCTTACGGTAATGAACTCTACAGTTTTAAGTAAGACCTACATAAAGAAGTACTTCTTTGTCTATCTTGACTCAGTATCATTTTAACTCAGATTTGCACATAAAGAAACCTACATTATAGAAAGAAAAAGAAAACAAGGAAAAGGAAAAAGGAAAACCAGATTACCAAGGGCATTAGGACAGCCTGTAAGTTAGCATTTTCCTTTTCCCTACACTGAAATGCAAGTGCCTCAAGGAAGTCAAGCACAGTTCCAAAACTGCCATGACAAGGACTATCAGCCATGTAAAGCACCTCTTTTACAACTAAGAGATACCATGAAAGCGCTACACATAATTCATTCTGAAAATAACATATATATTCTCTAATTATCTTAAAGCCAGTAATTCTTAGTCAAGAGGAACCCCAGAAAGTTATGCATGCAGCATTTATGCATCTTTTTAAGCACTTCCATAAAAGCAGCGTGCACAGCTGTCTCGGAAATTCTATGGGGGCATACAAAGCCACATCTGAAACCTTCAGCATGGACAGTGCTATGCGACTTATAGTACATGCACACCAGTCCTTTAGTCTTTTTCCAAGCAGGGACAAAATCTGACAGGGGGAGATTAAGTGTCAAGAACATTATCAGTTGGAAACCAGAGTATGGTATGAACAAAACAGGGGAGGGATAACGATTCCCTTGATAGTAATTGCTAAAGATCATTAAGAGCAAAGGGATAACACTGAAAGCAATGGGGAAGACTGGGCCCTATGCAATACAGCAGGGCTCCAGATATTTTGGGATTTCAGCTCTCCCCGCCCCCCAAATTCCCAACCAGAATGGAAATTTCTGGGAGTTGCAGTCCCAGGACATCTGGAAGGTGCCAGGTATGGGAAGGCTGCAGTACTGTAGAAAGTAAGGAAGATGACCTTGACAGAGTTATGCCAGCTCTGCTACAAAAATGAGGGGAAAAGCGTAACTTAAATCCAAAACACACAGAACGTATGCAGAAGAGGCTCAGACAGACACCTCCCTAATTCACATGGGTATAAGAAGGAGAAGAAGTACAACACAATCAGACTTGCAAGATTCTGTTATTACAGCCAATTTCAATAAAAGTAGTTATATTACTGTATACCCAAGCTCAATAAAAGCCTTCCTGTGGAATTGATTCCTGGTCTGGTCTACCTGGTGGGAGTGACAAATACAGAATATCCAACTCCTGGAAATACTCTGTAAGGCCCTATTGCTTTCAAAGAGCTTAATAAGCACTGGCTGTTTCTTTTCACATGTGTAGTCCTGTCCTTAAAATCAAGTTACTGTATATATTTCAGCATCTTTATATATCCTACTATATATCTCTCTATATATTGCTGAAATATATGCTATTTAAAAAATATTTAAAAAAATAATTTGGAATTTGAGTAAGTCCCATCTAGAACAAAGCAGAAGGCAGTAATCATATTAATAAAGTTAGACAATGGATAGGTTTAGAATTTTATAACTGAATAAGCATTATTTTCATGGAGATTGTAAATATATTGTGGCATGTAAATATATTGTGGCATATATTGAGTGTATTTCTTTTGAATGATTTTAAGTGCTGTTTAGTTCTTATTTGTTAATTTATTACTGTGGTTGAACCGCACCCCAATGGGAGGTATATTATATAAACAACATTGTAAAGGATGTAAAAACACATACCTGCTCTTCCTTTCAATAAGAATAGCTATATAGGACGCTGGTAAAGCAGCACCGAAACCAGGAGACCAGAAATAGAATTTTCCAAGTATTCTCCTAAAAAAATTAAATGTAGAATTTGTTACAGTAGATATGGAAGGGAAGGTCATATTGGGATTCGCAGGCTGCAAATACTGAAACAATACATTCACATTGAATCACTACACTCAGCAGATGCTCCTACTAAAGCAAGAAGGGGGTGTGATTTTCAGATTCCTCCTTTGCCTGGCAGTCTGCAGAGGATTAGGGGAACAACAACGTGGGAAGCTGTAGTGGGAAGAACTAAGCATGCTTTCTTCCTCCTCTTTGGTCCAGCAGGAGTGCTCTTAACAACACTTCAAAGAACCTCATAACATTCATAGTTTTAACACCTCCAGGAGGAACTTCAATTTTACTGCCTTATATTTCAAAGGATTACCTTAATACAAAGGACCGTGTGCATTTACATAGTGATAAGTCATATTAGTTACCACAGGAGAAAACTGTAAGCTGAACAAACATTTACATTAGCATTCAATTAATTTATTATTTATAAAAATTGATGTCCCTCCTTTCAGGATGACATTCCCAAAACAGCCTACAATCAATACAAACAACTGTAAATAAAAATGCAATAAATATTCTGTAAAAGTAAGAAAATTTCTAGGATCCTTTTCATAGGGCAGTTAGTAGTAAAGGCCTGGGCATGATAGAAGATGAAATCAGCTGAGCAGGCTCCTGTAGTAGTGGTTTTCTCTGTTCCTCTCTCCTTCTTTAGAGATCCTTCCTATGAGCCAGCTGGAGCTAATGCCAGGTAAGAGGACATGGATGAGACTGTTTTCTTCTCCACAATTTCTTAGAACAGGGGTTGTTAAACTGTGGTTCATGCCCCCAGGTCACAAGCAACTTAGAGCAGGGTCACAAAAATATTAAATTTTGTCTTAATCTTGGCAGCTGAGCATAGACTTTTTAATATTAGTAAGCTTATGAATCAGCCCTTTGTCATAAGAGAGGCACAAGAGTTCTATCATCTGCCAACAGTAATGTATATTTTATTGTTTACATTGTAGAAAATTGCTTTTAAATAAAGTTTTCTTATATCTGCATATCTATTTTACAAATTTTCTTGTTTATTTATTTTACTAGGCTTATATGCTACTCCAGTCATCAAATGATTCTGAGTAGCTTAACTAAAATTGTGGCAAGTTCTTGGTGGTATGGGGATACCAAATCATCTTGTCTGCCTCCTGAGGAATCTGTATAATGACCAAGTAGCAACGGTAAGAACAGACCATGGAACAACAGACTGGTTTAAGATTGGGAAAGGAGTACGGCAGGGTTGTATACTCTCACCCTACCTATTCAACCTGTACACAGAACACATCATGCGACGTGCTGGGCTTGAGGAATCCAAGGCTGGAGTTAAAATTGCTGGAAGAAACATTAACAATCTCAGATATGCAGATGATACCACTTTGATGGCTGAAAGCGAGGAGGAGTTGAGGAGCCTTATGACGAAGGTGAAAGAAGAAAGTGCAAAAGCTGGGTTGCAGTTAAACCTCAAAAAAACCAAGATTATGGCAACCAGCTTGATTGATCACTGGCAAATAGATGGAGAAAAAGTGGAGGCAGTGACAGACTTTATATTTCTAGGCGCAAAGATGACTGCAGCCAGGAAATCAGAAGACGTCTACTTCTTGGGAGGAGAGCAATGGCAAATCTTGATAAAATAGTTAAGAGCAGAGACATCACACTGACAACAAAGGTCCGCATAGTTAAAGCAATGGTATTCCCTGTAGTAACCTATGGCTGCGAGAGCTGGACCATAAGGAAGGCTGAGCGAAGGAAGATAGATGCTTTTGAACTGTGGTGTTGGAGGAAAATTCTGAGAGTGCCTTGGACTGCAAGATCAAACCAGTCCATTCTCCAGGAAATAAAGCCAGACTGCTCACTTGAGGGAATGATATTAAAGTAGATTCATTGTAGAAAAGGTAATGAAGGCATTATCAAAGAATTCCAACAACTGCTGTGTATCTGTCAAGCCCAAGCCCTATTTATAGTGAAATCAATTCAAATTCTTATATGTCTCCCACCCACATGGTACAATGAATTAGAAGCCACTCTTTTTTGGGCAGGAGGGATAGTTTCCACCTGCCTCTTGTTTTGGTTCCAGTCTAGTATCAGTTTGTTTGCTTGTGACTGTATGAAAACTGGCACTCATTATTTTGTGGATTGGGGTTTAGATGAAATAGACAAAACTCTAATTTCTGCAAAATGACACTTACTGATCAAGTAACAGACTATTATTGGATATCAGCAATCTGCTGACACTAATAATTGATAACTGGATTTATAGAGTTTGTGGGTTGCCAGCAGGCAACCTGTCACCAGAGTCTTGAAGTGGACAGTATGGTCAGAACTTAGTGGTAAAAACTTAGAGGCTGTTGGTGGGGACAGCTGCAAATATATCTTGGCTGTGGTGGTGGGTCGAAGGAGAATGCTCTTTGGAAGTGATACATGAACTTTGTTCCTTAAAAATATCAGACAGCTGTCAGATAAACAAATTTAGAAGCCATCATAAGTTTTACAACAGGTTATTTCATCATCCTCTGATTTAGTCAAAAATATATACTCAAATCACCTTAAAGTGCAGAAAAACAGAATGTAAAGACTTCCATTTGCTGTAAGAAAGGATGTTGACTGCAGGATTTCAGGAAGCAGCTTGTTCAAATAATAATCAAGTTTTCGTTTCCGGAGAATTGCAGCAATCTGAAAGAAATCCATGCACCAGTTCAAATTTATTTATTTATATATTAAATGTTTATCCTTTCAAACCCTATTTATGAATGAGAAAAACCCACATAAATAAAACTGTAAACATGTCCGACACTGAGATAAAACCTGTCCCAGATTAATATTCATTCTGTTAATTTGCCCGGTTAGGGGACATTACATACCTGAGGCATCCTCCCATGCACAATTTTTTTTATATTGCTTCAGCAAGAAAATGGAATCTAATTTTCCAACAGGACTAATTGAGGTCAATGAATCAGAAAAATCACTTGGTCAGCCAGTACTAGAAGTAATGCTATCTTTACTCATATGCCTCCATTTATGGAATTCCCCTACTCTTTATGTCTCTCCTTGAATTAAAGGACCCAAAACCTCTGTGGGGAAGGTCAGGCTTTAAGAATCCTACATTTGTCCTAACCAGTAAGGATCTTCAGAAAGTACAAATTAGGGGTGTGCTAACATTTCAAATTCCAATGCAAACTGTTCGAACTTGGAACAACCCAATTTGTCTACTACCACAAAGTCTGGTTGATTGGCCAATACCTGCCTGTCTGTTTGGATCTGGAAGTCCCACAGGATCTTAGCCCTGTCATTCTCCACAACCTTCTGTGGAATCTCCCATCTGGACTTTGGAGGGTCTAGCCCATATGCTGTGCAGATGTTCCTGTACACAATGCCAGCTACTTGGTTGTGCTGTTAAGTGTGTGCTGTCCCTACCTGCATCTTACACCCTGCCACTATGTGTTGCACTGTCTCTGAGGCCTCTCTGCACAGTCTGCACCTTCAGTCCTGTCTAGTGTGGTAGACCCCTGCTTCTATGGATCGGGTGCTTAGTGCCTGTTCTTGGGCTGCTATGATCAGTGCCTCAGTGCTGTCTTTTACTCCAGCCCTTCCAAGCCACTGGCAGGATTTCCCAAGGTCAGCCACCTCAGCTATCTGTCGATGGTACATCCCATGCAGGGTCTTGTCTTGCCATGGCACTTCCTCTGCTTGATCTTCCTTCTATGTCTGCTGCTGCCTCAGGCATTCTCTCAGCAGCTCATCTTTAGGTGCCACCTTACTGATGTACTCCTGGATGGTCTGGGTCTCATCCAGGACAGTGGTTTTGACACTCACCAGCCAGGGTACAGCATATTGATGATACCTCACCCCAAACCATTGGATCATCTCACCCAGCGGCCTCATGTAGATGTTAAGTAAGAGGGGCAAGAGAACCGAGCCCTGTGGCACCCCACACAGTAGGGGCTGTAGACTGGACCTCCCCCCTCCTACCAACACCGACTAGAACCAACCCCAGAGGAAAGAGGAGAACCAGCGCAACACAGTGCCGCCCACCCCCAACACCCGAAGCTGGTCCAGAAGGATACGATGATCGATGGTATCGAAGGCTGCCATCCTGAAGAGCCAGGGTGGAAGCACTGCCCCCATCCTGCTCCCGCCAGAGGTCATCCAAGAGTGCGATCAATGCCACCTCAGTCCCATATCCCAGTCTGAATCCTGACTGAAGGGGGTTCAGATAATCCGCTTCATCCAGAGCCCTTTGAAGCTGCTGTGCGACCACTTTCTCAACAACCTTCCCTAAATTCTTATAAGGGAATTGCCTGGATGAGCTTTTGTGCATCCATCCATTCCATTTAGATATATATTTTAACACTATGAGATCCATAAATATTTGGCATATATAAGGCTGGATTCTCCTGTAAAAATCTAGAGCCACCCAACCCCATTTCATTGGAAAGGGTAAAAACTCAGCTGGACCCACCGGCTCATCCATGTTTCCTTCACTAATTCTCATGATTTGGGAAAAGGATGGTGCCTCTGGATCTCAGCCAGCACACTTACCTTTTTTACACAATTCTCCTTACTGAGCTGGGATCAGAAAAGGGGTTAGTAAGGGAAAGGGGATAAGAACAAAATTGTTCAGAGATGCCAAATCTAATTTCTTCAACTACTTACCAACCATAATTTCCAATACCCTTTTAATGCTCATTAGATCTGTTTTGTAGGAAGAGATATGAGCACTGGCATGGTTTTAGTAGTTGTTAACATGCATGAAAATTTCTACATTTCTACATTACCAGTTCTCACTAGTTCAATGTAAGCTTTTGCCTCACATAGTTAAACTTTACATTTCTTGTACATACAAAGGCACTTTGTTTCCTATATGATCTTTTAAAATGCTGGTTACTTCCCCATCTTACAATATCCTCACATGCATACTAATTTATTACTTTGTGCATGACCTGTCCATTCAGAGATAATGGAGAAGGGCATTTGTTTTTCCTACACTGTTTAATCCTCTCACTTTCTGAACAAATCATTTATATAAACATAAGGGGACAGACTTGTTGCTTGTAAGTATTAACTAAGCTATATTTATAACACAAGTTCAAACAATAGATACCTGGATACTTGTTTATATACTTTGCAGCAGAACATCAAATGCATTTATTAAGACTAAATAACCTCCATAACATTATATAACCAGAAGAAGAAAAAAAGAAGACTCTAAAATTTTATTCTTGCTATTTTTTTATTTGACTTCTGCCTGCTGCAATTGACACTCTTAACAGGTTATAATAATCATATTCCAATAAAAAGTTCAGGATACAAAACAGCTAATTCTGCAAGTTCAAGCACTGAAAAAGAAAAATATTTTCTCTGAAAATTTCCAGAATGGCCTGCTTTCCTCATTTTTTATTTTTCTTACAATATGAAACAATGAAGACAGATGAAATAATACAATTTGAGCCGAAGTTCAAACATATAGAAGTCCAAATCTGTAACAGGAGAAGAGGAAGAGACTGGTAGAAAATATATACCCCAAACTAGACCTAATTAAACCATAAAATTAAATAAATTCAGGAAAGTATCTCAGAAGCTCAGAGGAAAGGGGCCTCAGAGAAAATACGAAAACTATGTCTAGAATCCATTTTTCTCAGGACCATTTCAAAACATTGTGATGCAATTATAAGGGGGCTAATATCTTCAGATCAATGAATAGCCCCCTTCTGAACATACTGAAAAATATCCCACTTTCAATATAGCAAGTTTTCTGGTAAGAACATAGGACCTCAACCAAGTAATCTATTCAGTATGATTGTAGAAGGCATTCATTTGTTCAGGAATAAAACCCTGGTTCACAAAATAATGTATACTAAACACATATTGTAGGATATTTTTATCTGAAATATTTTTATGTGCACATTGAATAAAATGGTTTAATAATAGGCAAAACAGATAACTGCATTCTCGTCTTTTTATCAGTCAGACTGGAACCTGGGTCTTCCTGGCCCAGCTGTCAGGAAGATAACTGGCGAAGGAGGAGGGGGCTCCCTCCAGGGAGAAAAACGCATGCGCAGTACTGAATCGCTTTGCTTTCCTCCCAAGAGGCTAAAGAAGGCCCCGCCCTGATTTCTTGGGCCCTTTCTCTGAGCATTACTAGTTCATTTTAGTTTAGCTGGATTCTGTCTAGTAGAGTAGGACAATAAAGCACCAGAGCCTCAACACCAAGTCTCAGCGTGTTTTCCTTCACTCAAAGTCAGGACATCAGCATCTTAATAACTATGCAACACTGGCTTTCCTTTCTATTCTTATCCATGAGGTGTTATTTAATTAAATCTTGTTCAATGCAAGATATAAAAAGTAGTGAAAGAATAACCCAATACTGTAATTAGGAGATTTTTACTTTTTTTTCTTTATAATATATTTGGCTCATCAGCTGGGGACTTTAAGTTCTTTTACTGCTATAACAAATTCCTTATTTCCCACACATATACCTATCAGTTTCAAGCAAGTCTGTCAAGTATTCACCTAGAGAGCAGTAACACATTGGCTCATGCACAGCAATTTGGACACTGGATGAATGTAGCCTGGTTCCTTTGAAGCGTCCATTTAAAATTGATAGATTCCTTTAGAATCATTAAACCTTCACCTAGTTTAACTATTGAAGTCAAAACTATATGGAGAATAATAGCAAATAAAGGCTTCATATGAAATCCCAAATAAAGTTTATTGGCCCCTGCAATAAAAGGAAAGCTACCTTTCCCATTCCAATAACATAATTTAGAAGAAGTGTCAGCTATTAACATGCTATGTTCTACCATCTGTAATCACACGATGCTGATAAATATTTATTGTAGGTGGATTCATTTAGTATTATGATATACGCTGAGCTAAGCAATAAAATGTATCTGCTTATAATAAACTAAGTAGTTACTGCATCCCTTCATTTAAGAATCTCAATAGCTGCATACACATTCTGAACCATCATCAATGCTAGAGCTGTGCTGCACATATATAAAAACTACTAGAAGCTCTATGAAAGCCAGTTTGGTGTAGTGATTAAGGCACTGGGCTAGAAACCAGGAGACCACGAGTTCTAGTTCCGCCTTAGGCACAAAGCAAGCTGGGTGACCCTGGGCCAGTCCCTCTCTCTCAGCCCTAGGAAGGAGGCAATGGCAAACTACTTCTGAAAATCTTGCCAAGAAAACTGCAGGGGCTTGTCCAGGCAGTCTCTGAAAACTGGACACAATTGAATAGAAGCAGCAGCAGCAGCATTTCCAAATTACTCCTAAGGTGGTAAATATTATTTTAAAAAGCTCTCTGCCTCAAGGGACCTCAAAATTCATCCTATTCTTTGTGCTTATTTAACCATTTATTTCCTCAAAATCCTTAACAGGCAAGTTCCAAAAAGGTATTTGCAACACAAACCATCCACTTCATTTTTTTAAAGTCTAAATAATCCAATTGCATATCATTACCCAACTAGTAATCTCATTTGTAGCAAAATGATTACTGAAGAACCTTGTGAATGTGTCTCTGTCTATAAGCTGGTTAACATTTTTGCCTCAGCCATAATGTTGATTGGGCTTAGCATACTGTGAAAACCCAGATAACAGTGATTTATTCAATAAACAACATTAAGACGATCATGCAATAAAATAACATGTAAACCTCTCACACCCCACATCACATACTTTTCTCTCAAGAGAGATTGCAACAATATTTTGATCTCCTTCAGAGAATCACAGTTAGAGAAGAGGCTACAATCACAAGTCTATGCTGGTTCCTTTCTATTCTTCAGAACTGCTGATATAGGTCACAACCCATGATTAAATTAAATGTGCTTACCATATTTACTCAATCTTAGTAAGATTGCTCAAGCTTAAGTCTGTAAGATTAGCTCATACGCTGCACTTGCCCATAATGCAGTTGGTTTTGGCTAAGCATATTCCATAAATTCACCCACTATGGTTTGTAAGCTACACTCCACACCTTAGCACAGTGTTTCTCAACTGGGGAATTCTGGGAGTTGAAGTCCACATATCTTAAAGTTGAGAAACACTGCCTTAGCAAAATGAGAAATCCGGTTACTAGATGTATATGTAATGACTGAAAACAGCTTAGTAAGCTATCCAACCTTAACCACTGTTTGGATTCACATCTCATACAGTTTGATGGATTTTGGCTTGTATAGTTTATAAACTATGGTTTATGACTTAACATATGGAGTGAACCCAAGTACAGTGAAACTTATTTCCATATATCTATGTAAACAACCATTGCCCAACTTATGGGTTATAGACTATGCCTTCCAGTTCTTTTAGGTCACAATGTCTATAAGAGTTATAGGTTATGTACATATTACACAACTTAGCAACACTTCAATTAGGATGTTAAGGATTCAATTTCAAATCTTTCAAAGTAAAACATTTGTTTTAAACTGGTCTTTTGATCTACTCCTGTATCTATCACCATGACACTATCAGCAATGGCATACCAAAACTTTATGATAGGCAAAAACTGCTCATCACAATCTATATACTACTAAAACGCTTGTGTTTATCTGTCTGTTTGTACCCCCAAGTTAGCCCAAACGGTGCATTATACCGCAACAATTTTTGGATCAAGGTACCTAAAATCCGCTAACTTAAAGAATGTGTAAAAAATCCAGGATCCATTACTCCTGTAGAATTGAAATTTCCACGATGTTCAAACCAGTTTTATTCACAAAGTTGTGGCTGTTGCAGTGTCCCCGCAGTCATGTGTTTGTGATTTCTGACACTCCCTGCCAGCTTCCCACAAGCAAAGTCAATGGGAAAGCCGGCAGGAAGTTGGAAGTTACTCCCGCTCCCACTGCTTTTTTGCCCACCCGTGGTCATTCTGTTTATCTGTTTGTTGTTGTTTATTCGTTCAGTCGTTTCCGACTCTTCGTGACTTCATGGACCAGTCCACGCCAGAGCTTCCTGTCGGCCGTCACCATCCCCAGCTCCCCAATGGTTGAGTCCGTCACCTCCAGAATACCATCCATCCATCTTGCCCTTGGTCGGCCCCTCTTCCTTTTGCCTTCCACTTTCCCTAGCATCAGCTTCTTCTCCAGGGTATCCTGTCTTCTCATTATGTGGCCAAAGTACTTCAATTTTGCCTTTAATATCATTTATTAATCTGTTTATCTGTTTAGGTAAGTAAATATTGACTTATTATTGAGGTTCGTTTGCCACTATAATTATTTTTCTATTTATAATTTATAATTATTTTCTATTTATACTCTTCTTAGATTATCACAGTACCATCCAGCATTGGGGTAAAAAAAATATTGTCAGCCTAAAATTTAATGTCAGCCTAAAATTTAATGTTCATTCTGGTCACATCAGACTCCACTACCTTTCTCTCAAAGGATGACCCAACGGGTTGTCTATGCATAAAACTGGCTGGGTTCACATTTTGTGCTAAACCATAGTTTACTAACAAGTTTCCACAACTTGCTAATCCATACATTTTAGTTTACAAACCACAATGGCTGGGTTCCCACATCCCACTAAGCCAAAAATATCAATCATCATTGCTTGATATGATGTTTTAATTGGAGCCTTAAAGTTTTAAAGTGGGAAGTAATTTTTTTAACTGGGAGGTTCTATAAACTCCACTGAAGGTTCATCCTCTAGCATTTCCACAGCTGAAAGGATCAGGTAGCAAGTAATGGCAAATGCTTCTGCTTATTACCCTGGAGCAGATCACAGAATAAACCATACAGAAAAAAACAGTCTAATAATCTGAACATCTATACAACAACAGTATTAATTTCTCAGCTTTCATTCTTCACTATTACACCTCATTACAATAACGAATCTCCCTTGTATGAACTGAAGCCAAACAGAATCTGGTCAAGGTCCTCACATACAACTAATGTTGAAACTGATGATAGCTTTAAACTTTGAACATTCCCTGAGCTAGGCAAAAATGAACTGAGAGATTAAAGTCAAGAAAGGAAAAGGTCAGCAGGAATTTAGTCCTCATAGGAAGATCTGTGGGAGGCAGTGAGAGTTATGTAAACCTGGGGAGATAATTGAGATACATTAGCCTTTATTTCTTAGTTTATTTCTTAGTTATCACCTCAGGTTTTAATACTGTCCTTTCTTCCAATGACCAATGACATACTTTCCCAACAATATTTACTCCTCTCAATTCAAACTCTTGGTATATACACGACATTCCTATGTCCTATGTCCTATGTCGGAAACCTATGCCCCCATTGTGGGAGGTTGTGCGGATCCAGAATTGGCTTTTATAGCCACTTACGGATCCACCGTTAAAATTTTACCTTTGGAAGACAATCTTACTCGGCTACGAGTGATCGCCAATGAATGACACGACATTCCGCACTATCTTTTGCTGCTTTAATTAGCATTTGCACAAGTATGAAGTGCAGGTATCTGCTGTAGCAACTTATTGAAGCTGAATAGCTACCAGCTTAATAACAGATGGAGTCCCCTTAGAAACCACAAATCACATCATTTTGGCTTCCTTACAGGAAAGGTGAAACAGAAACACAATAGGACTCTGCAGCACTTCAAATCCCAAGGGGGGAATGTGCTTCAGAAGGCACAGGGATGTAAATGCAGCACTGCCTGCAATTTCTTAAACCAACTGTGTCTTTTTCCTAGATCATTCAGCTGTCATGTGATCCTGGGAAAAGACGTGTTTCCTTTAAGCAGCTGCAGAGGGGCATTACCTTCACAATCCTGCAGGCTCAGAAGCACTTTTTTGCCTTGGAATCTGAAGCAATTTACAGCTTAAATGTAATTTTTTTTAAAAAGTGCCCCTTTAGGGAGAAAGAGCAAGAGCACATGCGTACAACTAGATATACCATAAAACTGCCATTTTCAATCTAGTATCTAAGTATGTTAGTTAGTTAAAGATTTATAAGGCCAACCAACTCAAACAGTGTGACTCTCGGCAGCACACAATATAAACACACTATTTATTTACTCATTTACCAAATTTGTACAGCTGCCCATCTCACAAAAAAAGTGTCTCTGGGCAGTGTACAACACTTAATTTAAAAAATAAATTAAAAAAACATTCATTTTTCAAAACTATTTAAAAAGCAGAACAATATTTATTTATTTATCAAATTTGTATGGCCACAATAATGATGATGATAGCAACAATAATAGCAATAAAGACTAACAACAACCAACAAACAACAGCCAGTTTGGTCTAGTAGTTAAAGCACCAGGCTAGTAACTGGGAGAGTGTGAGTTCTAGTCCTGCCTCAGGCATGAAAGCCGGCTGGGTGACCTTGGGCCAGTCCCTCTCTCTCAGCCCAACCCACCTCACAGGGTTGTTGTTGTGGGGAAAATAGGAGGAGGAAGGAGTATTAGGTATGTTCCCCACCTTGAATTATTTATAAAAATAATAAAGGCGGAATAAAAAAATAAAAAATAAAAAAGCTAAAATGTAAAATGACAACCAAGCACAGAACAAACCAAACCTCAGAGGAGGGGATACAACTCAACCGACCCCTAATGCCTGGGGGAAGAGCCAGGTCTTAAGGGCTTTTCCAAAGTTGTATATTAGGAGCAACCACAGAAAAGACATACCTCCAAGGTCCCATAAGATGACAAGACTTAAAAAAAGGAACCTGGAGCATGCCCTCCCTGTGGGAGCTTGTGGGGCAGGCAGATGTTCTTGGGAAAAGGCAGTCCCTCAAGTAACCTGGTCCTATGCCATGTATACAGAGATATATACACAGTTGGTATAGATATCACTCCATTTTATCAGAGAAAGAGAGAAAGCTTTATTCCATCTATCACACATCTTATATGACAATGGGTACATTTTAGAGAATAGCAGCGAACAGGAATAATGCAACATACTTAAGCCTCTCACTTGAAAGACCTAGTGGCTATATTCAGACGACATACAAGGCTTGCATTAATCTATATATTTTAGGGGCTGTCCTTGACAGTTGCACCAACCCAGACAGTTTCCACTCCAGCTCCAGATGTCACACAAACGCCTTGCCAGGGACCACCCATCACCAGGCCTTTCAGCCTTCCAAGCCCCCCTCCCACCCCACATACATCCTCCTCTCCCTCAGCTCCCCAACCTGAGGTGAGGAGGGGGGTAGGAAGGCGGGGCCTCTCACCAGGTAAAGGGTCCCATAGATGCGGAGCGACTCTCCCAGCGCCCCTTGAGTGATGTGCACTAAGGCCCGCCCGCAGTGGGGGTGCCAGGTGTGCCCGATCTCGTAGCAGTTGTGGGGGATAGACTTGCTCAGCGCCGCCATCTTGGCCCAGCGGCTGGGGAAGAGGGGACCGTTGGAGGACGTCGCGCGCGACCCCGAGGAGGAAGAGGACGGCGCGAGCGCGCGTCAGGAAGACCGACGGCGACCGCCGGGGTTACTCCCGATCAACCACCTCTCCCTCCGCCCCTTCGCTTTGCCGGCTCGCGTGAGCCCGCTCAGCCAATCCGGAGGCCGCTCTCGCCCGGCCTGTGGAAGGGGCGAGGGGAGGGGAGGGGAGGGGAGGGGAAAGGAGTTGGCGCGGGCGCTCCCAACGCCGCCCCGCCCCCTGGGCGCCCACGCGATCGCGCCCGGGGTAGCACGTGGCGGCCGGCAAGGTGGAGGCAGCAGCAGCAGCAGCAGCAGCGAAACAGCAGCAAGGTCGGAAGCCACGCTTCCCATACATGACCATACCGGTCATTGGAAGATAAAAAGGCGTCGAGGGGAACAGCTTGGCCTGGGGGGGCCAAGCCTTGCACCGAGTTATCCGCGATGAACGTGGGACCGGAGGGGGGGTGGGAATGATATGATGCCTGTAAGGATCCATAATAAAAAAGGGTAAGAATGCAATAAACACAAGCGGCAAGATGACGTAGCAAGAGCAGCCCCCTTCCCCCTCACACCCAAAGCGTCCGGAAATCGGCGATTCCTCCCCTGCTAATGGAGGCGAGCATCTTTACATGGAGGAGCAGAACACACACACCCCAGAAGGGAACGTTTCCCAACCCCTTAGCTGCACGGGGGGAAGTTGCAGCCTGTCCTCGCCGCTCTTAACGGATCGGGTGCAGAGATTCTACTGAGCGTGTAATCGAGACGATCCTCGATGACCCGCGTTTGGCAACGAGCATTAGCCTCCCGCGCACTGAGCGTTCCCTCTTATCTTTGCCGTCTTTTGTAAGATCATTAGGATCTGTATCTCAGTTCCGCTCTGATGCTTGGAAAAATCAAAGGCAATAGAAAAAAAGGACAGCAGGAAAGATGGAAACCGCCCGTGATTTTAAGGAGCATGACCTTACAAGAACTCAAGCAGTTACTGATCTCTACTCCTGGAAAACGGTCCTAAAGAGTTGGAAGTGACTGGTTCAGAATCCGTGCCCAGAGGGCATTCAGAGCAGCTGAATGAAGCCCCAGCAGAGTAACAGATAACTAACATCATTTTAAGCCAGGGTTTCGCTAAGGGTTCCCTGGGAGATCAAGATGTATTTAAAAAATTATTTCAATTTCGGGCAACTTCACATTGAAGAGGTAAGTTTCATTCTTTATTTTCAGTTTAAGAACACCGTTAGAAGCGAAAACCACCAGCATTGAAACAATGATCATCCAACATCAACTTTGCTGGACCGGCCATGTTGTTCGAATGCCTGACCATCGTCTTCCAAAGCAGCTACTTTACTCCCAACTTAAGAATGGAAAACGGAATATTGGTGGACAGCAAAAGAGATTCAAAGATACTCTCAAAGCTAATTTAAAAAAATGTAATATCAGCACTGAGAACTGGGAAGCCCTAACTCATGAGCGTTTCAATTGGAGGTCAGCCTTTATTAATGGCGCTATGGACTTTGAAGAAGCACGAGTACAGGGCGAAAAGGAGAAAAGAGCTACAAGGAAGGCACGTCAGGCAAACCCTCATCATGACCGTCTCCCACCCAGAAACCTATGCCCTCATTGCGGGAGGTTGTGCGGATCCAGAATTGGCCTTTATAGCCACTTACGGATCCACCGTTAAAATTTTACCTTTGGAAGACAATCTTACTCGGCTACGAGTGATCACCAATGATGATGATGAATGAATGAGTGCATATATATACAGGCCTACCCATGAAACAAATATAATAATTCTGTAACTTCTGGCCTATATTTGAGCCTGAAGCAGGGGTTCCCCCAGGCCTGAAAAATATTTCAAGGGTTCCTCCAGGGTCAAAACGTTGAGAAAGGCTGCTTTAAGCTATTATGATATTTAAGCTATTATAATATGATATAATCATATTATGATTATGCCCCCGGAGGTGAGACTGGCCCCCTCCCTCCTGGCCTTTTGGAAGGCCCTTAAGACCTGGCTCTGCCGCCGGGCCTGGGACGACAGAGGCGGCAGTGCCTCCTGGGGTTGGCTGGCCCCGTAGTAATATGATCCATCCTGCGGTCCCCCCTTCTTGGATTTTATGTAATTTATTATTATTATTGGATGTATTTTAGATATTGTTTTTGTATTTTTTAAACTTTCAATTGTTGTAACCCGCCCAGAGTCCCTTGCAAGGTAGATGGGCGGGGAATAAATTGAATGAATAAATAAATAAATAAATAAATAAAGATCTGCTTGGCCGCTCACAATTTGTTCTAGCATTTTTTTTAACAACTTGGCACCCTCTGGAATAGGTAGACAGCAGCTTCCTGGGGTTCTGAATCCCTGGTTGGGGATGATGAGATGTGTAAGTACAGACAGCCAGAAAGCTCCAAGGTGGGGAAAGGTAGTGTAAGGGTACAAATATAAAAGTTGTGACACCAGATTTATTTTACAAGGAAACTCTTCATAATAATCGTACTATAAGAGGATTTATGCGTGTGTGTGTATGTATACCTTCGAGTCAGTGTTGACTCCTGGCGACTGCCTGGACAAGTCCCTGCAGTTTTCTTGGCAAGGATTTATAGTAGTGGACCAAGAGCATTTATAGTAGATACTAAAACAAGTTTTCTACCAGGCAGGGCTGGTCCAAATCACCCTGGTTGTTTAAATGCTCACATAAGTGGCTCTAATTACCCCTTTGACTGAACTGAGTAAACTTAGGAGCATCTATCTGCTTTTTCACACTGGCTCATGGCATGTTGGCTGATTTAGTTAATGAAATACATGAAACTTTAAAATATTGCTGTTCCTTAAGACAACCATGTTAACATACATACATTATTCCCATCCTTGCCAGGCAGGAAAGTATGTTGACATAAATTGTGTGCCCCTCCCAGGGGCTAGATTTATGGCATCTCAGTAACAAGTTGAGGCAGTGTTGTTTAATTAATTTTGAAAGTGTTGATTAATTTTGAACATGAATAGGAATCTGCTGATAAGTTTTAAGCTGTCCTATATTCCTGTGTTTTAGTTGTAGTGGATTGACAGCTCTGTTCCTCTGGACTGATGCTGTAAAACTGGAGTGACCCTGCCAGGCATATTAGGTCATGCAACAATGACTGTAGCTATTTGTAAAGGAGGGCAATGACAAAAATTGTCACAGGTGCTGTATAGTATACACAAGTGGCATAAGGTACCTAAATGCACCCACAGATCCTAAAACAGGGCTTTCCAAAGTGCTGCCGCTGGCGACACACCAGCGGCGGCGGCGCGCGCACGGCGACGGCGCAGGGGGCGTGCGGCGGCACGCGTGCATGGCGGGGGGGCGTGCGGCGGCACGGGGGCGTGCGGCGGCGCGCGTGTGCATGGCGGCCGCCGTGCGCGCACCGCCGCTTCCGGGTGGTGTGGCGACACACCACGCTGTGAAGCTCTGTCCTAAAAGTTGGAGGAACTTTAAAAAATTCAACATAGTCTTAAGATATTTATTGCTCCATTTTTATTACTGAAGGCATAAGGCCCTTCCTTTCTGGAACTGTTAGTATTAATTAAGGTTGATATACCACTATGCCTTTTTCTTCAGATATCAATTATCCAAGCATTGATAGCCTCTTGTTTAGGCTACTACAGTGTCCTATATATACGATGCTCTACTTAATTTTAATGTCTTGCATTTTGAGGAAGAAAACATAGGCTTAAATTTAAACTTTAGATATTTAGATGTGTCCCACCACCACCACAAAAAAGCAGAAATCCCAACTACTGCAACTGTCCAAAACCATTAAATGCAGCTCCTATACACCAAAATGTTGCTCGAACCTTCTCTAAGTCTGGTGAGAACCCTACTTCCTGTATAAAAGCATTGCAATTTTCAATGCAATAGGAGGGCATTGTTATTCAGTAGATGAGCATCAATATGAACTGTGTTTAATTTATATTTAAACTTAAATTATGCTACATTTAGTTTTTGCATTTGCCTGGCCATGCTCATTTGGGAGGACACATCACCCAATGGCTCAGTGGGACCTTTGGCCCAAAAAGGAATGGTCAGCCTTGCTGGAAAGCAACTTCTCCAATTGAGGCCAACCACATGTATCAGTCATATTGCTTCTAGAATTCCAACGCTGGGGTACACTGGCCGGAAATCTGGGAGGAGATACCCTGACACATCTGGACAGCAGGGATTAAAGAAAGATGGCTGGTGTTTTACCCAGGGGAAGGCAACCTGGTGTTTTCCAGATGTGGTTCATCATGGTTTCTGCAATCTTTTGCCATTAGCCATGCAGGTAGGAATTATGGAAGTCTCAAACATCTGAAGGGCACCTGGTTGCTAACCCCTGCCTTATACAGTGTTAAGAGAAAAAATATACAGTATTTGGCTGGTGTATCCCACTATTGGGAGTGGTTCAGCAGTAACTCCTACATTCAAGGGGCCCTTGAGGGGAAAATATATCTGCCTTTGCTCTGAATTTCCTCCAAATTATGGCATTAAACCCCAAAGACTTTTCACGTGGTTGGAAGGCAGTTTTTATGGCAAGTGGCTATATGTTTGTTCTTTTCTCTCCCTTTTAAAAGCAGAATATGATCTCAAAATACCCTTGTGTCTACTGATATTTCAAGGTAAGGGAATTAACTGGAACCATTCCCATTTTCCAGATGTCATTTTTCCAAAATAAATAAGGGGTGAATTGTTATTCACAGCAGTATCCTGTAGTTTTGTAGAAAACTGGATTCTCTCCAATGATAAATGTGTATCCTTTTGAACAAAGGTATTGTGAAGGGCCTCCATCTCTTTCTCTAAATCACATTTTTCCACTTTTAAGAACTGATAAAATACTTTAGCCCACCTGCCAATAATTAAATAATCCAAAAGAACCCAAAGAACCACTGCCCTTCATTATTTATTTGCTTATTTCCCCAACTTTTCTAACATAACCAAAGAAGTATGAGAGTGCCCCAGAAGAAGAGATGCTATCCAGAGACAAGGAAACTTTTTTTCAAACAGATGAGCAACCATTTGTGGAACTCCTTCTCTGAAACACTGCAACAACTTTAATGGTAGCAAGAAAAAGGAAGCAGTTAACATGGAGGTTACATTTTCATCCACATTTTGCTTCACAAATCGTTTGGTCTAGTGGTTAAGGCAATGGGCTAGAAACCAGGAGACAGAGAGTTCTAGTCCCGCCTTAGGCATGAAAGCTGGTTGGGTTACCTTAGGCCAGTCCCCCTCTCTAAGCCCTAGGAAGGAGCCAATGGGAAACCAGGAGACTGAGAGTTCTAGTCCCGCCTTAGGCACAAAAGCCAGCTGGGTGACCCTGAGCCAGTCACTCTCACTCTCAGCCCTAGGAAGGAGCCAATGGGAAACCAGGAGACTGAGAGTTCTAGTCCCGCCTTAGGCACGAAAGCCGGCTGGGTGACCCTGAGCCAGTCACTCTCTCTCTCAGCCCTAGGAAGGAGCCAATGAGAAACCAGGAGACTGAGAGTTCTAGTCCCGCCTTAGGCATGAAAGCCGGCTGGGTGACCTTGGGCCAGTCCCTCTCTCTCAGCCCAACTCACCTCACAGGGTTGCTGTTGTGGGGAAAATAGGAGGAGGGAGGAGTATTAGGTATGTTCATCACCTTGAGTTATTTATAAAAATAATAAAGGTGGGATAAAAATTAAATAAAGAAATAAATAAGAAAGAAAATTACCTTGGTTGATTGGTTTATACTAAAATACCGGTGCATGATATGGTGTAACTCCATAATTGAATTATATTAACTTGGGCCTAACCTGACAGTGACTGGATTTGCACTGTACATTGTGCCATTATGGAGCATAAACCATTGTTTATAAACAAATGCCTACTATGTTGTTGAAACCCTGCCAATTCTGATATTCAACAAACAATTGTTAGGCAAACATGGTCTAGTATAATCAAACCAACTTAGCTATCAACCTTTCCCTGTCTGGGGTCCACTAAATGTATTGGACTTAACTTTCTATAATTAGCGGTCAGTAGATATTCAATAGGGGGTGTGGTGGCTCAGCGGGTAAGACGCCTGGCTTGTCGATCGGAAGATCGCAAGTTCAGAGGTTCAAATCCCTAGTCCCGCATGACGGAGTGAGCTCCCGCACCAGTCCCAGCTCTTGCCAACCTAGCAATTCGAAAGCATGCAAATGTAAGTAGATGAATAGGTACCACTTCGGTGGGTAGGTAACAGCGTTCCACGCGCGTCATGCGGCCACATGACCGTGGAAGCGTCTTCGGACAACGGTGGCTCTTCGGCTAACAAACGGAGATGAGCACCGGCCCCTAGAGTCTGACACGACTGCACAAATGTGCGGGGGGGGAACCTTTACTTTACTTAAATATTCAATGCAGTGTTGACTTGTTATATTTGCTTGCCACGCTTCATTTTAACAACCTGCCATAAAATCCTCATAAACCTATGATAGGACAGTACCAATGCTTAGAGTTAAGACTAGGAGTAGAAAGTAAGCTAAGGATGCAAAAATAAAGTCAGGTACAATTATTCAAAAGTCCAGATGAAGATGCAAGGAAACCATTGCTCTTTTCTTCAAGGCAGAAAGCAGAAACCCATGAGGTTTCCAGTCTCAGCTGACTTCTTTAAAAAATTGATTGTTTTTTTTAAAAGGATGTTGAAGATTGCATGCTGCAAAACACAGGGGTAGTTCCAAGATTCACTGTTTTCAAGAATGTATCTAGCCTCCATTTAGGGTTTATGGGCATTCTTAAAAACTAAAAACAGCAGTATTTGGTTTGAAAGTATACCTACTCTTCCACAAAAAGGCAAGGTAACCAGAGGTAATATGGAACATCCTGCAGGAGGCCCATCGTAAGAGGGTTGTATGGAGCAATCTCTTTAGTTTGCTTTCTAGTAAATCAGTGTTTTATTAGTCATGCCTATTTTATAAATAGACAACCATCCCAACGGCAGCTGTTCTATGAAAAGATCCACAATAAAGCTCTCAAAATTCCAAATGTGACAAAGTTTGCCTCTTCTTTGGAGTGGAAGGGAGAGATTTATTTATTTATTTATTTATTTATCGTATTTATACCCCGCCTATCCCCTCCCTAACGGAGGACTCTAGGCGGCTTACATACACATATATATTTCATTAACATTTCATACATATACTTTCATTTAAACCGCGCACTAAGGAAAGGGGTAAGGGAACCAACTCTTCCGTGGCTTGGACTACAAGCCCCACAATGCCTTGCGTCGGAGCCGGCTGCTGACGATTTAAATGCAATTTCTGAAGAAGTGCATTCTATAGCTTGGGAGCCACTCTGGAGAACATGGACTCCTACATGCTGGACAAATGGTCCTCTAAGTATTGGGGTTAGTGGGGGGGGGCAATGGAGACTCTCCTGGCTATCTTAGGGATCTTCCACAGAGCAAACTTAAGCTGTTTCTGCCTGGGGCTGAAACATGTTGGGAAAGTATTTGGCTTAAGACATTGCTCTCCAAGTTTCAGTCCAATATGCAGTTTGGCATGGATAGTGATAGATGTTCTGGCCAGACATGAACAGGCAGCCCGCGGTGGAGATACACAGCTGGGTATCATCAGCATTTCGAACTGTGGTGCTGGAGAAGGCTCTTAAGAGTCCCTTGGACTGCAAGGAGGTCAAATCAGGCAATCCTAAAGGAAATCAACCCTGACTGCTCATTGGAAGGACAGATGCTGAAGCTGAAGCTCAAATACTTTGGCCACCTAATGCGGAGAGAGGACTCACTGGAAAAGACCCTGATGCTGGGAAAGACTGAAGGCAAAAGGAGAAGGGGACGGCAGAGGATGAGATGGTTAGATAGCATCACCGATGTAACGAACATGAATTTGAGTAGACTCCGGGAGACAGTGGAGGACAGGAAGGCCTGGCGTGCTATGGTCCATGAGGTCACGAAGAGTCGGACATGACTGAACAACAACAACAAATCATCAGCATATTGATACCTCACCCAAACCATCTTGTACCATTTAACAGTCTCAGTGTTCCTCAGCCTTAGCAACTTTAAGATGTGTGGGCTTCAACTCCCAGAATTCCCCAGCCAGCAATTCAAGGAGTTGAAGTCCACACATGTTAAAGTTGCTAAGGTTGAAAACACTGGTCTACCTGTTGCATTTTGCCCCAATTCCTGTTTCTAGGTACTCTTAAAGGGTATCTCTACTCTACATATATCCCAGTGTATGTAGTACATATATCCCAGTGTATGTATGTAGATATATCCCAGTATATATATCCCAAATATCAAAGCAGTAGGATTCCTCACCAGGACAATCCTCCCAACATCTATTTTTGTACAGATAATTTTACCGTATGAAGTAACATTAATGCTAGCATTTTCCCACCTGCACAGTGAAGTGGTACAGTCTAAACACAACATTTTTACCACTACATTGAGAACTAGGCCTCAGCTTGGGATAATGAATAACACATTTTATGCCTTTTAAACTCAGTCTACAAATCACAATCCTTCCGTGTTTGCATGCACAATTTTCCCAGGCTCCTTTAAAAAAAAATACCCTAGAGATGTATCTATGGGGCCAAAGTAACTAAGAAATTGAGTTTCTGGCATACAGGACCTAAATGACCACTTCCCATATTATTTTGGCTGCAAAGTATCTCCCTGAAGAGTTAAACATTCCTGTGAGAAATATGAAAAACAAACACTGAAATTCACGTACACCACCAGTATTATTCACCATTCTCCTGGGCAGGCTTACAAAATGTTTGAATCGTCCTCTGACATAAATAAAACTCTTTTCAAAATAAGAGATTGTTTGGAATTCTGACATGTGTCAACACAACCATTTCAGATTGAAACAGAATGGGGGGTTTGGGGTTCAAAAAGTCTAGCATACCATGTTGAATGTCTGAATTGCTGTCTGAAAGTACCATCAGCTCCTTTTAAAGCTAAGGTCCCAAACGACATGCTTAAACTTGTCACTGCAAGTTTTACTAAAAAAAAATAGTAAATCAAGGATTAGGACTGCATGGGGAGTTAACCTGTTTGCTACTGAAATCCTGATTTTAAAAAAAAAACTTCCTCACAACTAATAGAAATAGGAGGAAAATCCTATTAGCAAATTCCTTACCAAGGTTTGTAGCAACTTGAGGACTGGTGGCTTTTGTTGGGATCCTGAAATAGTGGAAGAAGAGCAATCCAGAAAGAAAGAAACCATGGATTTGCAATTCTAAGCAAACCTTTTACTGCCCCCCCCACTTACAGAATGGATCTAAAAGGGAATAAAAAGTCAACTCCTCACAAGGAAATGCAGTGTAACATGAAAAATGCCCACTGAACTGGGAGTTGCCCTTAATTTTGCTTGTGGCTCAATACAATTGAATCTAGCAAAAGACAGCAATGGCAAAAACAAGGCAACACGGGGCCTGAAGCCAGTTTAGTGCTTTGCCAATTTTAGTCACGGCGTTGAAAAGATTTGGCCATGCATTTTGCTGGGTCAGTGGAAATATCCCACTGAGATGCATTAAGGGGTCCTCCCGTGAAGGGACAGCAAGGACAAATTTAACCAATTACAAATTTTCTGCAAGTTGTTGCCAACCAGATGTGTTACACTACAATTCTCACACTCAGTATGGTAGTTGTAGTCATCATATCTAGGGAAGAACACTTTCGGTTTTTTTTTTACACCCAGAGAACCGGGTTTCAGAAGAGTATCTCCTCACTTTTGCAATCACTTCACATGTCCCCATACTTAATTTTGTTTTGGGTTACTACAGATACTCTAGTTGGAATACAAAGGTTACCAGGAAGTCCTGAGTGGTCCAATAATCCATTGACTGCTAACTCAATGAAACTAAAGAACATTAAAGCCAGACAACCACTTCTACCTGGCATCCCCCAGACATGTTAGGATTAGGAATTCTGGGAATTGCATCCCCAATACATTTGGTGGGTGGAAAAGGTTGAACTAGGCAATAGACTTGGCCTATCTTGCTGAATTTGATTTTAAAAATCTTACTCTTATAACACAGTTCCAATTCTTGATGGAGAGGAAGGGTCTCTGCCCAACAGAATTTCTCTAGATATAAATGGAGGTATCACTCAGTTCCCAACTGAATTTAATGACAACTGAATTTAATATTATTTGAATGAAGAATAGATGAATAGGGGAACCATAACTCAACGGTAGGACATCTGTTCTGTATGCCAAAAATTCAAAATCTATTTCCAACTAAAAGGAATTTGTGATGGGAGGACCTTTCTTCCTAACATCTCATCTTTGAACTCCATCCTCAGTTTACTCTGATTAGATCCTTGTCTATGGCGGCTTCTTAAGCTGTGATCCTCTGGGATACAGTTATAGGGAGACTCAAGACCCACTTATTTGGCATTCATCAACCCCTCAAATGCCAATCAAACAGTAGAGGGACGGGGATTCTTTGAAGCCCATGTTCTTCCATAACAGTGCCTCTGCAGAGAGGTTTCAATAAACCTTGAGGAAGAGGGCAGTAGACGTTCACTGTTGTACTTCAGGTGCTTTGCGCTGCTGCAGTCATGCACAGCCATCATAAAACTCGGCTGAACAGAGCCAGTGAGGGGAGTGGAGGCGGATTAAAGGCTGCTTTGTTTCCTTAAAATGGCCAGAATCTACCTGTGAATTTAAAGTGTGATCTTTAATCCCTTCTCTGCATTTGACATGCAAATCGTTCTGTTAGGCTCAGTTGAAGCATGGCTTCTCTATTAACTCATCTGGTAAACTCTCATTCTTCTAAGGTGAGCATGAGTTACACCATTCTGCTGGGAAATGCTTCTCTCTCCTTTGGGCACAGCATCTGCTGCATTAAATTAACAAAGGCTTGCCTGTTTATTTTAACTGGACTCACACCAGCACTTAGTTGCCAATCTCCCCCCAAGCCATGGCCAAAAAGAACAGTGTCATTTTTATTATCACTTCTTTCCACACCAGGAAAATGTTCACTTCCTGTCGTTCTACTCTTAAAGGCCCAGGCTACTATTAAAGGCACAAGAACAGTGCAGTGTTGAAAAGATGGCAACCCTGCATTCATAAGATTGCTTCTACGAATCAGGATTTCGTATTGTTGCTCTAACTCAGGACACTCTGACTTTTCGAGCCAGTGGATCCATTAGGACTTTTGAAAGCATATAATGGGTGCTCTCATCAAAGAGCTCCCGTTGGGCAACTTTCTTAATCACAAAGTGGGTCTCGTGGTGGGCGTGGTCAACATGTCAAGTCCCTCTTTCTTTTGTTTAAATAATTTTTTTTTAAAAAGAAAAGATGTAGCAGGAACCCTATCCAGCTCTACAGGTAGTCCTCGCTTAACGACCACAATTGAGACCAGAATTTTGGTTGCTAAGCAAAGCGGTCATTAAGCGAATCCAACCCGATTTTACAATTTTTACAACGATTTTACAATTTTTTTTGCAGTGATCATTAAGCAAATCACCATGGTCGTTAAGCAAACCACATGGTCATTAAGCAAATCATGCAGTTCCCCATTGATTTTGCTTGCCAGAAGCCAGCTGGGAAGGTCGAAAATGGCGATCACATGGGATGCTGCTATGGTCATAAACGCGAACCAGTTGCCAAGCACCCAAATCGTGATCATGTGACATGGGGACGCTGCAACGGTCGTAAGTGTGAGCACCAGTTGTAAGTCTGTTTTTTCAGCGCTGTTGTAAGTCTGAACCATCAGTAAACAAATGGTCATTAAGTGAGGACTACCTGTATCTTGTTGTCCTGGGCTCAGAATCATAAATCCTTAAAGTAGTGTCTTTCTGAACCTCTACATTCCATGGGTTTTCTTTGATGGGACTCTTTACAGAATGAGGTAGTATACCAACCACCACCACCCTTCTAAATAAAATATGGACTTTCAATTTCCTAACTTTGCCTGGATCATATCCTTATGTGCCCACCACAACAGTGTTCTTTTTACCCAGTGTTTATCCCAAAACAAAACAGATGTTTGACAAAAAGAAAAAAAATAGAAAACGGAGTTCATTTCAGCACATACCATAACAGAGAAATCTAACTTTTCAAAGTGGCATAACATCCTGAATGTAATCAGTCTACTATTTCAGGCTTTCTACATTCATCTGATATTTCAGAAAGAAATTTCTACCCAAACAAGGCATCACTTGATATAGACTGCTAGCTTTCAAATTATGAAGCCAAGCTACTTTGGAAGATTTGTGTCTGTAATTAAACCAGATATTAATTTGTAAGCGAATGAGAATTTACTGTTTGAATGAATGAATGAATGAATGAATGAATGAATGAATGAATGAATGAATGGTGGGGGAAAGAGACATCAGTCTTTTATTTGGAAATAAAAAAAAATATTTCCAATACCAGCACTAAGCAAGTAAGAGTTAGTAACAATATTATGTCTCCCGTTAATATTGTTTAAATATTTTTAGGGACCTGTCCAGCTGTGAGAGAGAAGTATGTTTTATTAATCACAGAACCAGTCTTAGGCAGAAGAGGATTCTGGGATAACCTCATGTGGGGCCATGTAACAGGAACCTTGTTTGTCTATAACTGGCTTTTTCTTAAACCAGCCCATAATAGTAATGACATACAGAAGCTAAGCAGATGAATTTTTTATCTGTACTCTCTAAACCTGGAGAAGTTTTTTTTCCCTTAATTTCTAAGTGTCAGACTGATAAGAGAGAAAGAAAACATACCCCATTCGATTCACATACCCAACTGTGCCATGCTATATTTAACAAGCCATAATTAGCTGGATTCACACATTGTACTAATTCATAAATCATGTCTTTAAAAACTCAGCTGTGTTTCATTCTTTGCATCAAGCCAAAACTAAATGGGCACATTATTTCTAAGCCTGATGTCCAACCCTCGCCTTATCTTGGAGGGAAAAGCATGTTTTGCATCAGCTTTTTAGTTCACTAAAAAGTTTAGTGAGCTAAAAGGTTCATTATATTGAAACTGGTATCTTGTACATACATGATTGTAAGAGAACTCAAATGTTTCCCCCATGCACTCAGAAGTAGGTATGAAGAAGCAAATCTCATCCTACCACTACCACTGCTGACACATCCAGTAGCCATACACTTTATTTGATTGATTGATTGATTGATTGATATAGCTGCCCATCTCACTTTTACATGACTCTAGGTGGCTTACAATAAAATACATAAAATATACAATATAAAAAATAAAAACAAAACATAGCATTATGGTTGGGCATTATCCAACCAATTATCCACACAGCCAGGAGGCAGGCTCCATCCCATGCCCAGGGCCCCAGGCTCGGGCACAAAACCAAGTTTTCAAGGCCTTCCGGAAGGCCAACAGGAAAGGGGCCAATCTAATCTCAGGGGGGATGATGTTCCACAGGGCGGGTACTGTGGCAGAAAAGGCTCTCCTTCTGAGCCCCGCCAGCCAACACTCCTTAGACGATGGTACCCAGAGCATGCCCCTCCTGCTTGATTGAGTAGAGGCATGGGGTGAGACATTCCCATAAGTAACCCAGTTCCAAGCCATGAAGGGCTTTAAAGGTAAGAACCAGCACCTTGAATTGCACCCGGAAGCACACCAGAGGCCAATGCAGTTTGTGGAGCATTGATGTCACATGTGCCGAGTAACCGGCATCAGTAACTGCCCACACCGCCACATTCTGTGCCAGCTGAAGCTTCCAAATACTCTTCAAGGGCAACCCCATGTAAAGCACAATAGTCCAGGCTGGAGGTCACAAATGCATGACTTTACTATCTATGTATTCAGTGTATTCAGTGAGATGGGACATAGGTGTGAAATTCTGTATCAGAGATATCCTGATTAGACCCAAGACCTGTCTGGTGTGTGCGGACTCAATAGACATAATTCCTACAACTGAATCAATGAGGAAGTTAAAGTACCATGGGAACATCAAAAAAGACTCAGGGGATCCAATGAAATAATTCTTAACTTAATTGAAAGAAGACCTAGTTAAGATTAACCTAACCATACCCAATCAGATACATCATGGGAACACCTAAACTCAGTCAGCTGACCCATTTGTACCTACACAGTCCTCCAAGAAAAGAGCTGGAAATCAAGATCGTCTGAAAAAGCAAGCCTCTCTATTACAGAACTCACTGCCAAGGAATGAGTCTCTCATACACTGATTGGCTGAACTGACGATGCCCCTCCTGCTGATGCTTACCTGGCCAATGAAGAAGAGCCTATGATATCATGAAGATCTGCCAGTATGATATCATGAAGATCTGCCAGTAGGTTCCTGGCAAAGGGCTATGGGATACTAGGCACTTAGAAAAACTGGGCAGAGATTCTGTGATCTTAAAATAATGATTTTGACCCAGGTGTGTGTGTGCTGCCAAAACCACCAGTAAATATGACAGGGTTAATGGTTGCCTGGGTTAAATGTGCTGTGGATACATGGCCATTTTAGCATACCTATAGCATCATTTCAAATGCCTGCCAACTAATATCTATTAATAGTTGGGAAGTTTAGAAATATTATTATAGAATTTAGTTTTCTTACTTTTTAAGGAATTCTAATTTGGAATATGTCCTACACTAGGTCTTTGGGACATTTGGCCTTCTCCAAATAGAAAATACTTTTCTATACAAAGGGTGCCTGTCCTATAAACTTTTCAAGGTTAAATAGAAAGAAATTCCTTCTAGCTTTCTGCATGTTTAGTCAGAAGCACGGATGGATAAATTTGTCCAATTTAAGTTTGCTCCATTTTTTATTTTCTCAGCCAATCTCTTTGGGGCCATTGATTTGCTAACTGAGTGGTGAGAAAAAGGCTCACGTGAATATTTGTTCATACTTTGTATGACTTCTTCCAAGTGTGTGTGCTTTTTATGCCCAATTGCTTCCGACAAGCAAAGTTAATGGGGGTAACCGGATTCACTTAACAACTATCTTTTCTTAATTTGTATTTCTATTTCTGTTTCATTTTCAACTTTTAACTTTGTATATTTAAAACTTTAATAAAATTTATGGGGGGGAAAAAACAACCACGTGATTCGCTTAACAACCGTGTGATTTGCTTAACGACCACAGCAAAAAAGGGTAGTAAAATCAGGTGCGACTCACTTAATGACTGCATTGCTTAGCGACGGAAGTTCCAGTCCCAATTGTGGTCGTAAGTCGAGGACTACTGTACTTTTTTTCCCATTGGCTGGTAATGCACTGCAGAGGGAAACCAGCAACAGTCACTTCACTTATCATGCATTGTGCATGCAAAATTAGAACAGCTCCATTTTCCAGTGAATCAGACGAGGTAATAAGGGGTAATAAGACGTAGGTTCTGATCATCAATGGAGGTAGTAAATGTCATGCCAGTATCATTTTCAGCCAATTGAAAGATGGGTGGAGAGCATTTTAACTCAACGATGGGAAAAGGTCCTTAGATAGGCAACCAGCTTGACAGGAGTACAAGATGGTCTCCTTGGTTTTTAAACCTACAGGGGAATATTCCTACCCACCCATACACTCAAGTATTTTTCACCTGCTAACATCTACAGATCAAGGATCTGCCAAAGGACTGGAGTTAGAAATGGTTAAAAAAAGTTGGCAACCTGACAGGAACTGTAGATTTACAGCCACAGTCTTTTGAACTTCTAGAGAAGGAGCCTGTGAATCTATGCAACATAATCCAATTTTTGAGCAGCTTCAGCTGTGGGAAGAACGAATTGTGGCTCTCTGTATAACCATGGTCTCCTGCCAGTTGAAGGGCAATGACTTCTCCATCATGCACCAATTGCTTCTGCCAGAAAACATCTCCTGTGTGGGTCATTATCTGCATAGCGAAAATATTAAATCATTTCCTCCTGCAAAGCTGGCTGGCTTGCTTGCTTTCTGGGCCTCAAGGTGGGAAGAATGCAGTTGTAAGCCATTTTAAAATACAAAATATCTGGAAGGTCATTCCTGCTCCAGCTGAAAAATTCTTGAAGCAATGCAGTTTCAAAACAAAATGAAATAGGGGATGGTAGATACAATCTCTTGGCTGTTGGAACTCAATATTTTGCTTACATTTACATAGATGAAAAGTGATATTTGAGGAAGGAAGATTATGTTTTGTCACACACTGTACATGGGAAAATTCTAGGTAGGATTGCCAAATTTTTTATCCAGGACTGCTTCTGTGTCTTTTGTCAGAGCATTCAAAAACCAGGGTCCACCACTTACAAAAGAGAATAACGCTTTTGCACCTTTACTATTTATGCAGAGGAGTGAATTAAACTGCAACCTATATCTGATTAAATTTGTTGCACAACAATTCAAAGGACAGAGATGCCATACCCCCTTTTGTGTTTCGCTACCGTATTGCATGTGAAGCAAATCCACATAGACAGACATAACGTAGTAAAACATATGAGATGATTAAAAAAAAAGGAGGCTGAACCATAACATTATTTAGACAAGGCTTTTTAGACAGCTGTGTCAGAAGGAACCAGAAATCTTTCTTGATCAATGCCCCTTATATTTGGGGGATGTGATGTCTGCTATCGCAGCTATGCTAAAATCCAGGATTTCTCAACTGATTCTTTGAATTAAGTTTTACTGAAACTTTATTGAAAGTGGCTCGGTATACTTTGAAGTTCCTAGTGAAATGGAATCTGCCCCTTTCTGGTTATGCCAGTCTGGCATGAGCTGAACAAACATATGAAGGTTAACTACCTTGTCCCTCTTGTCAGAAATCCTTAAATTCCAAGGGAAGCCATTGTGAGGGGGTGCCTCTTATTCCAATTATGGATAGCAAGGAAACTTCAGCATGATTAAAAAGTGCATACAGTAACAACAGGCAAGGACAGCATCTACTACAGCCTAAAACAAAACAAAAAAGAAAGATACCACCCAAAGGAATCCTGGAGAAAATTTTCATCATCTTGAGAATGACAGAAAAACAGAAGCCCCTTTTACGGGAGAAGAAAATTGTTCAGAGGACGGATTTCAGCGCCTGATTAAGAACGTTCATTCCAAAAGACTGCCTCTAAGGATTAAAACAACATTTGAACTGAACTGCCAGCATTTCGGGTTTTCTAAAATAGGAATTTTCAAGGCAATAATAGATGCAAATCCCAAAGTTCCGGAGCTCCAGTAGCACTCAGACACAGCCTCTTGTGTTACCCCAAACTGCAGCTACCATACTTTTTAATGGGACAAAAGTAAATGAATACCTTCATAGACATAAATGAATACCAGCTATCAATTTAATTTTAATTAATAAAAATATTAATAAAAATATTCATTTTTATTTCTTCCATATTTCTCTTGGCTTCACCCACCCAGTGCTTTTTTAGAGTGGGCCTTGGCAGGCTTGTGAAAAGCCAACCATAGTTCTCCATTCCTCAAAGATTAATCTATAATGTTAAAGAAAAAAATACTTCTTTTAACATACATGAATGCAAGGTAGGGGCAAGGAGAAACGTGGAAAGTATTCCTGTTATCCTGGATTCGTCATGTACTGTACAATTAAGATGGAGATGGTTGCAATTCTCTAGCTATAGATAAGATCTAAATGAAGATATTGGCACATATGGAAAGGCAAAGATTTAAGACTGTATCAGCGGTCATCAATCATGGCCATATCTCACTCAATTATTCCAGCAAGCCCTTTGAGCTATATCCATAGTCTTTGAGATATTCAAGCATCCCATGCTCATTAAATGTGCTGCGAGTGGCTGTGCACACATTTTCTGGCCACTGATATGGAGCTTAACCTCACTGTCCTTGCATTTTCCTGCTTTGATCTATTTAAAGAATCAATTGTGCATGTCTTTATCTGTGTTACAGAAGCAATATTCCTACACATTAAGTATTTCCTATCTTCCCCAACCGCCTTCGGCTTTTGTTCCTCTATCAGTAGGCTGACCATGTTTCCTTGAAACGAAAATGGGACCCTAACGTGCGCGTGCCGGCATGGTCGCACGCAGGCACGTGCGCACACATGCATGCAGGCAGGTGCGCAGGCAGGCAGGCACGTGCATGCAGGCAGGCGCGCTAGCGCGCACGCACACACTCTAACTTGGAAAACAGGACAGAATGGAGATTTTGTCCAGAACGATGGGATGGTTGGAAAATGTTAAAATAACGGGACTGTCCCGTTCAAAACGGGACGTATGGTCAGCCCATCAGGGCTCCAGTTATGAAAATACTATGGCTGTGGGGTATTTGGTAACATTTTATTTTGAGAATCAATTATGGGATGATACATTTCAATGTGTGGAAGATCAACATGATACTGTAGCTACTCCAAGGATGGGGCAATAATTCAGATAATTGTTTGATCCTATATATACGGCTCACAGAAATACAGCCGAACATAGTATAAAAAGAAGTTCAGTAAGATCAGCTGACAGTTGGAATTCTTCTTAGGGGAGGTATAACTAACCTCCAAAGGGTCAAGCTGTAGATGATGATGATGAATGTGATGGTTCACCCAGAGATTTGTAAAGGAGTATTTGCTCCAAGACTAAAATGTTTCTTAAACTGATACTTATTGCCCTGATAGAAGGAGAAAAGCCAAAAGCAGTTGAGGAAGACAGGAAAGACTTTCATGCATATAGGAACAGTGCTTCCATAATGCAGATAAATGCATAATTAGTTCTTTAACTGTTGCCAATGACTTACAATATGTAGGTCATCTTGGACGTGGGCTGGAAAGACTTGATTTGCATCCATGAATTCATTGGGGGGCCACAAGGAAGTCACTATTGCTGGGTTCACAGATAATGCTAAGTTATAGTATGACCTGTGAACCACAGGTTGTCCACCTAGGTGGCAGCAGGTAGCCCACCTTGGCTGACCTAGAAGACTAAGAAGGATCAGACCTGGTTGCTATTTGGACAAGAGACCACTTAGGAAATCTGAAATCTGAAATCCGCTGATACAATCTTAAATCTTTGCCTTTCCATATCTACTCTGTGGAGTAGCGCTCAGCTGGAAGTTGGGAAAACATCCCAGAACAAGACAATGGAAAGGCACTTCCATATCATGGGAAGACAACTATATGAAAGATCGATTTGAAGGCACCTTTACTTTTAGAACATGATTCATGGCAGAGGCATACAACCCAGAATATGTTTGATTCCTGAAAGTCTTGGGTGCTGCCTCCAGTTATGTTCAAAAGTTGTTTCCCAATTGCCTTTTTAAATGTGATTTTCAATACAGCACTGGAGAGAAATCACATTAGCTTTATTTAATTTTAACAGAAAGCAACATTAAAGCAGTATATACTGTAATATACACCTAATCTTTCTGCATGCTGGTGAGTCTCCATTTGAAAGGTTCATAACAAACTGCACACCATATTATCTTACTGATGTGAAGAACAGATCCATCTGTGCCTTTTGAAATTGTGTGGAAACAGCTCTTGTCAGATCCATTAATGAATTCCATCCCTTTTGTCCAACAGTGACGAAGCATCTCCCCAACTCCAGAGCTGCACTCCTGCAGATTCCAACTCTGCTACAACATGGTTTATGTTCCAATAGCCAAGGGGAAAAGATGGTGACCATAGACCCAGAACATCTGTACAAGCGTCCCTTTCACAGCACCTGAGCCAAAATGGGCACCTCTCCTATATGGTATGGATTTTGCACAACAGCATCCAGGATGGAAGAGTAACAAGCAAGGTCATGAAATGTGACTGAGGGAGAAAATGGTTTATTTTCATAAGTTCCTTATTTTTTAATTCGTACATCATGCTAAGCCATGGCTTGCTTGACATGTCAGAATTTACTGGACTTTCACATAGGTTAGGCCATAGCTTTCCAAACTGTGTGTCGCGACACAGTACTGTGTTGCCTGCGGGGCCCAGGTGTGTCGCGTGAAAACCCGGAAGCGCTGATGGCGCACCGCCACTGCGGCGCTTCCGGGTTTTCGCGCGCCGCCGTTGGTGTGTCGCCAACGGGAAAAGTTTGGAAAGCTCTGGGTTAGGCCATAAACCATTTATTACCCACCATGACTGGATTTGCAAATCTTGCTAAGTCAAGAGTAAATAAAGTACATTATACTTAGAGCAGTGTTTCTCAATCTGAGCAACGTTAAGATGTGTGGACTTCAACTCCCAGAATTCCCCAGCATGAGGAGAAACACTGAGATTGAGACTGAGATTGAGAAACACTGCTTAGAGCAAAGTGTATTCTATATAACCACATGAAGGAATCCCAGAATGCTCTTTTGTGGGACAAAATTGGAAAATACCAAAATGTAGTGATGTGTGGGTGCTGTAGTTGGAATTCAACCGCTCAAGTCCACTAACCCTCCCACACCCATTTTCTACACTTTCCCCAAAATACTCAACCAGCATCCTGTAGCCACCGAGTATATTCTTTTTTCTCATCAGCCATTCTGGTTTTCCGTTGCCCTTAAATATATTTTGTACTTGCATATTGACACCTCTACTGAGTCAAGCTCTGGAGCATATATCTCTTTCTCTGCCGGTTTCCCAATTTACACTTCCCATTAACTAGCCAATTTAAAAAAAAAATTGCTTCCACAAAATGTCTATGAAGGTTCTCAGTCATCCAGGTGGAATTGTCTGTAGCTTGAATCATGTCAACTGGATTTCTATTTTCTCAGTGGAAACGTTTGAGGACATTAATGTTCACATTTTAGACAGAGAAGATAGGTGGTTTGAGAGAGGGGTCAAGGAATCCATTTATGCCAACTTGGAAAATCCTTCCTTGAATAGAGGTGGGGGCCTCAGGCACAACCTCTCCCCCATCTTCCTCCCGGCTCTGTCTTCTGTGCCTAGGAAGATTAAGACCGTTTCACAAGCTCAACAGCAGCAGGGTAATCTTAACGATCCTCCTTTAGATGATAAAGGGACTTAGAAATAACATCTTAAAATAACCATGACCTAGCCCCAGGTGCAAGGTCACACAGCCACCTAGAAACATATTTAAGGATTCCCTTACTAACTTTGCTCAGACTGAAGAAGCTCCTTGGATAAGGAGCGAAACGTTTCCACTGAGAAAATAGAAATCCAGTTGACATGATTCAAGCTACAGACATTGCTTCCACAAACTTTTGAGTTGTTCCAAAGCAGCTAATTAAAAAGGTAAAGTCTCCCTTGAACTTGACTTTTGGTGACTACATGGAAACTTCTTATGTAGTTTTCCTGGCAACAATCTAAAAGTGGTTTGCCGCTGCCTTCTCCTGTGATGTTTTTTCACCTTCCCAGTCTAGCCCACAATCCAAGGATTTTCTAGAGCTGGTCTCCCATCTAAATACTAACCAGGCCTGACCCTGCTTTTGAGATCAGCCAAGGTTGGCTAAGCTCACAATAGTACAAGCCATGGTATTCCCTGTGACCTTCTGGGATGGAATGTGAGGGTGACCTTGGAGAAGAGAGGGAAGAGATGCTGCCTAAGGAATGATCAGATGAAAGGAAGTCCACGAGACGGTCTAAAGAAAAAACTTAGGAAAGACACGCTCTGACCACTCAAGCAATAAATAGGGAGGGCGGGAGATGTGTACTTGCAAGATTCTTACAATAAAGTAGAATTAGCTCATCTAGTTGTGTTTCCTGTCTCGTTTACCTGGAAGGGCTGACACCCTCTATGGAAGCGAAAGTTGGACCTTGAAGCAGGATTGGAAGAGTATTGATACTTCTGAACTTCGGTGTTGGAGAAGACACCTGAATACCATGGACAGCCAAGAAAACAAAAAAGTGAATCATCGAACAACTCAACCCAGAGTTCTGGGTTCTCGAAGCACAAATGACCAGACTCAAATGATCCTACTTTGGACACATTATGTGAAGACCTAGCTCCCTAGAGATGGCTCTGATGCTGGGGTAGGTGGAAGGAAAGAGAAAAGAGGATGATCAGCTGCAAGGTGGATAGACTGTTATAGTGCAATGAGTGCATGTTGGAAGACCTGAAGGACCAACATAGGGACAGATCATCATGGAGGAAATCTGTGTAGTCACTAAGAGTGAACACCAACTTGATGGCACGTAATCAATGAATCAAGGCTAGGCTAATAGCTCTCATTTTTCTCTTGAGTTATAGCATGTTGGCCATGGGGTGGGGGTGGGGTTCAGATTCCAATTTAGGCAAATTGCAGGAGGTAGGTAGACATGGAATGGATCTCTGCAGATAAAGCAGATAAGCTATGATAAGCTTATGTAAGATAAAGCAGAGCTTTATCTTACATAAGCTTATCATAGCTTATCAGACAACATACAGAGTCTACCAGTCCCCCTCTAAAAATGTATTTTAGAGGGGGACGGATAGACTCTGTATATTGTCTGATAAACTAGCTTTGAGAGTGTCTTTGAATCTCTTTTGCTGTCCACCAATATTCCGTTTTCCATTCTTAAGTTGGGAGTAAAGTAGCTGCTTTGGAAGACGATGGTCGAGCATTTCAATTGGAGGTCAGCCTTTATTAAAGGCGCTATGGACTTTGAAGAAGCACGAGTACAGGGCGAAAGGGAGAAAAGAGCTAAAAGGAAGGCACGTCAAGCAAACCCTCATCATGACCGTCTCCCACCCGGAAACCTATGCCCTCATTGTGGGAGGTTGTGCGGATCCAGAATTGGCCTTTACAGCCACTTACGGATCCACTGTTAAAATTTTACCCTTGGAAGACAATCTTACTCGGCTACGAGTGATCGCCAATGAATGATTGTCTGATAAGCTATGTAAGATAAAGCTCTATCTGCAGAGATCCATTCCACTCTACCTACCTTCCTGCAATTTGCCTAAATTGGAATCTGAGGGCAGATTTACAGGATTCTGCACCATGGATTTAACAGAAAAATACTGGTTCAGCCTTGAGGAGAGAGGTCAGTCACCCAGGCTGGGAAATATGTGAGTTATTTCAAGGCATCATATTGGGGAAGACTAAGCTGGACCAAGGACTTCCTCCAGTGATATCACCCATGGGAAAAATGTTTCCCATGATGCAGTAGAATTACACAGAGATTCCCAAAAAGGTTAGCTTTCACCTCAAGCTCAGTTTCACTCTGCCTTGTCCTTGGTGATAATATAAGTGGTGAAGTATTGTATATAGAGGGGCGTGGTGGCTCAGCGTGTAAGACGCCAGGCTTGTCGATTGCAAGTTCGGAGGTTCGAATCCCTAGCCCTGCGTGACGGAGTGAGCTCCCGCACTCGCCCCAGCTCTTGCCAACCTAGCAATTCGAAAGCATGCAAATGCAAGTAGATTAATAGGTACCACTTCGGTGGGATGGTAACAGCGTTCCGCGCGTGTCATGCGGCCACATGACCATGGAAGCATCTTCGGACAACGCTGGCTCTTCAGCTAACAAACGGAGATGAGCACCATCCCCTAGAGTTGGACACGACTGCACAAATGTGCGGGGGGAAACTTTACCTTTTTATTGTATATAGAACTTCTAGGGAAGTGTTGGGGGCTCTATTATAACCTTGCACCGCTAACGCAAGCTGGAGGACTCTTGCTACAAAAGGACCCTTACCACTTCCTAAAAGTTTTTCTGTAAATATAAATCAGACCTCTCAAGTGACCCATGACCCATCATACTGAAGCAGCTTGGCTGGCTTGGCTGGAATCCAACTGGCTATCTGGGAATTTAGACATAAACTTTAATTCCACTGTATTTTTCCAATTCATTTCTAGCCTAGATGAATGGATTGGCTCTCATTTAGTGCAAAATATTTACTCATTTCTTGACATTATTTTGTGGAAGGGGACACAATGCATCCTTTTGTATAAGCTGAAACCTTATCAGTCCTAAGTGGCAATATAATTAATGAGCAAAATCTTCTTATCCAGGCTACAGTGTTTCTCAGCCTTGGCAAGTGTAAGACGGGTAGGCTTCAATTCCCAGAATTCCCCAGGCAGCAAGGGAATAAATATGGATAAGTTTGCCCTTCAGTAGGATATAGGAAGGGATATTTGCAGGAAGGATGGTAAGTGGGAGCTGGTCCAATTATGGGTGATTTCACATATTGTGCTAAGCCATGCTGGCTGGGGAATTCTGGGAGTTGGAGTCCAGACATCTTAAAGTTGCTAAGGTTGAGAAACACCGAGTTAAAAGACTTCGCAGTTGTATTTACACAGCCTGTCCTTATTTCTCTTGGGTTCTGGTGACTGGCGCGGTCTGATCGGCAAACCCAGCCGTTTAGAGCAGCGTACAATTTGGGGTGTTACCTGAAGCCCGCAAAGAGGTTCCTGTGTGTCCTCCGAATGCGCGCAGCGGGGAGACAGATACTCACGCACGCAGCTTCAGCCTTCCCAAGTGGGGGGACTGGGAGCGTACGCAGGATCAGTGTCCTTGATGCTGCGGCAAACGCGCGTTGCAATCGCCTCGATTCCTAGAAGCCCCCGTTTCTACCGCCCAGCCTTTGCGCGTGGGGAAGAAGCCCACGCGGCGAGGTTCACTCCTAAGGAAGGGGGCAGAGGCTCGAGCGTTCCGCCCGCGTGTAACCTGACTCAGCAGGAAAGCCCCTTCTACGAGTTTCGCGTGATTTGCTTCCAGGGAACGCAGCAGGTCCCCGTTCGCGCCGCTAAACTTTCTCGAGGCGGCTTCGCGACCGGCGTGGTTGCCGCTCGCGGCAGGGGCGGGCCGAAGCGGGGCCGCCCCTCCCCTGGGCAGGTTGCTCGCCCGCCCTCGCCGCTCCTCGCCAGGGGCCCAGCGCCGCCCTCTCGCTCAGCGAGGACCGCCTCGCCTGGTGTCACAGCGCGCTGCGCCGGCGGCGGAGCCAGAAGCGCGCTCGGCGGGCGCACGGCGCAAGAGGCGGGCGGCGCTCGGGACGTGGGGTTGGGGAAGGGGTGGCAGCGGCGGCGGCTCGAGCGAGCCTCTTCGTTCCTGCTCCGGCAGGGCTGGAGCCGGGAGCGGCAGGGTTGGCGGCCAGCCTGCCGGACGATGTCCCCGGCCGCGGGGCAGAGCGGTGCCCGGTGGCGGCGGCGGCTGCTGTCGCTGCTGCTGCTCGCGGCGCTGAAGGCGGCGCGCGGTTTCGGCGACGAAGAGGAGCGCCGCTGCGATGCCATCCGCATCTCCATGTGCCAGAACCTGGGTTACAACGTCACCAAGATGCCCAACCTGGTGGGCAGCCAGTTCCAGACCGACGCCGAGCTCCAGCTGACCACCTTCACCCCGCTCATCCAGTACGGCTGCTCCAGCCAGCTGCAGGTGGGTGCCGCCGCCGCCGCCGCCGCCTCCCGAGGTGACTCCTCTTTCTCCTTCCCCGGATAGTTTTCTCCCAAGGAGAACTTCCTTTCCCGGGGATGCAAACTCCTGCAGATGCCCCGGGTTGGGACGTGCTTACTCAGAGGTAAACCGCGTGGGACTTCTCGGCCTTTTGGCTACGATCAGAGTCGTAAATGCCCGGGGCCCAAGCGCCTTCCGCCTGCAATTTAACTTTTCTTCGGTCCTGAGTTCTAAAAGGCCGGGCGTTTAGCAAAAAGTCGGTTCACCCCGGAAGCGAGTCCCGTTTAATGTGGCAGGTGCGTTGAGGGCCGCGATCTGAACCAAAAAACAAGAAAAGAGCTCCTCTGGCCATGTGCTGAGTGCCTCTTCGTAGGCCTAAAAGGAAGGGAAGGTGAGGTCAAATATAGTGCTTGCCCACATCGGAGACCTAGTGGCTCTCTTTGCCCAAGTGGACCTTGGAAGTTTGGGCAGATGGTGGGAACTCAAAACGCTTGACCTGTTCAGGCTACTAACCCAGAAAATTCATTAGCCAACCAGGGCTATGTTGTGGGAATTGTCAGGCAAAGTTGAGGTCCAGCTGGGAATGATGCAGCAGGGAGACAGCTGGTTGGACATTTTCTCCTTTGGATGGGGACCCTTCTCTGAGATCTGGGGAGGCTGTGGCCACAGCTGGCTTGATAAGAACAGCCCTCTTTCTGCAAAGGCTTTGAGATCTTGCTCTCTTTCTGCTGGAACCTCTGAATTATAAGCCTGGGGGTTAAAAAGGGAGGCTTGGCAGAGCTGAGGCAGGCTGCGTGGAACTTTGCAACAAACAGCCCTACCAGCCTATTCATGGCGGGCATGAAAGAACCGGGACTCTTCTTCCACCTTTCAAAACATGCTCCTGGGAGTAGTGGAGAGCTTAATCCACTCCTGGGTGTTTCCAGACAGGAGGCTTTGGGGGGATCAGGTGTACTGAAAGGGAGCTGGTACTTGGCGAAGGCTGCTGGAGGATGGTTGCTCCTCCGCCTGGCTAAGGTTGAAGCAGTGGAGTTGAGGCAAACGGGTGGTTGGCCAGTATGGCTGGAGATCAGAATTACAATGGGGATCAGGGTTATGCTAAGTTAAGTAGTTAGGATTGTGCTGCTGCTCCTGCTCCTGCTGCTGGAAAACAACAACAACAACAACAAAAAAAGCAAATTCCACGCTTGGAATCAGGCCAGAGGGGATTGGAAATAAAGCAACCAAGACTGGTAAAAGCTTGTAGTGAAAGGGAGCGTTGAGCACTTGGGCAGAAGGTACAAGAGAGGACGACCAGGACAAATTATTTGGGGGCAAAAGGAGACTACAGATTGGGGGAGGGGTGGTGTTGCTTTTTGGCTTGGAGAGAAGGCCAGGGACACACACACACACACACACACACACACACACACACACACACACACCAGAAGTATATAAAAATCCCACACAATTAACAAAAGGTAGACAAGGAGGTCCCCCACCCACCCACCCCGTTTCTCCTAATGTTAGAGCTAGGGGTCATCCATGAAAACAAAATACCGGGAGATTCAAGAGTGATAAAAAGGGGATATCTTTCTGCCCCTCATCACTCAGCCATGCAATTCATTGTCCTGAGATTTGTTGAAGGCCACCAGTTTAAAGGTTTTCAAAGGGGACCAGACAGATTCCTGTGGATCAGGTTATCGGCGGCTGTGAGTCTTGGTAGCTGCTTGCTACCTCGGGAATCATGCTGCTAGGGAGCAACGGTGGAAGAGGAATATTTCATTTCCCTCCTATCCACGGTGTTGTGCTTAAATGCCCCTGGTTGGATATTGCTGAATGATGCCAAATGCTGGGTTGGTTGGCCTTGGCCTGACCCAGGTGAGCTTTCCTTAGGTTCTTTCATTCTACTTAGTTTGCTTTCCTCTTTTGCGTTTCTTCTTGCCTGTCCTTGCACCATGATGGCCTAAACCTCTGAGGTCAGCAGCACCCTAGTTTCCACTGCTGGGTTTCAATCATGGAGTAGTGGTGGTGGTTGCACTCAGATGTTCAGGCTTATCCCTGACAGTTTGATGTGGCGTGGCTTTGGTGAGCACTCTATGAGACTCTTGGGAAGTGGCCTTCCAGGAGACCTGTGATTTCAGTACGTGCCCACCTATGAAAGACAGCTTGCATCTCAGTTCGGTTGATGAGTTGCTCTGGGGATGTCCTCATCCAACATAGAAATGCCGTCACTTTGCAAGTCTTTTCCCCACCTGCATGTGAGACCCACGTCACATATCTCTTCCCCTGTGCAACCAGAGCACAGTGGATGTATTGCAAGGCTATGCTGCATTTTTAAATTTTATTTATTTATTTTCTATCCCGCCTTTATTATTTTTATGAATAACTCAAGGCGGCGAACATACCTAATACTCCTTCCTCTTCCTATTTTCCCCACAACAACAATCCTGTGTGGTGAGTTGGGCTGAGAGAGAGTGACTGGCCCAAGGTCACCCAGCTGGCTTTCATGCCTAAGGTGGGACTAGAACTCTCAGTCTTCTGGTTTGCCATTGGCTCCTTCCTAGGGCTGAGAGAGAGAGTGACTGGCCCCAGGTCACCCAGGCGGCAGGACTAGAACTCACAGACACCTGGTTTGCTATTGGCTCCTTCCTAGGGCTGAGAGACAGGGACTGGCCCAAGGTCACCCAGCCGGCGGGACTAGAACTCACAGACACCTGGTTTGCTATTGGCTCCTTCCTAGGGCTGAGAGACAGGGACTGGCCCAAGGTCACCCAACCGGCTTTCATGCCTAAGGCAGGACTAGAACTCTCAGTCTCCTGGTTTCTAGCCCATTGCCTTAACCACTAGACCAAACTGGCTCAAAATGCATCATGGAATAGAGCCCTTTCTCAATATTCTGCAGAAACTTAGGTGCTCCACTGTCTTTTTCCCTGAAGGCTCTGCCTCTCCACCACTATTTTTAGGAGAGTTTTTAAAAAGATCCCACCTTGGGTTGCTTTCTAGACTTTCCTATTAACCTGCAAACGGCATTTCCTGGTTCTCTGCTGTTTTTGTAACCACAATCAGCAAATTGTGTTTGTACTGCATGAAAAATTGCCACATGCCATCCATCCATTGGTCTCTTTCTCACTCATGGCGGCTTGGCAACTAAAGCCAAGAGGATGGTGGGTGACTTTCAGAAGTGGGGGAAAATAATGAAATGCAAATAAACTAAAATCATAGCAACAAAAGTGATCAGACCTTGGAGTTTTCTAATGTCATCGTGGAGAGAAATGTGCAAACCTGACAGCTTTCAGTTAGCCTTATGAACACTTGGATTTTGTCAAGTGCTGCTGGAAAATCTTCCGAAAGAAAGAAAGCAGGTGGCAGGCGCATGTTTAATTCCATCTTCTCACCCCTTCCCTTGTCGTCATGGCTTGTAATCCTACCTCTAGTGTTTTATTCCTTTTGGTTAAGACTTGTTATTTTCCAAAACAGCTCCAGGAAGTTAATGGCTAACTTGAAGACTTGCATCTCAGGTGTGCAAAGTTAGATGTCCAGAAATATGACCAAGGTTGATAAATTGCATTTCTTTCCCACTGTGCCTTCAAAGAGTCCTAAGTATCTTTCTTACTCTCAGGGATTTTTACAACAGCCCTGTGAGGGAGATTAAAGGGAGAGAACAGACAACTGCAAAGTCAGTGAATTTCCTAACAAGACCCTGGTCTCTGCAGACTCACTAGGACTGCATAAGGACATGTTATTAAAACATGACTATGCCACCCTCTTACTATTGGACCGGGAGTTCCACGTTTAAGAACAGGAATGGTGCAAACACATTTTCTTCCGGCAAAGCAAAGGAGGAGCAAAGTTTTCCACTGGGTGTGAATCTGCCAAGATAAGAAACAGACTTACAATAACAGCTAAATCCAAAAAGGTCTGGCGGTGTGGCTTGCAAGGCTGTAATGCAATATTCCGAAGTGTTCCTCTTTCTCCTTCTCCCTCTCTGCCACCCTCCCTCTCTCTCCAGGTTAATTTGCACATGGAGGCAAAAAAGCTGTTTGTCTTGAAAAGAAAATCTCAAGCTTGTTTTAGGAGATTGGCAGGTGATCCCTGCAGAGAGAATGTGTTTGCTCAGGTAGCTCAGGAATTTAGACACAGCACTCAGCTCTGACTCCGAAGTGGGTCCTCTCAACTGACGTTAATAAACAAAAGGCGAACCAGCAGTGCCTTAAGTATGTCAGATATTTTCACGTTAATGGAGGCAAAATCCCTCCATTAACATGCATGAAAACAAAATGCATGGGGAAAAAAACAGGCAGTTGCCAGTTTAGGCCATGCTAAATAAGGTCTCCCTTTTAAAAACATATTCAAAACAGCTTTGCGGGTCAAATGCAACCAAGCATGCTTCTAGCCCACATTAATAATTAGCAGTCTGAAACTACAATAAAGCTTTCCATTTCCTTGGACACATAAATGGTTTGCTTGCTTGTTGCTAGCAACTAAATTGTGCCAATTTGGGGGTTTTTTCTTTCTTTTTTTTTGTAAAGTGTTAACACAGTTATGCACACTGACTTACATGGAACGGGAGAAGATACCAGTTTGTACCTTCTTTCTGATCCGGAGATTGAGAGCATGGCCTGAAGCAGAGGGGCCTGTGTTCAGATCTAACCTCTAGCTCAGAGCTTTCCAAACTTTTCATGTTGGTGACACACTTTTTAGACAGGCATCATTTCACTACACACTCTTACAGCAGGGCACTAGGCAGGCACTAGGACCTGCGCGGAATCCTGGCAGGGCAGGTTTGGAGACAGCAAGGCACAAGGCAGGCACTAGGACCTGCGCGGAATCCTGGCAGGGCTCAGAGGCAGCAGCAGCCTTGACACACCCAGACACTGCAGCAGACACACTAATGTGTCCCGACACACAGTTTGGAAAGCTCCGCTCTAGCTTTTTCCATTCAGCCCTAATTTCCTGGTGTCTCCTATCAAAGTATTAATAATTTATTTATTTATTTTATGTCCCGCCTTTATTATTTTTGTAAATAACTCAAGGCGGTGAACATACCAAATACTCCTTCCTCCTCCTATTTTCCCCACAACAACAACCCTGTGAGGTGGGTTGGGCTGAGAGAGAGGGACTGGCCCAAGGTCACCCAGCCAGCTTTCATGCCTAAGGCGGGATTAGAACTCTCAGGCTCCTGGTTTGCCATTGGCTCCTTCCTAGGGCTGAGAGAGAGTGACTGGCCCAAGGTCACCCAACCGGCTTCCATGCCTAAGGCGGGACTAGAACTCACAGCCTCCTGGTTTGTAGCCCGTTGGTGGAACAATGTTGGCTTAAGTGCCGCCATCTGTGTCAATAAAGGTGAAGGGCAAATCCAACCTTTGTAGAACTATAAACATTTATATTGAGTTCAATAGATGTTTCTAACCAGCTGGGTAACCTTGGGCCAGTCACTCTCTCTCAGCCCTAGAAATGAGACAATGGCAAACCACTTCTGAAAAACCTTGCCAAGAAAACTGCAGGGAGTTGTCCAGGCAGTTGCCAGGAGTCATAAACTGACTCGAAGGCACCAAAAAACCCACCGATTCCCTGGCTTTTCCAAGGACTAAGTTTGTGATCCTAACTAAATGTGTTTACTTGGAGGCAAGCATCAGAGATGGCAATGAGACTGACTTTCGAGTGAACCTGCAAATGATTGTGTTGGAAGTTAAATATAAGAGAAGATGCTAAACAAGAATTCTTTTTATCTATTACTCTGATAGCACATAGTAACCATGAATAAAAATTGTTCAGCTTCTTTAATCCCAGTTGGTTCTGGTGCCAGCATCAAACATTTCATGATCTGGTCCCAGTGGCGTTTTTATAAAGTTCCTGGCCAGGACATTCCCATTTATATACATGTTTCGCATTAATCTTTGTTGGATCCTATCATGCCAAGTTCTGTGGGAGGGGAGATTTTTCCTCTATGTTGTCTGTGCATTTGCATGAAAATAATTTCCTACGCATAGAACAGTAAGTTTGGGCAAAAAAAAACCCCAGGTTAAACTCTTAGAGATACTAACTTTATAAACGTTAACTAAAATGTGACTATCATCATTATCATGATCAATTCTGCAACAGTGCTTTTCCATTATTTGGGGGGGGGGGGAAGCAGGAGTGTCTAGGCATCATTTTCACTGAATTTCCCCCCTTTAAAAAAGTGTATATTCCAATATTCACTATTCAAAAACAGTATGTTTGATGTAGTAAATCATAGGCATGCATTAATCTTGGCTTTGTTGTAAGCAAGCATATTTGGAGGGTGGGGGGGAGACTTTAGGCATAATCCAGAATGTTTCAGTTCTCATTTTTAATGGGGAAAGAAGTGAGAGCTTGTAGTCCTGTCATTATTCATTGCATAAGGGCTACTCATCTGCCACAGGGGGCAGCCCCTATCCAGCCTTGGCAGATATTCTCAAGCTAAGCCGGGTCGGACCTGATTAGTCTTTGGATGGGAAAGCAGCAGGAAAACCCAGCCTGGGAATTTGAAAAGACATTCCAGAAAAATGTAATAGCAGATCACTGTTGCCGAGAAAAACACATGGATGGGTCCATTAAGCCAGTAGGAGTTATCCTCCATATGTACCTGGATTGGAGATTTCACTTGAGCTTCGTTGATCTGTTTTTGTACACAAAACCTGCCTATGTTAAGGAAGACAAGGGGTTTGCTTTCTGCTGTGCCCCTGACAGCTGTACATGCCCCTGACAGCCCCTCTACATGTCAACCAAAGTCATTTGCAAAGGAATCCATAGCACTGGCAGGCACTTTTTAAAAAGAGTTCTGCTGAATTGGGGCATCCCTAAATCGAGATTGCCCTGTCTCTGGCACATGAAAATTCATTTGCAAATGACTGTGCTGGATAGGTAAATGCTGATTGTTGGAGACATGACATCAATGGAGGGAAAAGCATGGATTTGATCCTTTATCTCAAGCCCTACACTTGAGAGAAGCTCATTATAGTGCCATGTTGTTACCTGTAATGGGTTAACCTGTCCAACTGGTTATCCTCCAAAGTTGTTGGATGTCAACGGACATGATCCAAGGAGCTGGCTGAAGTTGAAGTCCAACCCAAATGGAGGTGGTCAGTTGGACTTGGGGAATCGGAAGAGAAACCAGTGTTGGAGGGGATCCAGTTAGAGAAGGCTGGGATGAAAAACTGTGGGAAGTCAACATCACGTGCATGCCCATTTTTCTGAGGTTGGCTTGTCCTTTCTTCCTCTTCCAGTTCTTCCTTTGCTCGGTCTACGTCCCCATGTGCACGGAGAAAATCAACATCCCGATCGGCCCCTGTGGCGGCATGTGCCTCTCCGTCAAAAGGCGATGTGAGCCAGTCCTGAAAGAATTTGGTTTCTCCTGGCCAGAAAACTTGAATTGCAGCAAGTTTCCCCCGCAGAACGACCACAATCACATGTGCATGGAGGGACCAGGGGACGAAGAGGTCCCCCTCCACAGCAAAGCCCCCTTGCATCCTGGAGAGGAATGCCAGAGTGTCGGATCCAACTCAGACCAATACATCTGGGTCCGGAGAAGCTTCAACTGTGTCCTCAAGTGTGGCTACGATGCTGGCCTCTACAGCCGCTCGGCCAAGGCGTTCACCGACATCTGGATGGCCGTGTGGGCGAGCCTCTGTTTCATTTCCACCGCCTTCACAGTCCTGACCTTTCTGATTGATTCCACTCGGTTTTCCTACCCGGAGCGTCCCATCATATTCCTGAGCATGTGCTACAATATTTATAGCATTGCTTATATTGTCCGGCTGACTGTAGGCCGAGAAAGGATTTCCTGTGACTTTGACGAGGCAGTAGAACCTGTCCTCATCCAGGAGGGCCTCAAGAACACAGGATGTGCTATCATTTTTTTGCTGATGTACTTTTTTGGCATGGCGAGCTCCATCTGGTGGGTGATTCTGACCCTGACGTGGTTTCTGGCAGCTGGACTCAAGTGGGGCCACGAGGCCATTGAAATGCACAGCTCGTATTTCCATATTGCTGCTTGGGCTATCCCTGCGGTGAAGACCATCGTCATCCTGATCATGCGGTTGGTCGATGCTGATGAGCTGACGGGGCTGTGCTACGTGGGCAACCAGAACCTTGATGCCTTGACGGGCTTTGTGGTGGCTCCCCTTTTCACCTACTTGGTTATTGGGACTCTCTTCATTGCGGCCGGGTTAGTGGCCTTGTTTAAGATCAGGTCCAACCTTCAAAAGGACGGGACCAAAACGGACAAGCTGGAGAGGCTGATGGTGAAGATTGGGGTATTTTCGGTGCTATACACCGTGCCTGCCACGTGCGTCATTGCCTGCTATTTCTATGAGATCTCCAACTGGGGGATCTTCCGCTACTCAGCAGATGCCTCCAACATGGCTGTGGAAATGCTTAAGATTTTCATGTCCCTGCTTGTGGGCATCACATCAGGCATGTGGATTTGGTCGGCCAAGACGCTACACACTTGGCAAAAGTGCTCGAATAGACTGGTGAATTCAGGGAGGGTAAAACGGGGGGCGAAGAGGGCGGATGGGTGGGTGAAGCCTGGGAAAGGGAATGAGACTGTGGTATAAAGAAAGATCAGAAACAGGCAAATGGTCTTTCCTCCTCCTCCCCAATGCAAGATGAGCTGGTGGGACAGGAGCATTGGAAGCAGGAATGTTGGAGTGAATCCTTTAATGCAGGGGTCCCCAACCTGTGGGCCACTGTTAGGAAGTGGGCCGCGGGGCTCCCTCCTGCAAACCCCGCCCCCCGGTGTGTGCGATTACCCCGCCCCCGGTGCACGCGATTGGCTCCCACCTGCAACCCCCGCCCCCGGTCCGTGGAAAAATTTCCTTCCACAACCGGTGCCAGAAAGGTTGGGGACCGCTGCTTTAATGGGTAAAGGAACCATATATGAATTTGGCAGAATTTCGGAGGAGAGGAGGAGAGCAGCAGAAGCAAGGGGGATTGGCCAGACGGGGAAAAAAGCACAACTTCTAAAAATGAAGCAAGGCAGCCTGCAGTGGTTTCACAAAGCTGTGAATGCAAACAGTGGAGCCTCTTGGAATTCTATCAGCCAGCGGTGTTTTTAGGATTCATGGGACTTTGCACCTCCTGATAACGCACCGTGTGCCTTCTCACAGTGTGCCTTCTCTCACTCCCGTTCTTCCCAACTCACGTTTATTACTGTCTTGTAAAGTAGTGCAAGAGAAAAAAAAAATGGAAGGGAAGGAATTCCAAGGGTAATCATTTTGCTGGATCCAGGGAGAAGTTGCTGGCTTCAGGGAATTTAGAATCCAGAGTCTCTCAAACCGGAAAGTGATGTTCAGTTTGATGTCCAAGCTTTTGGAGACGGCAGAAAGTTGCAGGGTAGTGCGCAAGCTTTGGAGTTCTGCCGAATCCTTCAAGCAGAAACCAGGGAAAGTTCTGAGATGGAAGCCAAGGCCATTTGCCTTCAGCTTCCATCTACTAAATATGATTATGGTTTCAGGCTGCGTTTGGGGTGAGGAAACAAACATGGAAGGGAAACAGGATCTGTTTCTAATCACGATGACCCCTAGAATGACAAAAGTGTCATCAAGATGTCACAATGCAAAAGGTAAGGTCACCAAACCCATAAAACCCTTACCCTGATAGATTTGCATAAAACCCTTACCCTGATAGATTTGCATAAAACCCTTACCCTGATAGATTTATTTAGGTGAGAAAACAAAGAAACTTTAAATACAAAGAGTTGCAGACCACACCAGGGATGAGCATTCTTTTCATATTCAGTGGCAACAGCTACTTAAGAAGTTTAACCCCCAAGGATCACAGGAGGATAGCAGTGATCACATGACCCCCTGCAGGGGAGAGGGTGGTTTTCAGATGCTTGGGGAGATTTTGAGAGGTGGGGAATTAAAAAAAAAAAACATAATGCACCTATTTTACTTCTTAATTTGACTTTCCTGTCTCACACAGCCACTAAAAAGTTGCTGGCGGAAGTTTGGCCCAGGAATTAAACTTCTAGCCTAAACGAGATCCGAGGCGGTGGCTTAACACTTTCCAAGAAATTGAACAATTCTTCCTTTTTTGTACTAAATCCTTGGCTTTAACAAATGTCTGGCAGCATTTTTCAGAATGGGGGCCTCAAGACATCCGATGTGTGGTTTTTCCTTTGCAGAGCTTATAGATGAGAATGTTTAGCCTGGTTTTTATTCTTGGGGAGATTTAGGGCAGGGGTGGGAGCATCTCGCTAGCCAGAGGGCTGTGTATCTCATTGCCATCCTTATTGTCATGTTTTAAATTCAAAGATTGCATCACCAAAATCAAGCTATTTGGCCTATTTTCTAGCCCAGTGTTTCTCAACCTTGGTACCTTTAAGATGTGTGGACTTCAACTCCCAGAATTCTCCACCCAGGGGAATTCTGGGAGTTGAAGTCCACACATCTTCAAGGTACCAAGGCTGAGAGACACTGGGCTAGAAAATGGGGTTTAAGGTTGAGAAGAAATGTTTTTCAGCCTGTCCTTATTTTCAGTTTTTAAGCTGAAAATCCTACTACTAAAATCCATTCATTTGGCTCTTGTTTGGGGTTAAAGATACTCTTCTTCTCACCCTCTAAGCTGCAAACGTTCTGTCCCAATTCCACTGGCCTGCACCAAATTCCAAGATGCAATCTTGGGGTGCGAGAAACCTCCTGTCACCAACTTTCGCCTTATGACCCTCTTGAGGAACATCCTCTCTAATTGCTCCAACTTACAAAGTAAAAACAGTAAGTTGGAGCCAGACCACAGCTTGTATAGATCTCCATGAATGTTAATGGGAAAATTAATTGAGCTTCTCTTACTTTCAGCCAGAGCTGAGGTCAGCTAATTTAGCCAGGCTTCTGGCCTCCCCTAGGACATTAAAGCCATGCCTGCATACCTGGGTAGCTTCTTTTATTTCACGGTGTCTCACACAACACTTGTGCTGCCGTTTACAATTGCCACATAGGAGCAGAGCATGTCATCATCATTGGCAATCACTCGTAGCCGAGTAAGATTGTCTTCCAAAGGTAAAATTTTAACGGTGGATCCGTAAGTGGCTATAAAGGCCAATTCTGGATCCGCATAACCTCCCACAATGAGGGCATAGGTTTCCGGGTGGGAGACGGTCATGATGAGGCGGAGCATGTAGACACTGCTGGAGGAGTGGGACCGGCAATTCGGTCATTAAGCGAAGCGGTCGCTAAGTGAAAAATCACGTGACCACAATTGCTTATGATTTTACACAGGACAATGCATACTAACTGACTGTAATGGTGAACACGTGATTCAGAGATGCTGCGAAGATTGTAAATGCGGGCATTGGTCACAAAGTTACTTTTTCACCACTGTCATAACTGCGAATGATCGCTGCCCGAGGCAGTCACTAAGCAAGGACTACCTGTAATTAACAGCGTACATCCCAAATCCACCCACACTGAGAAAACAAGGACATCGGGGTGCCGCCTCCTTCACATGCTACTGTTGCAATGACAGCGGTTTAAAATTTAAAAATGGGAGCATTCAACTTGCAACTCCCCACTCCTTTCTGAAAAAGTTTGGTCTTGGTAGAGCGGTTGCAGCCTGCTGTTCTGAGCACGTAGACCTTCTGTTTGTTTGTTTGTTTTTTCATAAAACTTGATAAAATTTCAACAAGAGATAAAATATAAAAAACAGAGAAAAAAAGAGTTGGGAAGAAAAGATCAGAAAGAAAGCAAAATTAAGACTGCAGAAAAGAAAAAGGAAAAGAAAAGTTTCTTTTAACAAAATTTACACAGCGCTATCCACCAGGGTGAAAGTGGTGTGGGCCTTCCTTCTGCAAGGTTTGGCATAAGATTTCCTGACGGATTGCCATCCTTATCAAAACAAGCAGAAAGGAAAAGGGGGGGGGGAAACACCCTGAAATCTGATCATGCTTGGCAGCCAGACCCCATCTCTTCTCTCCAATCTGCCCCTTCTTTCCAATCTAAATGTTTGTTCTCCCCACTCCCCCTTCGCGATCAAAGGTAAAGCGTCCTTCAAATTAAGCTCAACCCCTGATAACTTCACACACATACCCATTGGATGGGGAGAGCCGTGTTAGCTTATGGGGCAAAACACCAGGAGCCTGTTGGCCACTTTTCCAACTAAGAAATTATGTCTTTTAATAAAAGTCAGAAAAGTGGCTAAAAAAATGCCTGATTTTTCACAGGGGCACGGGTAGATCCCTCCGCAGCAGTATGGAAGTGGCTTGCTCTTGCCACCTAACGGGTTTTTTAAAAAATAACTTCCCGATATAGTTGATGGCCCGGTATAGGTGATGGTAAGGGGTGCGATGGCTCAGCGGGTAAGACGCCAGGCTTGTCGATCGGAAGGTCGCAAGTTCGGAGGTTCGAATCCCTAGCCCTGCGTGCGGAGTGAGCTCCTGCACTAGCCCCAGCTCTTGCCAACCTAGCAATTCGAAAGCATGCAAATGCAAGTAGATGAATAGGTACCACTTCGGTGGGAAGGTAACAGCATTCCGCGTGCGTCATGCCAGCCACATGACCGTGGAAGTGTCTTTGGACAACACTGGCTCTTTGGCTAACAAACAGAGATGAGCACCGGCCCCTAGAGTCGGACACGACTGCACAAATGTGCAGGGGGAACCTTTACCTATAGGTGATGGCCCTGGGATTTCCAAATGGTCTCCCATCCAAATACTGACTGGCTCTGACTCTACTTCACTTTGCAAAGTCCCCTAGCTTGGATTTAATGGACCTCTTGGGCATTTCCTAGATCCTTTCTACTTTCTCACTCTTACTCATTCTACTGTCTCAAAATCTAAGAGTCTTATCTGAGGAAGGCCTGTATGCAGTGGGGAGCTAATGAGTAAAAGGGAATGGAAGGCCACTTCTGACAATTGGCTTTCTTCAAAGCCTGTTTTGTTCTGTGTTCTCCTCGCTCTCCACCCCCCCTCAACCTGGTAAGCTAATCTGGCCACCCCTGGAGACCCATTGCATTAAGCAATTAAGGCTTAATATGTTTCACCCTGTGTGATTGTATCTGTGTTGACGCCAGTCTGGGCAAACTGAAATGTTACGTTCCTTGGCAGCCTCGCATTCACACAGATCAGTTGCATAATTTGTGTGTCAGTTACAATTAAGAGGACATTCCCCAGCCATGAGAGAGAAGCGCAGCTGACTCCCTGCAAACCAAAACGGGAAGCTTCGCGTTTTTGTGTGTTTTCTTTTGCCTTTTGGTCCATGGATGTAAGTGTACCTTTTAAAGCATTTTTTCCCCTTAAAAAAAAGCCGCAGGGAGAATAAAATGTAGCTATGGTTAGAAGATTTATGAGGTTTTAAGGGTTTGGTGGCTTCGTTCTCTCCCCTGCCCCGAAGGTGTTTGATACCCACCGTGATCCCTTGGGTGGCTTTTAGCTTTGAGGAATTTAGCCTGGTTGTTCCTTTTCCATCTGCAGAGAATGTCCCACTTTCCCCCAACCGGGGTCCCTCCAGCATTTGAGCTGCTTGTAAGGAAACAGCATTTTCATAAGCCCTGGGAGTGTGGCCGGTTTTCCGGGGCCGTTTAGCAAGTATCTTTAAATGGCATGGAGTGTCTTCTGCATGCAAGCTGTCAGCTTGGGGGGTGTTCGGTTAGAGTTGAATTGGGATTTTTTTACCCTGCACAGTTGCAAGGTTCTCACTGATACACATGGCTCACCTTTCCTCGTGTTAGGATGGCAGCCTTTAGAGTTCCCAATTGGTATGGGGAGATGTGTCTTTTATTTTCTGCTTCTTGCAGCGCACCAACCAAGTGAATGGTCACAAAGCCTGACCCTCTCCTTAACTTCTTGGCTGGAGGTCTCCTATCATGGTTTGATGCAATGTAGTTGAGGAAGACCTGAGTCTTTCTCCCCCCCTCCTCCTCCTCCTCTTTTAAGAGTATGCAAATGCCTCTTTCAAGCATGCTTATAGAAACTGCCTTGAAAGACAGTCTTGCATTTTCTTAGTTTGTAACATTTTGCAGATGTTTCTTTCCCTTTGCTATCAGATCTGTGGCCCTAGCTTGCTGGCTGGGGAATTCTGGGAGTTGAAGTCCACACATCTTAAAGTTGCGCAGGTTGAGAAACACTGATCTAGAAGAACTGCCTTAAAAAAAACAACACTGTCACTCAAACTGCCTTTTTAGATGGCCTGTGTTTTATATTCATTTCTAAGTGGGGAAGAAATGTTCTTTGGAGTCCTTGGTGCTCTCTGAGCCTTGTTGTTTTCTTGCAGACGTTTCATTGCCAGGCTAGGCAACATCTTCAGTGCAAAAGGGAGTGGGACTTGCTCTCTGTTTATATACCACGTTCTTTGTCATTGAGCGAACTGGCAGATGAAGGTCTTCCTGGCTGTGGATTTGCTGCCCCAGCTCAGAAGTGTGAATTTGCCATTGGCTTTATTTTTATTTTATTTTGCATATGCGAATACAAAATTATCTGGGGAGGGGGGGGGTGAAGATGTGATAGTGTGACCTGTGGCACATGAAGATGTCTTTCTAAATCCCGCATCTCAGTGCAAGATGTTTGCACACCAGCATCCTATGACCCAGGAGATGACCACATTGGTTTTTGTTGTTTATTCGTTCAGTCACTTCCGACGCTTCATGACTTCATGGACCAGCCCACGCCAGAGCTGTCAGCCATCGCCATCCCCAGCTCCCCCAAGGTCGAGTCCGTCACCTCCAGAATATCATCCATCCATCTTGGCCTTGGTCGGCCCCTCTTCCTTTTGCCTTCCACTTTCCCTAGCATCAGCATGGTCTCCAGGGTATCCTGTCTTCTCATTATATGGTGGGCCTTTGTTATACAGATATCTGCCAACATACATAGAAATAAAGAGTTTGTGGAAATGCAATTTGTGACCCTTTGTCCAGAAACCCTTGCAAGATTGCAACCTTTCTGATACTCTGAAGGGTTTTGTGGGGGGCCTCTCTGAGCTTGGAAATACTCAAAACCCTGGATAAAGTAAAGCCACCGGAATATGACCTCAATCGACTGGATGGTATCATTCAGATTACAGTCAGGAGCCCCTGAGTAGAAATGTTTCCTGCAATTATTTTCAAGCAACCCAGGAGAGACTGGGGCCAGCTCATTGACGTCTTTAGTTGTTGGGGGGGGGGGGGGCAGATTGAATTTACAGGAACACTTTAAAAAATGGGTACCCCTCCTGCTCACTGTAGTGACACAATCCATTTGTGCTTTGACTGTTTCCACTTTCTTTGACTGTGCATGTAGAGCAGTGTTTCTCAACCTTGGCAACTTGAAGATGTGTGGACTTCAACTCCCAGAATTCCCCAGTGAGCATGGCTGGCTGGGGAATTCTGGGAGTTGAAATCCACACATCTTCAAGTTGCCAAGGTTGAGAAACACTGGTGTAGAGTAAGCCTATGACATGTTGAACGGGGGGGGGGGAATCTACCATTGAATTGCAGGGTTGTAAATTGTATTCCTGCTGACTCTTAAATCATACGCAAATGTTCTAATCCTGTGCCCAAGGTGAAGTTACCCTAATTTAAGCGTATTTACTCAGTTCCTCCCTCACCCTTCTGTCCTGGAGTGGTTCTGGCCACATCTTTCTTCCATTATAATATCGGAGATTGTTAAGACTTGTTGACACTTGTAATGTAAGGGCAACGACTGCTGTGGGTGACTTCATGGACACTTACCTTCAGGGTTGGCCAGCTGGTTCATCGGTGGAGATTGTGACACTTAGGTACATGTTTTACATTACGTGTGTTAAGACAAATTTTGCAGAGAATTCCCACCCTCAGATTTTTAAGGTAAATGGACGCGATTGGTTTGGGGTGGGGGTTGTCAGCAATTGTACAGAGGAATAGCTATGTCTACTGTAAATTTCTTAATTTATCATTGTACAAAACAAAAAGGCCTTTCCTATTTAATTTTTGTATCAAAATAAATTTTTGTTTTATTAAAGTGTGTTACGTGGTACTGAGTAATCTTCCATCCTAGGCATAATAAAGAAGAATTGTGGGAACTTTGGAAACGCTTCCTGTGCATCATCGTGGAAAAACGTATAAGGGCTTACTCGTGTAGCCAGTGTTGGACTTCAAAGGTCATCAGTTCCCTTCTGATGGGAGAAAATCCCAAGTTATTAATGGCCTCAAGAGGGAAGAGTCATCTAATTGGCTTTAAACAATAAAAAGAAAGTTTGGAAGGTTTCCCCATAGCGTAGGCCGGGAGTCCAGCAGCCACAGGTGCTTGACTAGGAACGCAACGGATTATGACAAAGGCAGCGTCGTGCCATAAGCTCTGCCCTTCTATGTGCACATTGTAACATTGCGTGCACGTTCAACTGGGCATTGCTTATGGCACGATGCTCTACTATCGTTTTGATGGAAGTGTTGGATCTTGCAGATACCTCTGGTGGCCGCAGCAAAAAGAAATGGCCATTTGTGTAAAACGTCCCCTCTTCTTGCCGAAAAGGTAACAGGACAATGTGTGTGATTGAGAGCAAAATTCATGTTACCCTTAATAGGGAGCATGCTGCTATGTCCCCTTTTGTCTATCTCAAAAGTAGGAGATAGACACCCACCCTCCCACCAGCAAGGCTCTCACCAAATAATATACTTCCTTGGGCTTTTAAACTGGTTTATAGAGGACTTCTACCTCCTGCAATTCACAAAAAGCAAGTCCCATAACTTGCATGCATAAAGTCTCGCAGGAGTAAGGCCCCTGTGGTCTCAATGCTGCTGAACTACAATTCCCATCGGCAGAGCCCATCTACAGTATTTTTGTTGTTGTTGTTCAGTCGTTCAGTCGTGTCCGACTCTTCGTGACCTCATGGACCATAGCACGCCAGGCCTTCCTGCCCTCCACTGTCTGCCGGAGTTTACTCAAGTTCATGTTTGTTACATCAGTGATGCTATCTAACCATCTCCTCCTCTGCCGTCCCCTTCTCCTTCTGCCCTCAGTCTTTCCCAGCATCAGGGTCTTTTCCAGTGAGTCCTCTCTTCGCATTAGGTGGCCAAAGTATTTGAGCTTCAGCTTCAGCATCTGTCCTTCCAATGAGCAGTCAGGGTTGATTTCCTTTAGGATTGACTGGTTTGACCTCCTTGCAGTCCAAGGGACTCTCAAGAGTCTTCTCCAGCACCACAGCTCGAAAGCATCAATTCTTCGGCGCTCAGCCTTCCTTATGGTCCAACTCTCACAGCCATACATTACTACTGGAAAAACCATAGCTTTAACTATACGGACCTTTGTCGGCAAGGTGATGTCTCTGCTTTTTAATATGCTGTCTAGGTTTGCCATAGCTTTCCTCCCAAGGAGCAAGCGTCTTTTGATTTCATGGCTGCAGTCACCGTCTGCGGTGATCTTGGAGCCCAAGAAAATAAAATCTGTCACTGCTTCCATTTCTTCCCCTTCTATTTGCCAGGAAGTGATGGGACCGGATGCCATGATCTGGGTTTTTTTAATGTTGAGTTTCAAGCCAATGCCTATCAGCTATTACTTTGCTGCTGTTAAGAAACCTGGGGACAATCTTTGGGGAGCACAGTTGTATCTCTCAAATTTCTCTCCTGCCACCAAGCAATACCTTCCATGACTTATGCCTCTTCTCATTCCTTTGGGTGTGCTATATATACCCCCAAATCTTCTGATTGCAAACCAATTCTGCCAACATGAAATGCAGTTGAAGACTAGTCTCTCCTCTACTGAAGTGGTGTCATTCACAAGGGCAAATTGTTGACCGCTGGCCAAAGTAGCACTTAAGAATCCAGCCTCATCAAAATTCTGATGCATAAAGTTCATCAGGCCACCATTTCTTCATGTAGACCAACAGTTTGTACCATTTTACATTTAAACGCAAGGGAAATGGGTGATCGGCTTCGATGCAGAGCCTGTTATGAGAGCCTGAAGCCTTTTCTATTTACATTAACCGTTAGCTAATTTCCTGAGGTCTACTCCCATTTCCCTAAGGAAGTGACATGTCTTTCCTGAAATTTAATTGAAAATCTGTCTTGGAATGTTCCTAAATCCAAGAGAGCAGGCTGTTGTTTTTTTTTAATGCATTCTTTAACTGATCCTGCAATCTATATTCCATAGAGAGGGAGAGTTCTGTGATGCTTAACCACTTGCACGTTCTTAATGTGTGTGTGTGAGTGCAATAATTAATATTATTAATCTAGATTCTGCAAAACAATTTATATACATACATGTATAAATCAAATAGGTCAAATGCACCATTCCAAGTCATTGTAAGACAACAGCCACAGCAAACCATTTTTCAGATGAAGCAGCCAATTTAAAGCAAGTCATCACACTCTCCAGCAAATTCTGGAGTGGAAAAGGGGAGGATTTTCTGCAACTCCCTAGAGAAGGTATCCCCTGCTTGTGAGGGGCCAGCACCATTTAATTCTAGTTTGTTTGTTTGTTTGTTTGTTTATTTATTTATTTATTTATTTATTATTCAAATTTATCACCGCCCATCTCTACAGCACTAGACTGGGCGGTTTACAATAATAATATTAAAATTAAAACCTATACATTTTAAAATACAATATAATAATAAATAGGGGGAAAAAATCCAGAGGATGGTGAGATCTTAAAAAGGAGGATATTACTAAGCTAACCACCCCCAGGAGGAACTATTACCTCCTTCATCCCAAGCAAGGCGGCAGAACCAGGTCTTTAAAGACCTCTGGAAGGCCAGGAGCAAGATGGCGCCCGCCTCACCTCTGGGGGCAAGATGTTCCACAGGGCAAATGCTATTGCAGAGAAGGCACGCCTCCTGGACCCCGCTAGATGAAATTCTTTTATTGATGGGGTCCGAAGCATGCCCTCTCTGCATGACTGGGTGGGGCGGGTGGATGTGGTCGGGATGAGACGGTCCCTCAGGTACCCTGGCCCCATGCCATGTAGGGCTTTAAAGGTGATAACCAACACCTTGAATTGGACCCGGAAGCAAACTGGTACCCAATGCAGCTCACGGAGCAGTGGTGTTACATGTGCTGATCTTATAGCACCCGTGACTGCCCACGCAGCTGCATTCTGGACCAGCTGAAGCTTCTGGATACTCTTCAAGGGTAGCCCCATGTAGAGCACATTGCAATAGTTTATATGGGAGATGACAAGGGCATGAGTGACCATGAGTGACCGTTTGAAGGGCCTCAAATGTGATCCCCATTGGATGTACAAGTAGGTGTGAAGTATTGGTTGCATTTTAGGAAGATGAGCAGGCACAACCTAGAAAGGGCCATTAAAGCCTCTTGCTGGTTTCTGCCCATGTTTTAAGGACACACCCTAATCTTTGGTCTACTGATATACAGTATGTATGTGTGTGTATATATAAATATCCAGGGATCCAAGTCTCTGCTTCTAAATGCTTGATTTTCTGCTATCAAGTGATTAATTAGTGACATCTAGTGGAAAATTCAGGCATCAGTCATCAGTTTAAGAATGCAACCTGTGGAGCAGAAGGAAGTAGGAATGAGATGCAAATTATTTCTGGGTTCCAAGTGCCCCAACAAAGCCCATCACAGCATTTACTCTGAGTCCTGCTTGAACTGAACGGGCTCGCATCAATTTAATTTCAAATCGGAGAGTTTTCTGTTCAGTCTCCTGCTGTGTTCCTGAGTCAGAGAAGTTGTGAGAAATTAAAATGGGGGCCTCATCAAAATGCAGTTGCTGATTGCTGTCCCCACCAAGTAAGCCTCTGGGGGTGGGGTGGGGGAACTGATGTCAGTCCCGTCCCGAAGGTGGAGGAGGTGTTGGAGAGCATGTTGAGAAGGCGTGAAGCCAAGGGAAGCCTGGATGGAAGATTTATTTATTTATTAATTTATCAGAGTTTATCACCGCCCATCTCCCCCCAAAGGGGGTCTCTGGGCGGTTTACAATAAAATCACCATTAAAATTCAATACAGGTCACAAATACAATAAATATACAAATAAAAATAAAAATATAAATGGAATGAAAACCCGATGGCTAAAGTTCTCTGTCAGTCTGCAAGCGTAAAGCCCATTCTAGATCCATTCTAGGGCGCTAGCCATCCCCAGGAATAGCTATTCTCCCTCCCGTTTCAGGCAAGCTGGCAGAGCCAGGTTTTTAGTTTTTTGCGGAAGTCCAGGAGCGAGGGGGCCTGTCTTACCTCCAGGGGAAGAATGTTCCAGAGGGCGGGACCGCTTCCGAGACCCCACCAGATGGAATTCTTTTACGGATGGGGTCCGTAACATGCCCTCTCTGCATGACTGGGTGGGACGGGTCGATGTCATGAGGATGAGGCGGTCCCTCAGGTAACCTGGTCCCATGCCATGTAGGGCTTTAAAGGTGATAACCAACACCTTGAATTGGACCCGGAAGCAAACTGGAACCCAGTGCAGCTCGTGTAGGAGAGGTGTTATATGTGCTGATCTTGGTGCACCTAAGATTGCCCACGCAGCTGCATTCTGGACCAGCTGTAGCTTCTGGATATTCTTCAAGGGTAGCTCCATGTAGAGCGCGTTGCAGTAGTCTATATGGGAGACAACCAGGGCATGGGTGACTGTTCAAAGGGCCTCTCGGTCTAGGAAAGGGCGTAACTGGCGCACAACACGAAGTTGAGCAAAGGCCCTCCTGGCCACGACTGCCACCTGCTCTTCAAGCAGGAGTTGTGAGTCCAAGAGGACCCCCAAGTTACGCACCGGGTCTGTCTGGGGCAGTGCGACCCCATCCAGAACTAAGGGTGACAATTTCCCAGACACCAAGGAGCCATTAATCCACAGCCACTCTGTCTTACCAGGGTTCAGTTGAAGCCTGTTATTCCCCATCCAGACCCCTACAGCCTCCAGGCACCGAGAGAGGATGGACACAGCATCACTGGAAGATGGCAGTCCAACACATCTGGAGAACAACCAGGATGGAGCTGGCTGGTCTGGAGGCACCTGATACAGCAAATCTTGCTAAAGTAACACCGGCTGGAATTCTGTGCTAAGCTGGGTCCTTGTCTTGGTAACTGCAAAGATATCACTCGGGTTCAAGGCAGGTCCTCACTGGCATGACATAATAGACATGGTCTCTCAGAATGACCCTGGAAGGAGATGCACAATCATATGTTTTCTTTGCTCAGCAGGAGCATATGGTTTCTTTATCTTTACACACACACCCTCCTTCCCTCCCTAGTGGTTTACTTAGTCCACTCCCCGCAAAAGAAATACAAAGCTTATCCTCTTATCCTGCTCCTCCTAGAGTCATAGATACATTTTAAGTATTCCCCCCACAAACATTTTTGGCTTCCAGCAAGAGAAATGAACATGACTGAACTCCCTCCATCTCATTCTTTTAGAAACCAGAGATCCAGCTCTCATTGCCAGATACATGACTATTCCTATCTTTTGCTTTAGTTTGCAACAGTCCGCAGGGAAGGAGTCCGAAAAGGAAAGATGGCGGTCACAACCATGCTATCAACATCCATTAAAAAGGGGGAGTTGGTCACATAGTGGTGTCCATCATCTTGACTTTTTGGACCCGCTCCCTGTGGAGCACTCCTGACACCTTGGCAATAGTGTGTCGGTGAGGACATTCTCCTAGGCAGCTGCTTAATCCATGTATGCCTCAGTAGGGAGTGCAGAGAGGAAGAAAGATGACCTTGACAGAGATATACTGGAGCTGTTGCCTAGGCAAAAGGGGCTGAAGTATTTTTTAAGACCAGAACATCAAGATAATATTCAGTAGTGGATCAGGCAGACACCTCCCTAATTCACTAAATTATGAGGAGAAAGAGGTACAGCACAATCAGATTTACAAGATTCTGTTATTTATTAAGCCAAATTCAAGATTCTGTTATTAAGCCAAACTCAGGGTCAGCTAAGAGCTGACCCTGACTAATCTCAGAATCTAAATGGGACCAAAAAAAATTCCAGGATTGTAGGGATTTCTTGTTGATCAGAAAATTATTCCAGAAGTTAGAAAAAAGAAGACAATGACAGACTCACTCAAGAAGACAGCATGGGCTCAATCAAGCTCTACTTAAGTGGATCCTTATTTTTGAAAAATGTTGAGAGCCTCCTCTCCAACATCAGCTGGAAGCTATCTGTCCATAAAGGAAAGTACCCATTCAGCCCTTTTGCACAGTAATCCATGGGACTATCAAGAGATTGAAGGGATCTACTGAAGGGTCTATCAATCTTAATAACATTGCCTCCAGGACACACATAGATTGTCATGGACGTGACTGGTAATACTTCAGAGGCCTTTTCTTTAGAGGAGAAGCTGCATTTCCTAAAACAGAAGACCAGGAGAAACATATCAGTCTTGGAAGCCCTGGAGCTTGATTGACCTTGGCTGTTTAAAAATAAGCATGCATGTGTTTAATAATAATTCAAATGAATGACAAAAAGTTACCTCTGGGAGCATAAAAGGTAAAGGTTCCCCCCGCACATTTGTGCAGTCATGTCCGACTCTAGAGGCCGGTGCTTATCTCCGTTTGTTAGCCGAAGAGCCAGCGTTGTCCGAAGACGCTTCCACGGTCATGTGGCCAGCATGACGCACGTGGAACGCTGTTACCTACCCACCGAAGTGGTACCTATTAATCTACTTGCATTTGCATGCTTTCAAATTGCTAGGTTGGCAGAAGCTGGGGCTAGTGCGGGAGCTCACTCCGTCACGCGTGGCTAGGGATTCGAACCTCCAAACTTGCGATCAACAAGCCTGGCGTCTTACCCACTGAGCCACCACTCCCGTTTCTGGGAGCATAGTTCTGTTCTAATCTCTTTATGTTAGAACGTATTTTATCTCTGTGTCTTGGAGACAGAATTCTAGGACAACCGGATTGAAATATGTTGGATAAATAGATCACAGTTTAAGTGCAAAGCCTATGTGATAAGGAGGAAAAGGGTTGTACAGAAAATGAACTTTCTTAAATGCACAACACCTATAAATAAATAAAAAACATAGCTTTAACTATACGGACCTTTGTCGGCAAGGTGATGTCTCTGCTTTTTAATATGCTGTCTAGGTTTGCCATAGCTTTCCTCCCAAGGAGCAAGCGTCTTTTAATTTCATGGCTGCAGTCACCGTCTGCGGTGATCTTGGAGCCCAAGAAAATAAAATCTGTCACTGCTTCCATTTCTTCCCCTTCTATTTGCCAGGAAGTGATGGGACCAGATGCCATGATCTGAGTTTTTTTAATGTTGAGTTTCAAGCCAGCTTTTGCACTCTCCTCTTTCACCCTCATCAAGAGGCTCTTTAGTTCCTCTTCACTTTCTGCCATTAGGGTGGTATCGTCTGCATATCTGAGGTTGTTGATATTTCTCCCAGCAATCTTAACTCCGGCTTGTGATTCATCCAGACCGGCATTTCTCATGATGTACTCTGCATATAAGTTAAATAAGCAGGGTGAGAATATACAGCCTTGTCATACTCCTTTCCCAGTTTTCACCCGGGATGGAGATATATAATTAAGTATCATCAGCATACTGATGATACCTCATCCCGTGGTGTCGGATGACCTTGCCCAGCGGTTTCATGTAGATATTAAATAGGAGAGGGGAGAGAACCGAACCCTGCGGCACCCCACATGAGAGGGGGCGAGGGTCAGACCTCTCATCTCCTATTACGACCGATTGGGACCGGCCCTGGAGGAAGGAGGTGAACCAGCGCAGAACTACGCCGCCCACCCCCAACTCCCCGAGCCGTCCCAAAAGGATACCATGGTTGATGGTATCGAATGCCGCTGAGAGGTCAAGAAGAGCCAGGATGGATTTCCTTTTCCTGTATGGCAACATCAGCAACTAGACATCCCAAAGGCTTTAATCTAGCCACATCATAAACATCATTAGTACTCTGAAAGACTTACCTTTTAGAGGCAACAATAGTCCTCCAACAACTCTGAATGACAATCCCCAGGAATGCCAGCCAGCATGGCCAATAGCGAGAGATACTGAGAGTTTGACTGAAACAAGCTACAGAGAGCTACAGGTTTCTCATACCTGTCTGCACTGTGTCAGAGTGAGGATCTGTAAGAATTTATTCATCCGTCCCCTTCTGTGTTGATCAGAAGGTCAGGCAGATTAGATTAGGGTTACCAGAACTAGACGGCAAAATTCTTTCTAGTGGTCCCAAGGATTTCTGCAGCCCAGGGCTCTTAGCCCTTGATTAAACTGAATGGGCTGTGGGCAACATGGCTAAAGAAAACTAGCTGCCTCCTCTAGTCTCCTCCCAGGGTGACTCCTGATGACTCTACAAGCCAATCAGGGCATATATATTGTAAGAAACTACTGCCACCTGAATGGCTTGGGACTGAACAACCATGTAGACCACTCTGTCTCATTTCATCTATGATCTGAGCTCTGGACCGTCTGTGATTAGAACCTCCCCCTGTGCCAGACTCCCCCCCCCCCCCACAAACAGGGATCCTAGGCCAGATGAAGTCTCTGGCGTTATCTTAGTCTGCCGAGAGCAGCTGACCTGTAACCTCCAGATGTGTTGGGAATTCCAGTGCCCAAATTCCCAGCCAGCATAGCCATTCTGTGAGAACAATCACATGAATTGCTCTCAACATTCCTCCTCTCTCCTTTGGTCTTTCCAATCTACCCAGCAAGCCTGTCTCACTACAATATCATTGGCGATCACTCGTAGCCGAGTAAGATTGTCTTCCAAAGGTAAAATTTTAACACTGGGTCCGTAAGTGGCTGTAAAGGCCAATTCTGGATCCGCACAACCTCCCACAGTGAGGGCATAGGTTTCCGGGTGGGAGACGGTCATGATGAGGGTCTGCCTGACGTGCCTTCCTTTTAGCTCTTTTCTCCCTTTCGCCCTGTACTCGTGCTTCTTCAAAGTCCGTAGCGCCATTAATAAAGGCTGACCTCCAATTGAAACGCTCATGAGTTAGGGCTTCCCAGTTCTCAATGCTGATATTACATTGTTTAAAATTAGCTTTGAGAGTATCTTTGAATCTCTTTTGCTGTCCACCAATATTCCGTTTTCCATTCTTAAGTTGGGAGTAAAGTAGCTGCTTTGGAAGACGATGGTCAGGCATTCGAACAACATGGCCGGTCCAGCGAAGTTGATGTTGGATGATCATTGTTTCAGTGCTGGTGGTTTTCGCTTCTTCTAATACGCTAACATTAGTCCGCCTATCTTCCCAAGTAATTTGCGGAATTTTTCGGAGGCAGCGTTGATGGAATCTTTCAAGAAGTTGGAGGTGGCGTTTGTAGAGGGTCCATGTTTCACAGGCGTACAGAAGGGTTGGTAGTACAATGGCTTTGTAAACAAGCATTTTGGTCTCCCTGCGAGTGTCCCGATCCTCAAACACTCTACGCTTCATTCGGGAGAAAGCTACACTCGCAGAGCTCAGGCGATGCTGAATTTCAGCGTCGATGTCGGCTTTTGTAGATAGATGGCTGCCGAGATAAGAAAAGTGGTCGACATTTTCTAGTGACACACCTTTAAGCTGGATTGATGGCGCTGCAGAGGGATTGGTTCGAACTTGCTGGTAAAGCACTTTGGTTTTTTTTAATGTTAATCAAGAGGCAGAGCTTTTCATATGCTTCTGCAAAGATGTTTAGGATACTTTAGGATAGATCACTACAATAATACAGATGTCCACCAGATGGCACTGGTGGTCAGCAGAAGCAAGGGTGAACTTTTAAACTGATAGTTCAAAGACAGAAGAATAAAACTCTCAAAGGACATGGGTTTTTCTTCCTAAAGGTAAGGAGAATTACATCGCTGTCTCTTACATGCCTGCCCTACTCATAGTGTCTGGCCTACAGCCCTGCTCAAATGGGGCAGATAAGCTAAGAAAACGGTGCCCCATCTCATGCCTGTGCATCACTTGTAAGCGTGAAAAAGGACCACTGTGGCAAGACCAGCAGCTGTAGGGTCAGACAGCAGCATCCGACAGGGTGGGGGGTCAAAAAAGTGAAGATGATGATGATGATGATGAAGATGACAACCACAACCATTGCAGCTGCCATCTTGAGTTTTTCGACACCCTCCTCTTCCCCCAGAGGGTTCTGGATGTGGACTGCTGATAACAGAACAGAATATAGAAAGAAGGTTCTGTTCTGATAACAGAACAGAATATAGAAAGAAGCAATGGTTGGAAGCTGGTTTATAACACTGGGATCAAATTAGGTAACCCTCAGAGCAGAGGGCATGAAAATAATTCGTTGAATTCAAAAACTGTTTTGGTCAACTCACTGAGCATGGTTTCGAGAGCATTTCTAAGAAATGTTTCCCAGGGATTTTTAATGACCACCAATCTAAAGTTGCAGTACTTGGTAAACAGCCTGATTTAAAGCTCCATGTTTCTGAGAAATTATCACCAGGGGATTTCTAATGACCAGCAATCCAAAATTGCTCTGTGTGGTAAACAGCACAAGCTGTTGCTTTTGTAACAAATGTACATGCTGCACAAACAAAAATGCAGAGAGGGCTCACCTGAGACAAACAATCTATAGATAATATGCAGAATCTTCTGAGAATCTTCCCAATGTTTTTCCAGCAGTGGCCACAGGGTGTGTGTGTGTGTGTGTGTGTGTGATATCATTAGCATATTAATGATACCTTACCCCAAACCAAGAGATAACCTCACCCAGCAGTTTCATGTAGATGTTAAAGAAGTGAGGGGCCGGGGACACAGTCTCCCCCCACCCCATCAATACTGATTAAAACCAGAGAAAGGCCACAGAGAAAGGAAACCCACTCTCCCACTCCCAGCTCCCGAAGCTGGCCCAGAGGGATACCATGATTGGACTGAATGACCCTGAGAGATCCAGGAGCACCAGGATGGATGCACCATCCCCATCCTCGCTCTGCCACAGGTCATCAGCAAGTGTGACCAGTGCCATCCAAACCCTAGTCTGAAACCTGACTAAAATGGGTCCAGATAATCCATTTCCTCCAGGGTCCTCTGAAGCTGAATCCCAACCACCATCTCTACAACCTTATCCAGAAGAGGAAGGTTGGAGATTGGGTAGAAATTGTCCAGGATTATTGGGTCCAGCAGTGGTCTCTTAAGGAGAGGGTGTGCCACAGTCTCCTTCAAGGCTGAGGGGACCACCTCCTCCCACAGAGAGGCAGAGACCACTGCATTGGCCCAACCACAGATCAATCCCCAGGTGCCCTTAAACATTCAGGAGGGGTCTGGATCTAACAAACAGGTAGCTGAGCTTACAGATTGGAGAACCCTGTCTACTTTCTTGGAAATCATAGAATGAAACTCACTCCAGATACCCTACAAGACCTTGCCTCAGGCACCTCAACTGGACCTGTCCAGTCAGAATCCAACTCTGAATGGATCCAAGCAACTGTATCTGCCAGATAGTGAGAATATTCCTCACATCTCACCTCAGCAGGGACCAGATCACCAGATCAACCAGGGCTGCTGGTTGGGTATCAGCAGATGAAACAAGAGCGGAGAAAAAAAATGTTGTTTGGCCACCCTCATCAGTACCAGAGAACTGTAGAAACTATATCGGAGGAAAGTATCTGGGTCATCAGTCCAAGTCCTGATCAATGCAGGTAATCAATTAAAGAGCCTACTGCCATCAGCCATTAGGAAGTTTTTTCTAACTTTCAATTGCAATCTGTTCCTGTCACTTAAATCCAGTATTCTGTGACCTGCATTCTAGAATGAGAGAAAACAGGTCTTGACGTTCGACTCTGTGACATCCTTTCAGATTATTTGACGTGGGTTTTTTTACCTTCCTCCACCCCTATTTTCCGAAGGCTAAACATACCCAATTTCCTTCAGTCTCCCCTATAAAAATCAGTTGCCAATTCCCTTATTACCCTTCTGTGAATCTGAGGAAGTCCTTGAAGAGGGGGCCCGACCAACTCAGAATGAAAAGAATTTATTTCATATGTTTGGAAACTACATTTTTATTCTGGCCCTCCAAACCTCATTTGCCATCTGAACTGGAAGGGGAGGTGGGAATGTGTTATTTTCATCATGATTATAATTATGTAACTGGTGCTATTCTTTTTTTCACTTCATTTCCCTCTGCTCTCAGAACTCTTCTTGTTTCTGTCTGCTCCTCAGCAACATTTTTAGATGCTCAACAACAGAGGGTGAAAGAGAAGTCTCGAGAAGTTCAGCTCCTTTTGACCGGCTGGACATACCCCACTCCCAACCTAGTGTACGGGCTGTACACTAGGTTTTCTAGGTTCTTCTTCGTCTTCTTTTGCATCCAGATCAAACCTTAAGCTGCCAATATGATGCCACCTTCTTAGCTTTATCCTTGGCCAGAAACAAATCATTTTCGGTGCATGCTATTGGTAAGAATCGGCAGGTCAGCAGGTGGGCCGAATTCCACACTCACACTGCGTATTATTATCCGTCAACAATCCCCATTGGAGCATATTAGTTCTGCACTTAGGCACTCCAAACCTCAACCTATTCAAAGTCCTCCAAACGACATAAGGGAGATCGGATCCCTCAACCATATTCTCCTCTGGAACTATTCCTTGGTCAGTGATTATATTCTAGGTTGTGATTTTCTTGTAATCTCCCAACCAAGTTCTAAACTAAACTGCTCAGCTTTTTTTTTATTTTTTTCAAAATCAGCACAGCCTTTACCATGTCGGACATCTTATCATGATTTGGATTAAGTAGCCAACAACATGTCATCTTAGAGGTTTTATGAGTTTAAGATGTTGCACAACTCCAATGTGTTTTTGCCATAAGAGACTAGCACTTCTGGGCTGGATTTGTGTGTTTGTTCATGCTTTCTAGAGAGAGAGAGAGATTAGAGATACATTTTTTATGTGCTATCAAGTCAGGTTTGACTCCAGGACAAGTCCCTGCAGTTTTCTTGGCAGGATTTCAGAAGTGGTTTGCCATTGCCTGCTTCCTAGGGCAATGACTGGCCCCAAGGTCACCCAGCTGGCTTTGTGCCAAAAGTGGGACTAGAACTCACGGTCTCCCAGTTTCTAGCCTGGTGCTTTAACCACTGCACCAAACTGGCTCTCTTCTTAGCTAATCTCAAATTAAATCTGCTGGAAGCAATCCCAAACCAGCAAATCTCTATTATTGTAATTAACAAGATTGGCAATCTCAGAAGGTTATTATATTTTTAGGGTGTTTTTTTTTTTGCTATTATATCTCATGGCTTTGCACAGATTCACTTAATCCACCAGCTGTGCCAATCAGGAATGAGGTCCTTCAGCAGAATATAGTGGCACGGGCAGTGTTGGCCGTGCCTTGGTTTCCCCATGTGACTGCAGTGGTCCATGAACTATACTGGTTATGAGTAAGCTTCTGGGTGTAATTCAAAGTGCTGATTATTAACTATCTCATGGTTTCTCCCTGTCCAAGTAAGATCAGACAGAGTTGGTATGCCATCTTGCAGAACTCAGGAAGTGTGCCTTCTGTATCACAGCACTTGAAATCTGGGTGGCTCCCGCCCTAATGATGTTCTGGAGGTCTTTAAAAACACGGCTGTTCTCCCAGGCCTTGGGGTGGGGTGGCTGTGGAGTTATGTCAGTGTTCTTTTGATCTGGGATATTGTTGTCTTGACAGTTCAGATTTTTTGTTTGTTTAGATATTTTTCTTTGTTGTTTCTCTGCTTTTAAATTGTGTGCTCCCCAGAATCATTTGGAGTCAGGTAGCCTCTAAATCTAATGAAGGAGGAAAGGAAGAAGGAGAAAGAGGAGAAGGAAGGAAGGAAGGAAGGAAGGAAGGAAGGAAGGAAGGAAGGAAGGAAGGAAGGAAGGAGAGGAGAGGAGGAGCCATTTCTGGTTTTTTGCTACAAAAATTCACATGAAATCAACAGGAGACTTTATTATTTTCAGATACTTGCTTTACAGAACTTGTGTTTTCAAGAAAAGGTGAGTGTTGAGCCAGGAGTTCATACTTAAAGTCGTTCTCTGTTGGGGCTGAGATAAGGCTGTGATTTGCAGGAGAGGAGGATCTTTAGAAATGGAGTTGTTATCTGTGCTCCCATTATCCCACAGGAAGGATTTAGCGCTTGGAGCAGATTCAGTTCAACATCCCTGTCCAAGACACTGAAACTGGCTCTTTCTGATGTCCCATGAGATCCATAGGTACCAAAACACAGATTATTGATGCTGCAGAAAGATGGACCAATAAAATTATCTGTACAACATCATGCATCAACTTGTTGGTTTCGTTGCAAAGCAAAGAAGCAAGCAAAGGAAAGGTTAATGGCCAATTTCATCTGATATGACATTATTTCTGAAGTTTGAATCCAAATCCAGTTCCAAAAATAATCACAGCCAACTCCTTTCATATCTCAAAATAACTTATTTTAGTGGGAATTATTACATCATTTTTTCAGAGACAATGAGAGGGAAACTTGGCTAAAAAAACAGAAAAGGAAGAAAAGATGACAGCTTTTCTGCATCTTCATTTCCAGATGATTGGCTGGAGACAACAGGACCAATGGACATTTAGGAGTCCTCCATGGTTAGAGTGCTCTAACATCTGGATAAGATTATTCTACCGAACATTTCAAGGAGTCTTTTCCAATATGGAATTTTTGAATATGATGAAAAACACCCTCCATCATAAGAGCAATAATGAAAAGCAATCTAATCCAATATTTTGTTACCACAGTACCAATGAGAAGCTCACAAGAAGGACCAAGATGGACCAATAAAATTATCTGTACAACATCATGCACCAACTTGTTGGTTTCATTGCAAAGCAAAGAAGCAAGCAAAGGAAAAGTTAATGGCCAGTGGCTGTGGATTATAGGATTTTACATCTGAAAAGCACCCTGTTAGAGAAAGATATAAGTGAAGAAAAGTAAAAGGGCTTTGTCTGGTGCCCAGAATAGAAGAGGATTGAATCAGAGATCTTCCTGAGAATGGGTACTCTGTATGATCATTTAGCTGGTTATGTTTCAGAAGGTTCAGGCACCCAGAAGGAAACCTGAGCAGATATGAGAACGTCAGTGATGGATACTAAACCTGGCCCAATAAAGTTTTGTTAATTTAACTGAGCCTTAGAAATTAAGCCAACACAGATAATGTTGGCTGGGGGTGATGGGTATTGCAGTATAACCCATCAGAAGGGCATCAGTTTGCAAAAGTTGTAGGAGGAGAGCTTTGTTAGTTTATCGTAACAAAAATTACATCTCATGAAGTGAGCTGTAGCTCATGAAAGCTTATGCCTTTTAATGAAATTTGTTGGTTAGAAAGGAGCTATCAGACTTCTCTGAGAGTTTGAGAAAGATGTTCCTAAGGCATTGTTTCTGGGGATCATCTCCCAGTGCTGGTCCTTTCAGATATTTAGGCATTCAGGTTCAATTATTTCTGGCTGTTGGCTTCCCAGTTTGAATGGATGGATCTTGTAGACCACAACATCTGTAATGGATGGACAGAAGTTAGGGAGTCTCTTATTACTTTAAGGAACACTTGGTGTTAAACAATCCATGGAGAGAAACCCAAGAAAGCATTTCTCAGCATCTGGGTACTTTACACGATAGGTTCTAAGCATCTGACCAAACATTCGAGACATCTTAACTTATACATTGCAGGGAACTATACAGCTTTATCACTGTATCTCAGCATTTTGGTATAATAAAGCCCTGACGTTACCTTTTGTTTATGAAGACTTGACAAAAAGGAGCCTTAAATAAACGTTGTTATGGCTACGATGCCAACCTCCCTCTGAATATTTGCAGCCTCCAAACACCGTGCAATGCTATTTAAACGTTTTTCTTCCAATAGCTAGTGGGCTATTGCAAAGGATGCTAGGGCTCATCTTTCAGAAAGGGTACACGTTCACTGAAGCCCCTCTACCCACTGTTGGCCAGGAGTCACCACATTCTGGTTCGTTCCGCACATTAACACCTTCACAGAACAAATCTTGGCTTGGTGACAGAGGTTTTGACCGACTGCCTTATAGCTACTAATTAGAGGATGGAAAAGGCAAGCTTGAACTGGGATGAAACATACAGCACGTCTGTTCTAAAAAGCCAATGTGATTGAGTGCATAAAAGCTATCAACTAGCCAAATGTCAGCTATTTCTAAACTAATTGACTGTATAATTATGTCAAATTTAATGGGATTGTAATGATGTGCAGTGTTTTCATGTTCTAATTTCATCTTGGCAGTAACAAAGAGAAAGTGTACAAAACTGATGAAGAGATATGACTCAGGACCAGAGAGAGAACAGTTCTTATTGATCGGTAAAAAATAAAAGAATGGTCTTGCTGGATCTGAACAAAAGCCGCCACTCCGGCTATATTCACTGCAGGAGCCTCAACTGGAATGGGTAATGATAAGAAATACCCCAGGGCAGCGGTCCCCAACCTTTTTGGCACCAGGGACCGGTTTTGTGGAAGACAATTTTTCCATGGACTGGGGTGGTGGTGGTTTCGGGATGAAACCATCGGAAGTGGTAAATAAAATAATGGGCGGGCCATGCACAGACTAAAATAAGTGTCGGATTCTGACTTCTCATAAAGAGTGCGCATCCTAGATCCCTCACATGCGCAGTTTACAGTAGGGTTCGCGCTCCTATGAGAATCTAATGCCGCCGCTGATCTGACAGGAAGCGGAGCTCAGGCGGTAATGCGAGCGATGGGGAGCGGCTGTAAATACACATGAAGCTTCGCTCGCTCGCCCACCGCTCACCTCCTGCTGTGCGGCCCGGTTCCTAACCGGCCACGGACCAGTACCGGTCCGTGGCCCAGGGGTTGGGGACCCCTGCCCCAGGGTATGTCTTCCCTGGGTTTAATACAAATGTAACCTTTAAGAACTGTGTTTAAAACAGATATGGGATTGTGCATTCCCAGATTTTTTCCAGGAACAGACCTTCACGGCCCAAAATGCCTTCATCTGCACACCAGATGCCATGCCGTTAATCGAAACCAAGGGAAAAGATTCAACAGAGGAAGAACAGCCTGCAGTACAGGGGAAGGGAGGGAATAATACAGCTTTGGACTTGAAAACACTTCATTGTAATGAGAGCTAAAAAGAAGAAGAAAGGATCCTGATAACATCATAGAATTAAAAAATAGTTCATCAAGAGAAGACAAGCTCATCTTAAATGAATTGAAGAGGATTACTTCATTCTTGTCTCCCGAGAAATTTAACAGGCAGGCGCTGACCAATTTTCCTGCACACTCCTGAAGAGATAAATCTGGAAACAATTGTGCTAATTTTTCTTCTGATTATAATTGTCCTTTGGTCTTTATTCCCTCCTGCCTCTAATAATATTAATGAACACTTTTTTTTTGAAATGCAGCATAAAGGCAGATACCAATTTTTGCCATTCTCCTCTCTGTTACTGCTTTTACACCACACCCACCACTTCACTCATCTGGGGATAAGAGCAGCTGTGAGAGGCAGAGGCATCTGTAGGGTCTGCTAAAAAAACCTATATATATATATATCTATATACAATAAAAAGGTAAAGTTTCCCCCCGCACATTTGTGCAGTCGTGTCCGACTCTAGGGGCCGGTGCTCATCTCCGTTTGTTAGCCGAAGAGCCAGCGTTGTCCAAAGACGCTTCCACGGTCATGTGGCCGCATGACATGCGCGGAACACTGTTACCTACCCACTGAAGGGGTACCTGTTGATCTACTTGCATTTGCATGCTTTCGAATTGCTAGGTTGGCAAGAGCTGGAGCTAGTGCGGGAGCTCACTCCGTCACGCGGGGCTAGGGATTTGAACCTCCGAACCTGCGATCTTCCCTTCGACAAGCCTGGCGTCTTACCCGCTGAGCCACCACGCCCCTCAGAGGCATCTGTAGGGTCTGCTAAAAAAACCTCAAGACCGTGGCCACAAAGGTGCAGTCAAAGCTCTGCCTGTTTTTATGTGTGTGGCACATCAACAATGGGCAGAGTTTTGATCAGACCATCATGGCTGCCATCTTGATTATATTGACGAGACATTTGGAAACCCCTAGAGCCAGTTTGGTGTAGTGGTTAAAGCACCAGGCTAGAAACTGGGAGACCGTGAGTTTGAGTCCCACATTAGCCACAAAGCCAGCTGGGAGACCATGGGCCAGTCACTTTCTCTCAGCCCTAGGAAGAAGGCAATGGCAAACCACTTCTGAAAAACCTTGCCAAGAAAGCTGCAGGGACTTGTCCAACACTGACTCGGAGGCAAACACACCCCTGGCTAGAAGGGAGAGATAAAAACGTGAGCTTGACTTCTGGTGACTTCATGGACACATCCACATAGTTTTCTTGCAACAGTACAGAATAGATTCCCCACCACCTTCTTCTACTGTGTTTTTAAAACTGGTGGTCTCCCAGGTGCTAACCAAGTCCAACCCAACTTAGCTTGAGACCAGCCATTTACTGAGTGGTAAGTGTTCATCATCATCATTACTATTTAGATTAATATCGGCTTTTTTCTAAAGCTCAAGGCAACTTACATGGGGATGTCCATTTTATCTCCACAACAGCCCTATGAGATAGGGTGGGCTGAGAGAGAGCAACTAGCCCAAAATCACGCAGGGAATTTCCATGGCTGAGAAAGGATTTAAACTGTGTTTTCCTAGTCCTGTTCCAATCTCTTAAGCTTAAGTATTATACCACACTGACCATCAGAAATTCACCTGGAAATTGAATTTGACTTTAGGTGATTCCATTCCATCAGTGTAACTTTCTCAGCAACTTCCTTGCTTGGGACCAAGGAAGGAATAGTCACTCTTGGGGATGGCTAATACCTTAGAGAGCTCCTCTCCTACATTGGATTAAGTAAGATCATTTTACCACTCTTGCCTCTTGGATTTTAATCTTGTTTTATAATTTGTATTTTATATTCTATGTGTATTTTATGTTTTTTGTTTTTATTATTCTGTTGTAAACCGCCCAGAGTCCCTCCAGTGGAGGGAGATGGGCAGTGATATGAATTTTATAAATAAATAAAATAAATAAATAAACAATATGAATGTGGTTTGACATTATCTTGCGGCTGAATGTTAAGGAACATTTAGAGAAGGGTGTTACCAACATATGGATGACGCCCCACTCTAAAATTCTGGATGACCTTCTTCAGCAATTACATGTAGATGTTCAGAAGCCTGGTGGACAAATGGAATCCTGTGGAACACCACAGATCAAAGACCTAGATGTCAAACAATAGTCCTCCAGCATCCCCTTCTCAATGCAGTCCAACGGAAGGACAGGAATCACTGTAAAACAGTGCCTCCAATGCCTTTTTCTACTAGGCAGTCTTGCAGGATTCCATCTGTAATGGAATTCTCTGAGTTTGGGAATATAGGCTTCCAAAATATGGCAGGACTGAAACAGTTGCACATTCCTTCCTTATCAGACAAATGGATGGCAGCATCTCCCCTGCATCAAGAGACATTTAGAAAGAGAATCAAAGGGATCAAAGAAGGCCTGTCTTCTAAATGCTGAGTTAAAGTACACACATCCAGTTTCCAAGATTTGATAACCGTCCTAAACCTTATCAAAGAGAATATTTGTAGCTCAGGTTTGAACTGTGGAGTCCTTGGTGCTCTCTGTGCCTTGTTGTTTCCTTGCAGACGTTTCATTGCCAAACTAGATGTTGCCTAGTCTGGCAATGAAACGTCTGCAAGGAAACAACAAGGCTCAGAGAGCACCAAGGACTCCACAAGCTAAACCTTTCCCTTCGAATAGATCTGACTAATGAGACTCTATGGAAAACGAGCTTCCTTGGTTGTGGGTGTTGTTAGGGGGTTAATGCCATGACTGATAATATCAAAGCTATCAAAAAGTCTAGAACAACTAAGGCACCATTCTCTCCCGATTTGGTTTCTCGCATAGCCCATCTACCAAGGAGAGCAAAGCAGGTTCAACACCATTACTACATCCTACCTGAAGGCCCAACTAAAATGGTCCAGATAATTAGTATATTTCAGATGCATCAGGAGCTGCAAAGCCACCACTTTTCATGGTAAAAGGTAAAGGTTCCCCCCGCACATTTGTGCAGTCGTGTCCGACTCTAAGGGCCGGTGCTCATCTCCGTTTCTTAGCCAAAGAGCCAGCGCTGTCCGAAGATGCTTCCACGGTCATGTGGCCGGCATGATGCGCGCGGAACGCTGTTACCTACCCACCGAAGTGGTACCTATTAATCTACTTGCATTTGCATGCTTTCGAATTGCTACGTTGGGAAGAGCTGGGGTGAGTGCGGGAGCTCACGCCATCACGCGGGGCCATGGACTCTCCCTCAAAAGAGAATATTTGGTTTTTTTATAGTAATTTTATTACAAATTATAATTGCAACAATAAAAACTAATAGAAACCAAAAAAAGGGGTCAGGAAAGAAAAAAAGAAAGAGAGAGAGAGAGAGAGAGAGAGAGAGAGAGAGAGAGAGAGAGAGAAAAGAAAGAAAAAGAAATATATAAAGAAATTACTTCCCTCTTCATCACAACAAGTATAAACAATCTCTTGATCATACAGAGTACCCATTCTCAGGAAGATCTCTGATTCAATCCTCTTCTATTCTGGGCACCAGACAAAGCCCTTTTACTTTTCTTCACTTATATCTCTTCTTCCCATATCCTATTTCTTATCTATAAAAAAATCCTTAAAGCCTCGTCATTTCAGTCCTGATGTCAGCAAAAGTCCATTAAGGGTTACCAGAAATAATATATCTATTTTAACCTTGACCAAATAAATCAAATTTATATTCCTTCCTATATTTACTTCTAACAATCTTCATCTTTAGTCCATTCAAATAATGTCCTAAAACTTGATTTTTCATTTTTTTTCTTTGTCCCCTCTCACAAAATTCTTCAAAGCTTTAACAAGCCTCTTTTGTAAATGCAGTATAGGAAAATTACCCAGTAATTACTCCTCACTCTGTTGGTTTGTTATTTGTATATTTCTTTTAATTATTAAGACATCAGCCGGTTTCTTCTGTACGTCCAGTGTAACATTCTTGTCATTCTTGTAGCTTGTCATTTTTAAATCCACTTTCAGATCAGCCTCAATCTTGTCAGGTAAAACTTGTTCCTCTTCCATAACTTATTTTAAACACTGTCTGTCTAGAGAGGCAGAGACTCTTAAAATTAACTTCTGGGTCCATTGTTCAGAAATATCCTTCAATATATCCAGTGTTAAAATATTTTGTTTCATTCTGTATTTGTAAGTCAAATTTAAGTGTTCTTCTCCTTTAATTGTAATCTTTAGTTCCTTCTAGTTCCCTCTAGTGTCCAATTTTTAAAGTCTTTTTTTTTTAAAAAAAGAATTCAAAATTCTGGTCTGTATTTGTAGTTGTACTATCCCCTGTTATACCTCTGCTTCCTAAGGTTACACATCTCAGACCTAAATCAACAGAAGATAGTTTGCACTTGCTTGGTTCAAAAGGAAAGTACAAGCCATTGTTTAACAGATGCTGTAATTGCTATTGGCCAGTAGGAGACACTATGTGACCAGTTTTGTCTTTAGTCCAATAAGGACCACTTTCATCTTGAATCAGGACAAAACTGGTCATATGGTAAGGGAAGGTAAGGGAAGGTAAGGGAAGGTTAGGTTAGGTAAGGTAGGGGAAGGGAAGGGAAGGGAAGGGAAGGGAAGGGAAGGGAAGGGAAGGGAAGGGGCATGATTAAGGTTAAGATGCCAGGCTTGTCGATCAGAAGGTTGGCGGTTCGAGACCTGAGCGCCACATGACGGAGTGAGCTCCCGCACTCGCCCCAGCTCTTGCCAACCTAGCAAGTCGAAAGCATGCAAATGCAAGTAGATTAATAGGTACCACTTTGGTGGGATGGTAACAGCGTTCCGCGCGCGTCATGCGGCCACATGACCGCGGAAGCGTCTTCAGACAGCGCTGGCTCTTCGGCTAACAAACAGAGATGAGCACCGCCCCCTAGAGTCAGACACGACTGTGCAGGGGAAAACCTTTACTTTACTTAAGGTAAGGCCCAGTAGGTCTCTAGTCTGAGCATGCATATAAGAGAACAACTGTAGCACCTATAGACCACAATGGGTTAGTTCTAATATCATAGAACCAGCGTCACAGATTTCCCAAGCAAGAAAAGAAAGTGAATATTTGAGGCTAAAGGGAATACAAGACAATTGCAAACTTTACATTTCCTAACCATTTATATTTTGAAGACTTAGAAATTGGTGCTGAAGCTTTAATCTAAAATACATCAAACTCCTGTGCTGTCCTTGTACTGATAAAAGAGGGACCCTGAAGCTATCAAGAACTCTTTTATCATTGTTGATTTAACTACAAAGCAATCATGCCTACATATTCTGAGGCTCCTCTGCTAACCAGTCACAGCCTGTTCTCTTGTCATAGGGTCTCTAAAGGATTCATAAAGCATTTGTGTAACTCCCACGTCTCTGAATATGTTCTTTCATTCTTACCAGCACAAAGTGACAATTTCCAGCAATAATAAATGACTGGCAACAGTTAAGGAGATGAAAGGAGATATCTAGAATTATAGCCTACGGATATGCCAATATTGTACGTGTGTTTCAAATAAACTTTCCAGTGCATATTATTTTCAGTCTTAACTTTACGTCTAAGAAATATATACTACAAACTCAAAACTACATTCTGTATCTTTGACTCTACTGAAAATGCCTTTTGTTTTACACTTTCCAAAGAAAACACTGACTTTCTTGTTCAGATGGCCCAAACACTTATCCTCAGTATCATTGGCTCATAATAACATCAACACATAACCACCCAGAGTTGCTGGGCATATAAATAGTAATAATAATAATAATAATAATAATAATAATAATAATAATTATTATTATTATTATTATTGAAGGACAGATACTGAAGCTGAAGCTCAAATACTTTGGCCACCTAATGCGAAGAGAGGACTCCCTGGAAAAGACCCTGATGCTGGGAAAGACTGAAGGAAAAAGGAGAAGGGGACGGCAGAGGATGAGATGGTTAGATAGCATCACCGACGTAATGAACATGAATTTGAGTAAACTCCGGGAGACAGTGGAGGACAGGAAGGCCTGGTGTGCTATGGTCCTTGAGGTCACGAAGAGTCGGACACGACTAAACGACTGAACAACATAAATTATCATCATCATCATCATCATCATCATCATCATCATCGAGAGCCAGTTTGGTCTAGTGGTTAAGGTGCTCGGCTGGAAACCAGGAGGCTGTGAGTTCTAGTCCCGCCTTAGGCATGAAAGCCGGCTGGGTGACCTTGGGCCAGTCATTCTCTCTCAGCCCTAGGAAGGAGCCAATGGCAAACCAGGAGCCTGAGAGTTCTAGTCCCGCCTTAGGCATGAAAGCTGGCTGGGTGACCTTGGGCCAGTCACTCTCTCTCAGCCCTAGGAAGGAGCCAATGGCAAACCAGGAGACTGAGAGTTATAGTCCTGCCTTAGGCATGAAAGCCAGCTGGGTGACCTTGGGCCAGTCACTCTCTCTCAGCCCTAGGAAGGAGCCAATGGCAAACCAGGAGACTGAGAGTTATAGTCCTGCCTTAGGCATGAAAGCCAGCTGGGTGACCTTGGGCCAGTCACTCTCTCTCAGCCCAACTCACCTCACAGGGTGGTTGTTGTGGGGAAAAGAGGAGGCGGAAGGAGTATTAGGTATGTTCACCACCTTGAGTTATTTATAAAAATAATAAAGGTGGGATAGTAAAATAAAATAAAATAAAATATATCTAGAATCAGATTCACAGTCAAAGACTGGTGAAAACTTAATAATTCAAGTCCTAACCAAGGACCTAAGAATTATTAAGGTAGCATCTGATATCCTATATCTGAGGATATAGGCAGTTCCAAGCAGGGTATTTTTTTGTAAAATTAGGGTGTTCAAGTTGGATAAATTCAAAATTTCCAAATATTGAGGGAATCCTTTAGGTATTTCTCCAAAGGCTCCAATCACAATTGTTGTAACAGTGGATTTCATTTTCCATAAGTCTGTAGCTTGAATCATGTCAACTGGATTTCTATTTTCTCAGTGGAAACGTTTCGCTCCTTATCCAAAGCGAAACGTTTCCACTGAGAAAATAGAAATCCAGTTGACATGATTCAAGCTACAGACAATTCCACCTGGATGACTGAGAACCTTCATAGACATATTTTCCATAAGTGTTCAACTTCAATCTGCAAGTCCTGGTATTTTGTAATTTTTTCCGATTGCTTCTCCTCAATCCTAGCATCACCCGGTATAGCAACATCAATGAACCAGACTTTCTTCTTTTCAGTGACTGTTATGTCAGGCATGTTATGAACAAGGGGCCCATCTGTTTGGATTTTAAGGTCCATTTTAAGTTTCCAAAACCTTCTCAACTTCATGGTCTCAGTGGTTCTTGCTACATTCAAATCCAAATCTCTGGCAAAGTTTCCAGTGAATAATTTTGGCAACTCGGTCATGATGCTGTTTATAGTCAAGTTTGTGAAATTTTGCTACAGACACTGATCAAATGGTCAATTGTTTCATCTTTTTCACTACAAAGGTGACATTTACTATTGCTTGTTACATGATGAATTTTCGCCTTCATGCAATTAGTTGGCAACGCTTGTTCTTGAGCCACTAAAATAAAGCCTTCCGTTTCTTTCTTTAACACTCCTGATCTTAACCAGCTCCATGAAGGGTTTTTATTGACTTTTCCTTCTATACCCTTCAAGTACCATGCACTGGCTTGTTCTTCCAATTAACAAATCCGTTTTCAATTGTTTCTTTTCTATACTCAGCCTTCACCTTCATACTTGTTGCTTTCAAAAGCTTTCTTTGATTGACTTCCTTCAACAAGGGATCTTCGCTTTTCTTAATATAGTCATTCAAGCCATGTTTTTCTTTCTCCAGAATTGGTTTTACCTGTAGGAGTCCTCTGCCCCCTTCAGCTCTTGGCAAATACAGCCAATCAATATCAATATACCATGTGGAGCATGGTATATTGCCATTAGTTTTCTTGTTTTCTGATCCAAGTTATCAAGTCCCATCTGAGTCCAGTCAACTATTCCTGCTGTATATCGTATAACGGGGGCTGCCCGGGTATTGATTGCTTTGATGATGTTTCCACCATTTAACTTTGATTTCAAAATTTTTTGAACTCGTTTAAGATATTTGGCTTGGTTCTGTAATAAATTGGAAGCTTTCAAAACTCCCAAATATTTGTAGCCTTCTTCTGGTGCTACTGCCTTTATCAAATTTTTATTATCAAGCTGTATTCCATCATCTTCAACACTTTTGCCTATCTTTGTGGCTATAGTTGAACACTTGTCGATGCCAAATCGCATTCCAATATCTTTGCTGAATTATTTTGTGCTTTTTAGCAAGGAATCCAGTTCAGCCTTCATTTTTCCAAATAGTTTTAAGTCATCCAAATTGAGTAAATGCGAAATCTTTACTGCTTTTTTAGCCATTCATACCCACAGTTTGTCTTGTTCAAAATTGTTGTCAATGGTACCATTGATAGAATAAAAAGTAAAGGTAATAATGAGTCACCTTGAAAAATTCCACATTTAATTCAACTTCTCCTAACTCTTCCCCATTAACCATCAGGTTCGTTTGCCAAAACTTCATTGAAGTATTCATAAATTGTCGAATGTTTCTGCTGATTCCAAAAATTTCGAGACATTTCTCGATCCAGCTATGTGGAATAGAATTGAATGCCTTTTTATAGTCTATCCAAGCCATAAACAAATTTGTTCTTTTTTTTAATTCTTCAGAACCAACTTGTCTATCAATAGCTGGTCCTTCGTTCCCCTTGAATTTTTGCAGCACCCTTTTTATTTATTTATTTATTTATTATTCAAATTTATTCCCCGCCCATCTCCCATGCAAGGGACTCTGGGCGGGTTACAATAAATAAAAATTTAAAACAAAAATCATTCCTTTTCAGATACCTATAAATTTTATTTGCAATTATGCCCATAACTAGCTTGTATGTTGTTGGCAAACAGGTTATGGGTCTGTAGTTTCCAGCTCATTTCCCTTCTCCTTATCCTTCTGAATTAGGAATGTCCTTCCAGTTGCTAACCATTCTTCATTTTCTGGTCCTTCCAAAACTCTATTCATCTAGTCTGCCAATCTCTAGTGTAGAGTTGTCAGTGATGTTAGCCAGAATCCATGGAGTTCATCTGGTCCAGGAGCACTCCAGCTTTTTACCTTCTTTGATTGCTTTCGTACCATTTCTTCAGTTATCCTAATGTCTTTCAAGCTGGGTACTTTCACTGAGTTTTCAACTTCCTTGATCCATGTTGCATTCCTATTGTGACTCCTGTTGTTTCCCCAGAAACTTGTCCAAAAATTTAGGGCCTTTTCATTGTCAGGCTTTTCATTATTTGTGGTCAATTCTTTCCCATTCTCAAGGGTTTTGTAGAATTGATGCTGATTTGCTCTAAACTGTGAATTCTGCTGGAATTGGATTATTTGATTGTCATATCGCTTGATCTTCTCTGCAATAGCCACGACTCTTTGTTTAAATTGTTCTGCAATCTCTGCAATTCCTTTATTCTCCAGGTTGTACTTCACGCACAGGCTAGTTTTGGTTTTCTTATTCTTCAACTTTCCTTGCCTCAAATTCTTCAAATTGCTCAAATCCATGCGAATTTTCTTTATCTTCAATTCCAAGCGAATTTTCCATTCAGGTTTTCCCTTCTTAATGGCTTCATTCTTTCTTATTTTAAGTCCCATTTCTTCAATAGTTAGATAGGCTGTGGTGGTATACATAACTGGTTCGTCTGGGTCAATGTTTCAGTTGGAATAATTTTGACAGCTTCATTAATATTCTTCACTAATTTAGCCAAAGTCTTCTTGTTAATTTGATTCAATTTTAGCAAATGTATTCTTTCGGCTTCTTTCATTCGGTCCTTGATTTTCGCAACTAGTTCTTCATTAACCAATAGTGCTTGCAGCTCTTCAGCAACTTCATTTTCTTCTCCTTCTTGTTCTTCATTAACATCAATAGTCTCCTCACTTTCTACTGTTTGTTGCTCATTCTGCAAATTGATATCATCATTGATCATTCTGAATAAGCCTGAATTTTGAGTTGCTTGTTTTTCAGTTGCTTTCAATTCAGCATTGGTAAAGAACCTGTGTTTCAGAATTACACGCCTTTGGTCCATAAGTCTCTGCTCATTAACTTCTAAATCCGGATGTCTTTCTTTCCAAAGCTGGTACATTCGCTTTCGAAATCCGTGTTCCGATGGTTCCGATTGGTAGAAACATTCCATAATTGAGTAGTTTTCTTCCTTTGACCAAATTCTTCGCTTTTGATTGCCTTATTATTATCATTATTATTTAGCCAACCCTGAGTTCTTATATTCTGACTGTAATCCTCTCACCTATGAAAAGCAAAGAAAAATCTTTTGGAAAAACTCGTATGCAATGTTGGACTTGCATTTTTCAAGTGGATTGTTTATACAATTTAAGTATTGAGGAGGCTTACTTTCCATCAAAACTGCTTTAAAAGAAATAAAATACTTAAAAGTTGTAAATAGGGATTATTCATCAAAACCATGTTGGAATAAAAAAAGGGGGGAGAAAACTTCTTTTCTGAAAGAGCATAAACAAGGAATTTTGAAGCCATAATTTGCATGTTTTAATAGATACTTCTGCTTATAGCAAGTGAGTGTCCCTGCTGCCCTTGCATTTCTTAGCATCTGTTTCTGAACAACAGCCTATCCTGCTGGGTATTTGTAGATTGACGTACATGTAGAAGGAACTGTTTTTCAGCTGTCATAACCCTTTGCCAATTACACTCTGTAGTGGGAATCTCTAACAAGCCATTTTCTATGCCAATGCTAAATGTTAAATACTGCATTGGGAAAATTAAACTTTCAGCTCACAGATAATCAACTTAAGGTGCAACTTTGCCAGGATTTGATCTTCTTGCCATGCTGACAGAATTGGAAGGTGGAAAGCTAAAAGGTAAGGAAAATCCCTTAGAGCAGGGGTGGGGAACCTTTTTTCTGCCAAGGGCCATTTGGATATTTATAACCCGGGACCAGGGGGGTGGGGGGCGGGGTTTCTGGGATTTCTGCGGACCGGGGCCCAGAGTTTGTGGGCGGGAGCCAATCACAAGCAATGGGGGCGGGGTTTGCAGGTGGGAGCCAATCACGTGGAAGGGGCGGGGTTTGCGGGCAGGAGCCCCGCGGGCCTTATACGGCCCACAGGCCTGACGTTGCCCACCCCTGCCTTAGAGCTTTTTCTCAGTCCTGCCAACCTCTCCCCCTGTTATAGCATACTAAGAAGCAGGAGTCCCAATCTTTGGGGGCAGGAGGACCATGTCATTGGCACTCTTACAAAATGGTGGCCATTTTCAAGTGGGCTGCCGCAGCCATCTTGGTCAATAAATTGCCAGAAGGCAAAATAGTAAGATTAGTTCTTCATCTTTCCTAGCTCCCCCACAGAACACTCTCTTACAAAGCTGGGTTTCGAATAATTCCAAAGAGGTCCTTTGGAGCTGTTGCAAACAGCCAGCCAGCCAGCCTTCACAATACTGCAGCCTGCCTGCCAAGCTAACTGCTAGCCAGCTTCTGAAGTCCCACGATGCCTTGCGTCGGAGCCGGCTGCTGACGTCCTGTAGATGTTATTACTTCGGGATCCGTCGTGACCGCCGCCATTCAAAGGATCTTCAGTTTCAGTGGAAGCTGACTCCCTGACAGGACGTCAGCAAATTTTCCCACTTAAGGTGGTACCCAATTTATCTACTTGCAAGCTTTCGAACTGTTGGGTCGACAGGAGCTGGCACTAGCAACGAGAGCTCACCTCGTTGCGCGGGGATTCGAACTGCCGACCTTCCGACCGGCAGTCTACAGCTTCAGCGGTTTAACCCGCTGAGCCACCGCGTCCCTGTATACTCAGGAGGTTCCCTCAACTTCTCCCCTGCTAGATAGAGAAAAAAGAAAATTTGTTCTTTTAAAAGTCAAAGGAAGAATTCCAGGGAAGTAGAGCAAGCTGTGGCTGAGCTGGGAAAACAACTGGGCTGTACCATTTCCAAAATTGCTCTGATAAATAGTTGGAATTACCTCCAAGAAATCAGTGGAGGTCCTGAGAAAAGAAGCAGATGGCTTTCCTTCAGAATTCAGGTTACTTCTAAGAAAAAGTCAGCAGCAGCAACACCTTTTAATTTCTTTCATCTTACTGTCCTAATTAAGCCTGATTGTCTCTTGCTCTGATTTCTCTCCGTAAGTAGGGCAGTCTGCATAATTTCAGATTCCTTATTTTGTTTTTTATTAACTTCTTGAGAACTGAAATCCAATTTGGAAACAGAGACCCTGCTCTGGCTCACTTGTTACGGTGGGCCAGCACCATCTTGTGGTCTGTCGAGATCATTGCATGCATTTTTGTAAATTGGGTTTCATGTATCATATCTTCCAGTTCCTTTTTGTGTTTTTTTTAATAGTGTTTTATTTTGTTTATTTCTTGCAAGATTGAGTTATCTCTAAAAATGGTAAGGAAGCGCTGAAATGACTAGCCACATGCCTCTATGATACAGTGTCAGCAGGTTCATGATTTTGTTTTTACCTTTCTATTTGCCAAAATGGTAGTGTACGTTGTAGGAGCCTTCTCTCTCTTACAGACTGGGATTATGAGAAGGACGCCATGTGAGATTGATGGCAGCAACAACTACATTAAGGCAGGAAGGGCGGCAGGGTAAGTAGACTCAAAGGGCTTCTATGAAAGGAGATTTGAGACTCTCCAGCCTTTCACTCTGTGGGCCCAGCCATGTCACTACAGAAGCTCATGGGAGTATGAACGTAGCATCTGGAATCCCTGGTGCTCTCTGAGCCTTGTTGTTTTCTTGCAGACGTTTCATTGCCAGGCCAGGCAACATCTTCAGTGTGAAAACTAAAAGTGAAAGAACTACTGAACATGCCCATAAATATACATTATTTGCTTTGGGGGGGAAAGTAGTCCACGTTAGAATGTAATGTTAAGAAGATATCCTGTAATGTAGTAATAAAATCTTAGCAATTCCATCATGGAAATATCCACACTTCCCCTATGCCATGCAGAAATATTCCCAAGGATCCAACTTGTTCTTTCTGTTTCAAGTTCATACTGCATAATGAAATTGTTAATTTAATGTTAATTTAATGGATGCAAGGCGAGGGAAGAGGGCACCAACATTATCTCTCAGCTATTGTGAACCATTAACAGACACATAGAGATAAACAACATTTACATACCATTAATAAGAGACAATAGAAAAGCCAGAAGACCAGAACACCTCCTTGCCAGCAATCATCACCCAGATATGCAAAGATTAACACTAGGATTAGCACCAGAGGAACAATCAAACAGCACAATATACCCTAATCAAGGAACTATTAACTCAGTCAATCAACCAAGTAGCAAACAACAGTGCAATCAAGGAACTACTAAGGAGAGAACAACACCTCCACCAACACAGGCAGGACAAGCCAGGGTATATAAACAGACAGCAAGTTTCACTCCCTTTTCGCACTGAAGATGTTGCCTAGCCTGGCAATGAAACGTCTGCAAGAAAACAACAAGGCTCAGAGAGCACCAAGGACTCCACAGTTCAACCCTGAGCTATACATATTCTCTTCAATGTATCATCTGTCTGCAACTCTTTAAAGCAAGCCCAACTTTCCCCAAGATACTACAACTATCCTCTGCAAATGCCATGTGGCCCAGGAACTGACACAGCTGCTTTAAAGAGTTGTACCCCTGCTTGTGTCCAAAGTCCGTTTGTGGAATTGTATCCAACTCTCTTAATGTCTCATAAGTAGGAACCTGGCCTTTCAAAGGGAGAGGATGGAAGCTCTACTCTGAGTAGCGTGTGTGATAAAATAGCACATTGGGGGGGAAAATAAACCTCACAAACTGGCTGGTTTAGCTGGTAGGGACATGCTAAGGGAAAAAATTGGTTGGTCCTACCACTGAACTGAATTTTGGAAAGGTGAAGAATAATTATAGGTTCTTTCTCAGTTTGCATAAAATAGATTGAAAGAGTATATTACATATGATACCAGGTCATCTTGTCTGCCTCCTGAGGAATCTGTATAATGACCAAGTAGCAATGGTAAGAACAGACCACGGAACAATGGACTGGTTTAAGATTGGGAAAGGAGTACGGCAGGGTTGTATACTCTCACCCTCCCTATTCAACCTGTATGCAGAACACATCATGCAACGTGCTGGGCTTGAGGAATCCAAGGCTGGAGTTAAAATCGCTGGAAGAAACATTAACAATCTTAGATATGCAGATGATACCACTTTGATGGCTGAAAGCGAGGAGGAGTTGAGGAGCCTTATGATGAAGGTGAAAGAAGAAAGTGCAAAAGCTGGGTTGCAGTTAAACCTCAAAAAAACCAAGATTATGGCAACCAGCTTGATTGATGACTGGCAAATAGAGGGAGAAAAACTGGATGCAGTGACAGACTTTGTATTTCTAGGCGCAAAGATTACTGCAGACGCTGACTGCAGCCAGGAAATCAGAAGACGTCTACTTCTTGGGAGGAGAGCAATGGCAAATCTTGATACAATAGTTAAGAGCAGAGACATCACATTGACAACAAAGGTCCGCATAGTTAAAGCAATGGTATTCCCCGTAGTAACCTATGGCTGTGAGAGCTGGATCATAAGGAAGGCTGAGCGAAGGAAGATAGATGCTTTTGAACTGTGGTGTTGGAGGAAAATTCTGAGAGTGCCTTGGACTGCAAGAAGATCAAACCAGTCCATCCTCCAGGAAATAAAGCCAGACTGCTCACTTGAGGGAATGATATTAAAGGCAAAACTGAAGTACTTTGGCCACATAATGAGAAGACAGGATACCCTGGAGAAGAAGCTGATGCTAGGGAAAGTGGAAGGCAAAAGGAAGAGGGGCCGACCAAGGGCAAGATGGATGGATGATATTCTGGAGGTGATGGACTTGACCTTGGGGGAGCTGGGGATGGCGATGGCAGACAGGAAGCTCTGGCGTGGGCTGGTCCATGAAGTCATGAAGAGTCGGAAGTGACTGAATGAATAAACAACAAAAATTACATATGCATGGCTGAATTACAGAAAGATGTGAAATCTATTTGTGTTCTTTAATATTATGTATATTTGTTTTTCTTTCTTTTGTTTTTTACACTTTCACATTCCACGTCAGATATGGATCATGGCTTCTATTGTTCTATTGCTTTGGAATGAAAGTTGTCTCCTGCCCCCCCCAGGACATTATGTGCCCAGAACATGAAAGAATCAAAGGAACATTTAGATTCTCCATTGGAACCACCCCAATGGGACACTGGAATATTGTTGCATGTTTGAGTGCAACATGCACCTTGATCATTAAACAAACCATATTATCCCTTATCCTATGTCAACAATAATATGCTTGCATTACCACATCTTGTTAAAAATCACTTAATTATTATTATTATTAATTATTATTATTAGATTAGGGAGTCAAAATAAAAAAGAATATATAAGATATAAAAATTTGTTAAAATTTGAAGGAAATACTCAGAAACTTAAAACAAGGGAAGAACTAGAAAATGAAAATATAATATGTCATTGGTTTACGTATTTCCAATTAAAAGAGCAATATAAAATAGACAAAAAAAATTATCAATTTACAAAAATAGAAAATAATTGGGATAATATATTAAAAAAAGAGGAAGAACATTTAATCTCTAAAATATATAAAACATTACTGGAAATGAAAACCAAGGACATAAAAATTAAAAAATACATGAAAAAATGGGAGGAAAATTTAGGAATTGAAATTACATATGAAGATTGGCAAGAAATCTGGGTCAAAAATATAAAATTTACTTTAAGTAATGATTTAAGAGAAAACATGTATAAAATGATTTTTAGATGGTACATGTCTCCTGAGGTGTTATTTAAATCAAAAATGAGTAACTCTATTTTATGTTGGAAATGCAAAAACAAAAGGGGTTCTTTCTACCATGTATGGTGGCTATGTGTAAAAGCAAAAAAATATTGGGTCAAAATACATAAATATGTATGTAAAATATTCGACAAAGAAATAAGAATGAGACCAGAATTATATTTATTGGGTAAAATTGAAGACAATATAAATAAAAAACAAAAGATTTTATTTCAGTATCTAAGTACAGCTGCAAGGATAAAATACGCCCAATACTGGAAACAAGAAAATATTCCAACAAAAGAAGAATGGATTATAAAAGTAATGGATTTAATGCAATCAGACAAATTAACAAATTTAATAAAAGGAAAAGAAATGGGGAAGTATAATGAAACATGGGACCCCTTCATAAAATATATTCAAAAAGAATATAACATTAAATAGAGAACAAATAATAATAATAATAATAATAATAATAATAATAATAATAATGTACAAATAAAGAAGGGGCGAAAGGAAAAAAAAAGAGGTATAAGAAGAGAAAAATGTAACTCAAGTATTTACAAGAATTTTTTTGTTTGTTTGTTGTTATGTGTTATATATGTTCATTGTTATGTGTTATATGTTTGGTTTATGTTTTATGTTAAATGTAATAATAAAAAATTATATCTACAAAAAAAAAAAATCACTTTGTATGCATCTTCTGTTGACATAGGTCCCATAAATTTAGATTAGATTAGAATTAAATGCAAGATTTTGTTGACTTTTTTTGGTTAAAATTGCAGAATATAACAACTTTTAAACATGTCATTAAATATGCCTGGTGTAAATAAAGCTAGCCAGTTCAAAGCAAAAACATTTCTTTGTCACCACATTTTGCTTTCCATTTTACATCAGTCAAATGTCTCGTCAGAATGAACGTAATTCAGTTTCAGACAACTGAATAATAATAACCAGGTAAATTAAAAACCTGGTAAATTAGGATTTGCAGCTTGAAGTCAGAGGCTTTATTCCGGGGATAAAAGCCCATACTTGCTACACAGCTTTCCAGCAGAAGTACACCAATATTTTCACATGAAACTGATTCTGCTCTTATTGACCTAAATCAAACAGCCCCCCTCCCCGGGGGTACACCCACACAACACTGTTGCACATTATTAAAGCTTTGTCCTTGGATTTGTAGTCATATTCCTATTCAAGATGCATCAACTTCCCAGTGGGAGAGTAGAAATGATGTTCAGTGGAAGTTACTCCCTGAAGACTGATTAGTCTACCAGCTCCTATGGGGAAAATTATTATTATAATGAGATTTTTATCCCCCCTTTTAGTATATATACAGTATATATATATAAAGGCAGAAAACATACCTAATACTTCTTCCTCCTCCTATTTTCCCCACAACAGCAACCCTGTGAGGTGAGTTGGGCTGAGAGAGAGTGGCTGGCCCAAGGTCACCCAGCCGGCTTTCATGCCTAAGGCGGGACTAGAACTCTCAGGCTCCTGGTTTGCCATTGGCTCCTTCCTAGGGCTGAGAGACAGGGACTGGCCCAAGGTCACCCAGCCGGCTTTCATGCCTAAGGCGGGACTAGAACTCTCAGGCTCCTGGTTTGCCATTGGCTCCTTCCTAGGGCTGAGAGAGAGAGTGACTGGCCCAAGCTTTGTGCCTAAGGCAGGAGTAGAACTCACAGTCTCCTGGTTCCTAAGCCAGCACCTTAACCACTACACCAAACTGATTCTAAATATCTATCCATCCATCCATCCATCCATCCATCCATCCATCCCTGGATTGTAAGGATAACTGAAGCTGTATGGAAGGTTTTCTTCATCCCCAGTGAAACACTTATTGCTAATTCAAAATCTTGTGATCTAGAGCTCCATTTCAGGACCCTCCTTTCCATTTTCCTTACCCCATACACTTAGCATCAGGGCAATTTCAAGGAGGAGGGTCAAAAAGGTCAAGATGGTAGACATGAGGGCATGATGGAAACTCTACCCCTTTTCACATGCGTAAGCGATGCATGTAAAACAGAAGAGCTTTCATTAGACATGGGCACCATCTTGAGTTTTGGGACCCTACCCCTTGGAATGCCCTGCTTAGCATTCCACTGCAGCCTCTGAATTTGGCCAGTCTTTATCCTCTTTATTCTATTTTTGGATGTTTTTCCCCTCTTAGAAGTTCTTCCCCCCTTAATATTTTCTTGGGGCTTCTGAAATAGTTGGAATTCCCCTAAACATCACAATACTTCTCCACTCACTCAGTCACTCACTCACTCACTCACTCACTCACTCACTCACTCATTCACTTATTCATTCATTCAATTTACATGGCCACGCATCTCACCATAGCCATTCTGGGTAGCTAACAATATTTGTGAATATGCAATGGCTATGTAAACATTGTCACTCAAAGCCAACCACTGAAAACAGAAGGAAAGATAAGCAAAAATAACAACCGAACCTTTATATAGTTTATTTGTTTTTAGTTTGACTCATGTCTTGTTGTATTTTGTTGAATATTTTAGCACCCACTGCAGGATCTCTGCGATGAACAGCCACAACTTAGAAGACTTTTTAATTTCTCAATTTATTTTTCTCTCTTGGGAAAACTCCTTCCTTCCCCCAGGACCTCTCCTTGAAGCAATATAATATAGACCTGGCCATGAACCAGGAAATTAGAATTTAGCGGGTAAGACGCCAGGCTTGTTGATCAGAAGGTTGAAAGTTCGGAGGTTCGAATCCCTAGCCCCGCATGACAGAGTGAGCTCCCGCACTCGCCCCAGCTCTTGCCAACCTAGCAATTCGAAAGCATGCAAATGCAAGTAGATAGATAGGTATCACTTTGGTGGGTAGGTAACAGCGTTCCGCACGTGTCATGCCGGCCACATGACCGTGGAAGCGTCTTCGGACAGCGCTGGCTCTTCGGCTAACAAACGGAGATGAACACCAGCCCCTAGAGTCAGACACGACTGTGCAGGGGAAACCTTTACCTTTACCTTAACAATGTCAGCTCAGAGGTGAACTTATCTTGACAGAAGACATCTAGCTGTAATTGAGTGAAGTTGTTGAGTTGTAATTGTATGAGATGGTTGATCACCTTTGTAGAGTAACCAAGCAAGGGCAGAGGGTCACCTGCAGGTATGTGGGATGAGGGGGGGGGGGCAGTGTTCAAAAAACATTTTAATCTATTTCTGGCCCAGCATTAATCTCTAAATACATAATAAGTATTAACTCATTTTACCACTAACTTTCAAGTCCTGAGCCTTATCTAACAAGGTCCCCCCATCTAATAACCCTCAGTGAGTGTTAGAGGATAATTTGGGTGGGGAGAGGTAGAGTTTTAGGTGGAATGGAGTCTCTTAGAAGAGGCAACTGCTACCCAGCAGCTTAGACGTCATGGAAATGCTCTAAAACCCATCCTGAGAATCTCTAAAAGCAACAGTCTTGTGATCCTTTAAAGCTTAATCCATTTATTCTAACATAAACTGCACACAGATGGCTCTCCCTCCCCCCCCCCCCCCATCTTGGGTGGCTGCATTCCTGATAAACCCCTATTTTTATGTTTTAAGGACCGCCAGAACACTACGTTATTCAAGCTTCAGATATCTCATTTTTTGGCCTTAAATGACATTTGCAATTTAGGTATGCTCTCCTACCACCGACAAGTGACAATTCTGAGTACTGTAATGGACATGGATAAAAGCACACAAGGTATAATAAAGAACTTCCTGACATTACAGCAGCAAATATAAAGCCCTTTTACTTACAGAAATGGCTGTCAAGTGAAAGGGCTTTGGAAGAGAAATACTTATGTAGTTTGGAATGCACTTTGCTAGAGTGTACCTTGGGTAGACAAAAAGTGGAAGATTTCAAGAGTTCTTCTTTATCTGAAAGATCAGAATCATGCAAGCCATGGTATTCCCTGTGACACTCCATGGAAGCAAAAGTTGGACTTTGAAGAAGCAGAAGGGGAAGATGTTGGAGAAGACCCCTGAGAATATTGTGGACAGCCAAGAAAACAAACCGATGGACCGTCGAACAAATCAATCCAGAGTTCTCACTCGAGGCCCAAATGACCAGGCTCAAATTATCCTACGCTGGACACGTAATGGAAAGACCCAGCTCTCTGGAGAAGGCTCTGGTGCTGGGAAAGGTGAAAGGAAAGAGAAGAGGATGACGAGCAGCAGCAAGGGGGATGAACTCAAGTTATAGTGGTGATGGAAAACCTGAAGGACCAAGTTAGGGACAGATCATCATGGAGAAAAATTGTGTGGTCACTAACAGTTGACACCACCTTGATGACACACAATCCATTTTAAGAAATCAGTCTTTAAGGTGATGTCCTCGAAAGGGCTGGAGTTCTGAACCCTCACAATTTTCAGCCAGTTCTCCCAGGATTTGAAAGCAGTATATCCCATGATCTTCAAATCAATTCTGATTTTAGTTTTGAGAGAGAACTGGTCACAGGCTGCAGCTCAGAACGACAGACTTGTCAGATCTACAGGTAGTAAATCGAAGTGTCCACACAGCCAGCGCTTCTTCATTAATTAGTATATAATTATCAATTTTTTTAATTGCCAGGGAAGGAAGGGAGAGGCTGGCGGATCTGGTGGGCCGTCTTCTGTATGCCCCCACCCCACCCCCCAAGCTACCGGAATTACCCCCCAAGATGCATTCCGCCCCCGTTCTCCCAGAATTTAGGAAAGCAGCATAAAGCCATCTCTTCCCCCACGCTTTTCATTGCCAGTTGAATTGGTGTTAATGCTATCCACCTTAACGTTGCCTCGGTTTTAATTATACTGTCTTTATTCTTACGTTTTGCGATTTGTATTTCTAAAGGCGCCTTGAGTGAGCGTTGTAGAAACCGAAAGGCAGGATGTCAGTTCAAGAGATAAACAGCAAACGTCTGGATGACTATATGCCTTGCCTGGATCCAAGCAGGCATTTGCTGGCGAGAGTTACAAGGTGCGTCGCTGGGGCAGGTAGAACCGATGTCCGCAAGGGGTGGGCGTGCAAGGGAGCCCGTTCCCTCTTCCCCAACCTGGGGGGTGGGGGGGAGAAATTAGGAGGCGGTGCCGGAGGCGAAGCCCCGCCTCCTTTTGCCACCAAGAAGCCGGTCGGCTGGAAGTGGGCAGGCGGTCCGACCTGCTTATGGCACAGGTAGGGCGAGCGAGGCGCCGGCTCTGTCCCGCTTTCTCGCTGCGCTCTGCGTTGCGGAAGCCTCCGCCTGCCCGGTGCGGATCGGAAGCGTGGCGCGCCCGCTTCGCCGCCAGCCCGTCTCTGCTTCCCCTCGCCCCTTCTTCTTTGGCGCAGCGGCGGACCATGGGGAAGGAGCCGGGCCGGGAGGGCGCTCCCGCGTGGCTGGCGTGGCTTCTGCTGGCGCTCGCCCCGGCTGCCCTGTGCGGTGAGTAGCGTTGGGGACGGCTCGGAGTTGGCGAGCTTCTCCGACCCGCTGCTGGAGTAACCTCGACGCAGGGGCTTCGGTGGGGGGGAGATGGGGCGGCGGGGTTGGAGATCTGCCAGCTTCTAGGTTTATTTTTTATTTTTTACCACAAACCGGTTTTATGGAACTTTAGCGGATTGGTTTTATTTCGAGAACGGGGTATCCGCTGCCCTTAAAAACATATTAAATATCCAGTAGCATCCTAGGTCATGTGGTTATGCATGAATAACATTGTATTTATTATTAAAACTTTAGAATCACCACTAATCTCGATATACTGACCGTTTGCAGGGAAGTTTCCTGCCTTTTTGTTGTTGTTCAGTCGTTTAGTCGTGTCCGACTCTTCGTGACCTCATGGACCATAGCACTCCAGGCCTTCCTGTCCTCCACTGTCTCCCGGAGTTTACTCAAATTCATGTTCATTGCATCGGTGATGCTGTCTAACCATCTCATCCTCTGCCGTCCCCTTCTCCTTTTGCCCTCAGTCTTTCCCAGCATCAGGGTCTTTTCCAGTGAGTCCTCTCTTCGCATTAGGTGGCCAAAGTATTTGAGCTTCAGCTTCAGCATCTGTCCTTCCAATGAGCAGTCAGGGTTGATTTCCTTTAGGATTGACTGGTTTGACCTCCTTGCAGTCCAAGGGAGTCTCAAGAGTCTTCTCCAGCACCACAGCTCGAAAGCATCAATTCTTCGGCACTCAGCCTTCCTTATGGTCCAACTCTCACAGCCATACATTACTACTGGAAAAACCATAGCTTTAACTATACGGACCTTTGTCGGCAAGGTGATGTCTCTGCTTTTTAATATGCTGTCTAGGTTTGCCATAGCTTTCCTCCCAAGGAGCAAGTGTCTTTTAATTTCATGGCTGCAGTCTGCCTTGGATGACCATAAATATTAAAAAGGTGGGATTTTAAAGTTTGCATAAAAATGCCCAATAAAACTTACAGTATTTCCTCTTTTTAAACACGATATCCTGCCTTCCCCTGCAAAAGGCTTGTTTACTGTAAGGTGTTCCTAAGGAGCAGCCTGTTCACAATGCTTTGGGCATTTATTAATTAGACTTGATAAAAAGAGACTAGCTGAGGAGTTCTCTAACTTTGCAATTCTGCAGTCCTCCAAAATGCTAAGTGAATTTGGGATAAGCAAAAAATGAACTTACCACTTGCTTTTCATTAAAAGAGAATGATAGAGCCTCTTAATAAAATGGAACATAAAAATACTGAAGTTCACATAACACTTGTAACAACACTCTAAAATTGCAGACCGTGAATTGAACACCATGCTAACTGCAAGGAGAGATGCTTGAGGCACAGAAAAATTTCCAGGAGAAGCCAAATCCAACTATCGGTGATCGGTGTCAGCGGATTACCCATTTCTGATATTACTTTGTCACCCAATCAGCTGCTTTATGTCAGCTGTTACACTATGTAAAAATGACAGTTTTGTCCATACATCCATTTGGGCTGCCTTCAGACCCCAAATCTATAGATATTTCACATTTTAGTCACAACAGCTTACGAAAGCTTCACCAGAGTGATGGATTTTAGCAGAGAGCTAAAATTTAGCCCTTTTGTAAAACCAAGAGATACGCGAGTGTAAAAAAAAGGTTCATTTCAAAAGAACAGTCTGGGACATAATAATTGAAAGACTGCAAGAAAAGGAAACAAGTCGTAGTTTTAGTAATACATAAAAATCCAAGCTCAATTATCATGCCAGAGGCATTTTTTTAAAAAAAGAAATTGAGATGCCTCCAGTTGCTCACAACTCCAGGGACCACAGCTGGCACTTTACGAACCCCTGGACTAGTCTGTGTGGCAGATGCTTCCAACATCTGGCCTGTATTTGCTTAGTTGAATCATTACCAATAGAAGAGAACATCTGTAGCTCAGGGTTGAACTGTGGGGTCCTTGGAGCTTGCTTGGTTGTTTGCAGACGTCTCCAGTGCTAGAAGGGAGTGGGGTTTGCTCTCTGTTTATATACAGTAGCTTGCCCTGCCAGTGTTGGTGGGTGTGTTGTTCTCTCCTTGGTAGTTCCTTGATTAGGCTGTTGTTTACTGCTTGACTGCTTGATTAACAACATTTACATACATTTCAAAAGCGGTAATAAAAAAGCTAAAAAGGAAACAAAAAGACCAGAACACCTCCTTGCCAGCAATCAACACCCAGATAAGCAAAGACTAACACCAGGATTAACACCAGATGAACTATCAAGCAGTAAACAATACCCTAATCAAGGAACTACTGCACTAAACAACAGCCTAATCAAGGAACTACCAAGGAGAGAACAACACCCCCACCAACACTGGCAGGGCAAGCTACTGTATATGAATAGAGAGCAAACCCCACTTCCTTCTACCACTGAAGATGTTGCCTAGTCGGGCAACGAAACGTCTGTAGGCAAACAACCACGCTCAGAGAGCACCAAGGACTCCACTGAATCATATTAGTTTATCCCTTAAAATAGTATGGGACACTTTGATAATTTCCTTTTAAGTAGCAGACTAAAGTGGCATATAGTTTTTCCTTCACTTTTATGTTACTCAGAAGTAAGTGGGGAGAACCCAGTCAGTTGAACCCCAGTGATTCCTCCCTCATATCATGACTCTAATGGATGTGTGTGTGTGTGTGTGTGCAGCTTGCTTAGGAGAAAAAACATCCTTTGATTGCATTAGAGACTTTCTTCCGAATGCAGATTGCACACATGTGAAACCTAATATAGATTAATACCATAATGAGGGCAAAGGGTTAAGCCTCCAATAGAAGAGAATGTCTGTAGCTCAGGGTTGAACTGTGGAGTCCTTGGTGCTCTCTGAGCTTGGCTGTTTTCTTGCAGACATTTCATTACCCAGCTAGGTAACATCATCAGTGCACTGATGATGTTACCTAGTCAGGTAATGAAACATCTGCAAGCAAACAACCAAGCTCAGAGAGCACCAAGGACTCCACGGTTAAACCTCCCTTTCTCTAAGTAAGATCCTAGTCTGGAGCTGGTCCCTGCACTTACTTTTGAGATAGGAAAAAGAACAGTCTGTCCCTCAAAGCTACCACATCTGGTCTGCAGAAATCTGGACAACCACTAGGATGGTAGCAGTATATCTTTGCTTGTGGTCATCTGCATCTTTGCAGAACAGATGCGATAGCCCTCCAACTGTTGAAATGGAGGAGTAGCAATTTAAACTAAGGGCATACATTGGAATGTGTATAAGTCAGAGGCACCACATTTCTCGAATCAAAAGATGATCAGTCCAACCCTCTAATCTTCTCCTTAACTGTCTCTGCAACCGTGTAAGCCAAAGCTTGCAATGAAAACTATGAAAGCTCTCTATGGCAAAAGCAAGAGTATTTTATCGAGTGGTAGGATCCCTTTTAGGTTATTTTGGGAGTAAACACATACTTTAAAATCTTGCTGCCACCAGTTCTTAAACTGATGTTAGATCTTCTCTTATCGCTTCTTTTTTTGGTTGTATAGGTATGGGGGGGGCAGTAATTATCTTCCATATCTCATTTACTCAGAGCACTAGTTGATTATGAGTAATTAAATGTATTTTAAAAATAAGCTACTTCTGTACACCAACAAACCTTTGGATAATATTCATGATTATCACCAGGATTGATCTCCTTTTCCTCTTTTCTCTCCGTCTACTGTCAGCTGCCTCTCTGTTCTTTCAACATTTCTGCTGCCTTAAATACTTAGCTTTTTGACTTTCCTGACACAGAAACAGTCACTTAACCTTTCACATGCCTATTACTAGCGTAAAAAACTGTTTCACTATATTCTCCCTCTTAATTGGGAGGCATTATGTTTGCAGGGAAGAAGAGCCACAGACCTGAAGATGTTGCTGGGTACTCAAACAAAATGGGCACTTGTCAATTCCCTTTCTTCGCTTTGGGCAAGTGGACCTTAGATCTTTCTTTTGAAAAGGGAGAGAGAGAGTGCCAGCAGAGGAGAATTTCCAGATTCCACAGTATCTATGTTTATGTGGGGCTTTTTTTTAATTGAAGAAATAGCAGGCTTGTGGTCCATGGTTCGGAGAAAGATCTTGGCTGGATCAGCAGGTTTTAAAATACTCATTTTGACAGTTCTCGGTAGGACGTAGGGAGCTGGGTCAGGGCACTGACCTGTAAAGAGTTATAATGTCTTTAGGAAAGGTAAGATAAACATTTAATTAACAATAACAATAAATTAATCCTGATATCCCAGGTAGGATGCAGCTTTCCAGGGTTTCAAGACATGTTTCTAGCCTACCACTAACCTTTGTTCAAAGCAGGTACCCTGCTGCTGCGCTCTTTCCAATACAACCACACCAGTGGGTCTTCTGCTGTACCTGCTGGTCATACAGAATGAAGCAAGGAGTGTGAAACCCCATAGATCAGAGCTTTTCAAACTTTTCATGTTGGTGACACACTTTTTAGACATGCATCATTTCGCGACACACTCTTACAGCAGGGCACAAGGCAGGCACTAGGACCTGCATGGAATCACAGCAGGTTTGGAGGCAGCAGGGCACAAGGCAGGCACTAGGACCTGCACGGAATCCTGGCAGGGCTCGGAGGCAGCAGCAGCCGCGACACACCCCGACACTGCAGCCGACACACTAACGTGTCCCAACACACAGTTTGGAAAGCTCTGCCCTAGATCTTCATGGTTCTTATTTCAATCACTTTATTGCGGTCGTAGACCAGTACAATATTGGACTTATTTTGTGAGATAAACATACAGCTAGAGCATTAACAACATACAATAAATATATATTAAAATCCAATTAAATCAATTAAAACACATTTACTATCTATCCATCTCCATGCATAAAATCCAAGGTGTGGCCCATCCCGACCACTCAAGAATACAGAATTTTAAAAGTATATTAAACATAAGATAAAAGACATAAAAGACTGCTTCACGGCCATATTGCAAACACAGATAAAACTATAAAATTTACAACTGAATACAAGACATTACATAGATTGGCCTCTCTTGGTATGTCGGATCTTCATTGCTGCGGCACAAAACCTCGCTACCTGTGCCATAACTGCAGCTTCATGGTTCTTTAAATCCATGTCTAGAACACTCCTTAATATGAAGCATCCAAACATGATGTCTAACAAGTTCTCCCAGTAGTGAGACATCATGGTTTCCCAGTACTTCTTCTGAAGAAGTATGGAAAGCATTCATTTGAAACACACCATTTTGAGTGTGAAACAGCTGTTTGGAGTGCGAAGTAGAGAATTCTTCTAACTTGGGTTGAATTTGAAATGTTTTCATGCCACTCTATCTGCCCTACCCTAGGGGTTTCAGTTTTTTTTTTTTCTTCAAGCAGGAACAAATTTCAGGCAAGGAAAAAGAACAAGATGGCAAAACAATAAAACGGCTAAAGAAATAAATTCTCTGATTAAAATCCTTAATATATATATATGTGTGCTTGTGGATGAATAAACGAGAATGTTAGATTAATTATAACACATGGTTCTCTAATTAAATATTGACCCAATACTTTAAGTGGCATTCCAGGTTTTGTCATGGACGAAATACATAATACGTAAGCAGAGTAGAGTTACTCTGCCTTATCTCCTCATGGAAAACATAGAGAACTTACTCCTTCACCTCTCAGGATCTTGGTCTCCAATGGACACAATCCCCACAGAAATTAACAGTACAAAGCACAATTGCATAGGTTTATTGAATCAAAGATTGAATACGGTTGTCCCTTTAGTACATTTCTCAATTCCAGAACAACTAATTAGAGGTATACATCGCTGATCAACATGATTTTCCCAATTATTGTAAGCAGAGAGGTTATTTGAATTGGTAATCACATAGTTACTCAAAGTTGTCTTGTAGCTCCTTGATGCCAGAAAGATTTCTCAGGGCGTAAAAGATAACAAAATAACAGCCCAGCCATTCTGTGGCACTAACCACTGTTTTCCAGGCGTTTCCAGACCAGGATTGTAGATAAATGTTTTTTTCAAAGTATCAGACCATAGCGTTCTGGGTTTTCCCCTCCCAATATCTCTCATGGGGAATGCTCTATTAATTCCTGCTGTTATCAATATTGTCCTCATCGATGCGATGACAAAACAGATATACATAGGAGATTGAATTGGGAAGAAGGAGGACTAACCAATTCTAGTTATCTCTCAGATGTGTTCCCCTCCCCAACAGGAGTGGATCTAGGCTAGATGATGGTAGAAGGGCATCTCCTTTTAAATTTCTCTCCTCAGATCAATGCATTTGTCATAGCAGAAAAGATAAAAGAAGGGATGAAACGTGGGAATGCTACCAAGGAGAGAAGAGGCTTCTTTGTGCCCCTCTAATATTTCATGTTTAGGGCAGTACAGTTGCTCAACACAAGCCTCATCTGAAACCCCCCTTAATTTGCTATTTTAAAAAAGTAATTGAATGCAAAATAGTAATAATAATAATAATAATAATAATAATAATAATAATAATAGCAGCAGCAGTATCACAACCAACAACTGCTTTGTTCAGTATCATTATCTAAGCTGGTGTTTTCCTAGCTTAGATAATGATCATGATGATTTGTTAGACTTCAACTTTCTATAATTCTTAGCTAATTGATGTCATACACATATGGATGGCCCCATCTTGAGAGAGGCTGATTTAAGACAATTCTACCTCTCTCCACCATTTCCTCCTTTCCCTTCCCCTCCCTCCAAGAACAGCTGAATCCATCTGATGAAATGGACCATTGTTCTTTTGTGAGCCAAAGACTTTTAGTCGGTCTTGCTGCAAAAGACTGATATAGCTACCTGTTGTGATACTTCAATTGTCTGGCATAGAATTCCTGTGCTTTGCAAAGGAATCTGAGAAAAGAGATTCCACATTTTCATTTCCATGTTGCTGCCATTGGCCAACCCCAGATGGGCTTTATGTTCTTCCCCCAATGTGGGAGCTGCAGAAGGAGACAGGAATCATTCCACACACTGCCAATAAGTCTTGGTCACCCACCCTAGTTACAATGTATTGGGCAGGAACCTTTGAAGGGTTAGGGTATGTTTAGCCTACAGAAAAGTTGACTGAAGGGAGATATGACAGGAGTCTTCAAATATTTGAAGGGCTGTGGCTTCTGGTGTGAGTCATGGCTGTCTGAAGATGTCTCAGCGAACAGTTGAAGTCCACACATCTTAAAGTTGCCAGGGTTGAGAAACACTGGGTTAGAAGGACGAGGAAGAAGGTACAGGCTAGACATTAGAAGGAACTTCAAGACTGTATGAGCCGTTAGCTGGTGGAACACAATGGTAAATTCTCCTTCAAACAGAGGCTGGATGAACATCTGTCAGAAGCACTCCAGTGGATCCTGCACTGACCAGGGGATTGGACTAGAGGACGTCTGTGATCCTGCCAATTCTACAGTTCAATAACTTCCACATTGTTAAGGTGCTTGGAACAAGCAGGGTTCTTATGTTGCTTCTAGGGAAATCTGGAGCCATCTGGAACAAAGATGGGCCTCCTTTTGATGGCTGGGGGACATCCTTAACATGGGGATGGTGATCTACAGTGAGCAAGACAGTGATGCAAAGTGTGTAGAGCCAGGAAGTTCTGGTTTTTCTTGCATTTTTTTAAAGACAGGATTGTCACCTTATTAATTATATGAAATCTATATGGCTGTGATTCCAATATTTAAAACAGTAAGAAACATGGACTTTGGATTGTGGCCAAAGACTCCAGGGGTTATTCGAAAAGGGTTCAAGGGCTACATGAGAACCACTAGCCTAAGGTGTCCTACTTGTCCACCTGAGGTCATTTAGGGTGAGATGTTGTAACACAGCCTTCCCAAATACTGGTGCTACCTTCCCGTAATCAGGTGCATTGGCTGAGAATTGCAGGAATCGTGGTGTAATCTGTTTGAAAGAAGCAGGCTGAGGATGAGTATGTTTACCCTTGAAAGCGGAGTAATTGTAAAATGGCCATTAAACTCTATTTCCCTTTCCAGGGTTAGTGTCTCTTGAGGAGCTAGTTTTCTCCTTGTGATACTGAAATGCCCAGTATCTCCCTTGGCAGGGAGAATGAATGACATATATGGACATGTTTTCTCCATGCTACTTGGTTGTGAACTCAGTGGAACCCTGTGTGCCTTAAGAGCAGAGCTTTCCAAACTGTGTGTCGGGACACGTTAGTGCAGAGCTTTCCAAACTTTTCATGTTGGTGACACACTTTTTAGACATGCATCATTTCGTGACACACTCTTACAGCAGAGCATCATTTTGCGACACACTCTTACAGCAGGGCACAAGGCAGGCACTAGGACCTGCGCGGAATCACAGCAGGTTTGGAGGAAGCCAGGCACAAGGCAGGCACTAGGACCTGCGCGGAATCCTGGCAGGGCTCAGAGGCAGCAAGGCACAAGGCAGGCACTAGGACCTGCGCGGAATCACAGCAGGTTTGGAGGCAGCAGGGCACAAGGCAGGCACTGGGACCTGTGCGGAATCACAGCAGGTTTGGAGGCAGCAAGGCACAAGGCAGGCACTAGGACCTGCGCGGAATCACAGCAGGTTTGGAGGCAGCCAGGCACAAGGCAGGCACTAGGACCTGCGCAGAATCCTGGCAGGGCTCAGAGGCAGCAAGGCACAAGGCAGGCACTAGGACCTGCGCGGAATCACAGCAGGTTTGGAGGCAGCAGGGCACAAGGCAGGCACTGGGACCTGTGCGGAATCACAGCAGGTTTGGAGGCAGCAAGGCACAAGGCAGGCACTAGGATCTGCGCAGAATCCTGGCAGGGCAGGTTTGGAGGCAGCAAGGCACAAGGCAGGCACTAGAATCTGTGTGGAAGCCAGGAGGCAGCAGCAGCCACGACACACCCAGACATTGCAGCCAACACACCAATGTGTCCCGACACACAGTTTGGACACACAGTTTGGAAAGCTCTGCGTTAGTGTGTCGGCTGCAGTGTCTGGATGTGTTGCAGCTGCTGCTGCCTCCAAGCCCGGCCAGGATTCCACGCAGGTCCTAGTGCCTGCCTTGTGCCTTGCTGCCTCCAAACCTGCTGTGATTCTGTGCAGGTCCTAGTGCCTGCCTTGTGCCTTGCTGCCTCCAAACCTGCCCTGCCAGGATTCCACACAGGTCCTAGTGCCTGACTTGTGCCTGGCTGCCTGCAAACCTGCTGTGATTCCGCGCAGGTCCTAGTGCCTGCCTGGTGCCTTGCTGCCTGCAAACCTGCCCTGCCAGGATTCCACACAGGTCCTAGTGCCTGCCTTGTGCCTTGCTGCCTCCAAACCTGCCCTGCCAGGATTCCACACAGGTCCTAGTGCCTGCCTTGTGCCTTGCTGCCTCCAAACCTGCTGTGATTCCGCGCAGGTCCTAGTGCCTGCCTTGTGCCTTGCTGCCTCCAAACCTGCCCTGCCAGGATTCCACACAGGTCCTAGTGCCTGCCTTGTGCCTTGCTGCCTCCAAACCTGCCCTGCCAGGATTCCACACAGGTCCTAGTGCCTGCCTTGTGCCTTGCTGCCTCCAAACCTGCTGTGATTCCGTGCAGGTCCTAGTGCCTGCCTTGTGCCTTGCTGCCTGCAAACCTGCCCTGCCAGGATTCCACACAGGTCCTAGTGCCTGCCTTGTGCCCTGCTGCCTCCAAACCTGCTGTGATTCCGTGCAGGTCCTAGTGCCTGCCTTGTGCCTTGCTGCCTCCAAACCTGTCCTGCCAGGATTCCACACAGGTCCTAGTGCCTGCCTTGTACCCTGCTGTAAGAGTGTGTCGCGAAATGATGCTTGTCTAAAAAGTGTGTCACCAACATGAAAAGTTTGGAAAGCTCTGCTTAAGAGGGCCAGTGACAGGGAAAGAATTCCCCCCCCAAAAAAAAAGTAATGTTCAGCTTAGTGGGTGGCATCTCTTAGCTGACCTTGGCTGATTTCAAAAGCTAAGCAGGGTTAGACCTGATTAGTACTTGGATGGGAGACCATCTAGGAATTTCAGATCTGGCTGGATTGAGTAGTCAAAGGCATCCCAGAAGAAGATAGTGGCAAACCACTGCTTTAACGCTGCCAAGAAAGGTGCATAAATGCGCTTCCTGGGAGTTGAATTCAGCTTGGAGGCATTTTGGATGCCTGGTTGGAGAGGGAAACACACACACACACACACACACACACACACACACTCACAAACACGTCCTGAATTACAATGAACAGCTGTAGTTGTACACTCCATTTACATGGATTATTGTTCTGGTTGTTTTAGTGTGGGCTACCTGTTTATGTGTGTTGAATTGTTTTTATTGTTCTCTGGGTCTTGTAAGCTGCCCAGAGTCTGGAAGAGCATCCTGCCAGAGATAGAGATGGTGCCCTCTCTCCTGAGGTTCCAGAAAGCCCTTAAATGCTGGCTCTTGTCCCAGGCCTGGGGTTAAAGTGTTTGTGGAGCCCCTGTTGTGTTATCTTGTTCTTCTCATGGTTGTTTTGCTCCCGGCTGTCTGTATCGTTTCATGCTTTTGACACTTTTTATTGGGATTTTTCTTTTACGGATTTTGTAAGCTGCCCAGAGTCTGTAGGTGGCCGTAACAAATTTACACTAATATAATAATAACAACAGAGTGGGCGGCTATAGCAGATTTAATGAATTAAATTAACTTAAATTAATGAAAAGCAATGTGGCATTTGGAAACAGAATGCCTGCTGCCATTCTTGGCAGAATATAGTGAAAGATTTATTGTCTAGACCAGTATTTCTTAATTTTTTTTCTTTCAGGACTCTGTCTCACTTTTAAAAATTATGGAGGACCCCAAAAGAGCTTTTGTTTGTATGGGTTATATTTATCAATATTTACTGTATTAAAAATTAAAATAGATGTACTTGCTGCCCCAGTGCTTCTCACAATTGCTTGATGGGATTTTAATATTTTTTAATATAATATGGGAGATCACGATCTATTAAAAAAATTATTTCAAATTCGGGCAATTTCACATTAAAAAGGTAAGTTTCATCCTTTATCTTTCATTTAAGAACACTGTTAATGCATATAGACAGGCCTACCCATGGAACGAATATAATAATTCTGTAACTTGTGGCCTATATTTGAGCCTGAATGTGCAGGGGTTCCCCGGGGCCTGAAAAATGTTTCAAGGGTTCCTCCAGGGTCAAAAGGTTGAGAAAGGCTGGTCTGGACTGAGTTCTCTAGTGGGCGTGTCCTTGGAGGAATAAGGTGGATTTATTGTCCCATCTTCCTGCTGTGGCCGAATAGGTCTTCGGTGGTGTGGAAGGAGATACAGGGAGTTCAGAATCTAGGTCAGGTGGGAAACCAGGATGTAGCATACCGCATGAGGAGATGCAGCAGATATAAATGATATTTTATTTATACCCTGCCATAAAGAGATGGCTTATTAACACCTCATATTAATGCGCCTACATTTTTAGGTGTTTACACAGTTCTGTAGAACATCTGTTTTTTTAATGAATCAATGAATAAATCAAACTTTCTGTATACCGCTTGGCAAACATAATTCACTATTACAGTATTATTATTTTTAAAAAAATATAAACTCTAGCAGTGCACCCAGCCAATAAATACAGTTTATTTTAAGAGTGGGGAGCGTGGTGTAAAGATTCACCTCACCTCTTGGTGTTTATCTAGGTTTTTTCTTAATGCTTAAATTTAAAAAAGAAAAGGAATTGCTTGATGCAAACTATCAGGCTGTAGCATCATCTGTGATTGCAAACAACAAGGCTCAGAGAGCACCATGGACTCCACAGTTCAACCCTGAGCTACAAATATTCTCTTCGATTGGTATCATTTATATCTGTATTGGAGAAAGTCGGAAGTCATTTTTCCGTTTCTGTTTTCTGTCTATCAACACTTTTATAGTTTTTTTCTTTTTTCTTTAGTTCTGTTTTCTATCTTTTTTCTTTTCTACTTTGTATTTTAATTATACTTTGAAAAATAATAAAGTTCTATAAAAAAAGAAGCAACACTGCTGTGATGGGGAAAGGAAGAAGCTTTTAATGCAGAATTTATTATCAGTGCCATAAATATAATAGGTGTTTGACACCGAGAAGACAGTTAAACCTAAAACAGAGAAGTAATATTTAAACACTTGCAGTTTCCCAAGACAATGCTAAAATCAAACACTCTGGACTGATGTATGTAGGATACCTTTGTTACAAGAGGTCCACGGAATTGTAGAAGTGGTATCGTTCCTGTTGCAAGAGGGAGGAAATGTCCCAGCAGGGACTCAAGTACTTAGCAGAGCATATCAGGGCTTTGCTTTCGACCTGTTAAAATGTCGATGACAATCTGCCATTGAAAATGCCCCCTGCAGAGCAATGAAGATTTACGGAAAAACACAGAATCATAGAGATGAAAGGTACCAATTAGGCGACCCCCTGCTCAGTGCAGAAATCGAATTAAATTGCCCCAGATAGATGGTTGTCCTTTGAATACATCCAGTGAAGGGAATCCCAACCCATCTCTCTGAGTTTCATTGCAGAACTCCACCGAGTTTTTCTAACATTTATCAAAATCTGCCTTCCTGTCCCTTCAATCCAACTCCGTGTCCTGCATGAGGGAAAACAGACCTTGACCTTCTACCGGACATCTTTCCAATGTTTGAAGAGTATTATCGTGAGTTACTTATAAAAAATAATAAAGGCGGGATAGCAATTAATTAAATTAAATTAAATTAAATTAAATTAAATTAAATTAAATTAAATTAAATTAAATTAATAAAATAATAATAAAATAAAATAAAATAAAATAATCAAATCAAATCAAATCAAATCCCTGGTCCATTGTCTTGTGCCAAGGCTGAGCATACCCAGTTCCTTCAATCTCTGTGTTCTTAAGACTTGGTTTCTCGTCTCCTGAGCATCTTCTCTAAATCTGTTCCAATTTTTCTAAATCCTTCTTAAAATATGGTGCTCAGTACTGGACACAGTGTTTGAGGTCCAGGGAGATAACAGGAGGCTGGGCTTGGGCAGTGGTGAATGCTTCTGTGCAGGAACAGGTTGCGTCAGAGCTCAGCAGACCTCTGCCAATATGCTAGACAGGTAAGGGCATTCAGGGAGGCTGCAAACAGACTCGGAAGAGACGCCTGCCTTTGAAGTAGACAGGCTCGCACCTAAGTGACAAGCGCGAGTACACATCTCTGGGAACGGATGTCTGAGCACCCAGGAGACACGAGCTACACGTGTCAACATCAAAGGACCTGGGGGGGGGGAGGTTTAAATGTGCATGCGATGCTTTGCTCGTTCATTCAAGTCTTTGTTCGTGTTAACGTCCATGTACTATAATAAATCCTTCTGCTTCTAAGAAACCGCGCCTCTGTGGTTTACTGTAGAGGAGGGAGATTTCAGACATTTCAGTTCATCATCATTACTGTTTACAGCTCTCTGTCAACTGCAACCTATAGACACTTTCTGGTTTGAAAACAACACAATGTAAGTCCAAGTCAATCACACTTCTGTGAAATCAAACTGTCCACTTAGGTAGCAACACTGATTGACAATCAATTTCACATGCTGTTGTGCACATGGAATAGACAACGGGCGGAAAGCATAGGCAGTTAGCAAGACATCCCCAATAAAGGAGTGGATCTGCAGGTGGTGACCGCAGACCACTTCTCAGTTCCTATGCTTTCTGGCTGATGGTTTGGTCACTTTTGAATGCTGGCGGTGCTTCCACTCTAGTGGTAGCATGAGACGGAGTCTACAACCCACACAAGTGGCTCAGGTAGTGCAGCTCATCCAGGATGGCACATCAATGCGAGCTGTGGCAAGAAGGTTTGCTGTGTCTGTCAGCGTAGTGTCCAGAGCATGGAGGCACTACCAGGAGACAGGTCAGTACATCAGGAGACGTGGAGGAGGCCGTAGGAGGGCAACAACCCAGCAGCAGGACCGCTACCTCCACCTTTGTGCAAGGAGGGACAGGAGGAGCACTGCCAGAGCCCTGCAAAATGACCTCCAGTGGGCCACAAATGTGCGTGTGGCTGCTCAAACGGTCAGAAACAGACTCCATGAGGGTGGTATGAGGGCCCAACGTCCACAGGTGGGGGTTGTGCTTACAGCCCAACACCGTGCAGGACGTTTGGCATTTGCCAGAGAACACCAAGATCGGCAACTTCGCCACTGGTGCCCTGTGCTCTTCACAGATGAAAGTAGGTTCACACTGAGCACATGTGACAGACGTGACAGGGTCTGGAGACGCCGTGGAGAACGTTCTGCTGCCTGCAACATCCTCCAGCATGACCGGTTTGGCAGTGGGTCAGTAATGGTGTGGGGTGGCATTTCTTTAGGGGGCCGCACAGCCCTCCATGTGCTCGCCAGAGGTAGCCTGACTGCCATTAGGTACCGAGATGAGATCCTCAGACCCCTTGTGAGACCATATGCTGGTGCGGTTGGCCCTGGGTTCCTCCTAATGCAAGACAATGCTAGACCTCATGTAGCTGGAGTGTGCCAGCAGTTCCTGCAAGACGAAGGCATTGATGCTATGGACTGGCCCGCCCGTTCCCCAGACCTGAATCCAATTGAGCACATCTGGGACATCATGTCTCGCTCCATCCACCAACGCCACGTTGCACCACAGACTGTCCAGGAGTTGGGGGATGCTTTAGTCCAGGTGTGGGAGGAGATCCCTCAGGAGACCATCCGCCACCTCATCAGGAGCATGCCCAGGCGTTGTAGGGAGGTCATACAGGCACGTGGAGGCCACACACACTACTGAGCCTCATTTTGACTTGTTTTAAGGACATTACATCAACGTTGGATCAGCCTGTGGTGTTCTTTTCCACTTTAATTTTTGAGTGTAACTCCACATCCAGACCTCCAGGGGTTGCTTACATTTGATTTCCATTGCTTTTTGTGTGATTTTGTTGTCAGCACATTCAACTATGTAATGAACAAAGTAATTAATATGAATATTTCATTCATTCAGATCTAGGATGTCTTATTTCAGTGTTCCCTTTATTTTTTTGAGCAGCTTATTTATACCCTATTTTTTTCCTCTGTTATGAAACTGGCTGGGACACTCACTGATCAAACCTCAGATTTGGCTGGCTTTAGCAAAAACAATTTATGACCATGTGTTTTCATGCCATTCAATTCAATTCAATTTATTTATTACAGTCATAGACCAGTACAAATAAAAATACGCCATATGTAGCCAATAAAAGTTCTCAGCTATAATAAAATAAATAAAATCCATATCTAAAATTAGTTTAGCAAAATACTTAACATTTGTATATAAAATCAAGAAGACAGCCTATTTTACATTATGTTGAGTTCCATATCTTGTGGCATCCTATGGTTATTAATTATTAACTATTAAAATTAAGTGTTAATATCAAAATTTTAAATGAATAGTTATAAAAGAAAGTAAAATATTTATGGTAAGTTTTTCACTAAGTTAGGTCGGCTCTTTAGTGCTGCTGCGCAGAATCTTGCTACCTGTGCTGTGACTGTAATCCACTCATCTTTGAGCAAAATCTGAAGATACTCTCTTAGCATGCCTTTGAATGGAAAAAAAATCTGTCTTGAAAGAGGCAATGGGTGCAGCCTGTTCTGAAGAAACCATTGCTTGACTCAGCTAACTATCACCAAAGTCCCCAACTTGAATGATCATATATAAATAAAATAAATAAATATATTCTTGAACTTTCCAGCTACACTTTTTGAATTTTTCCTTACGTACCATGGCAACCAGCTGACAGCCTTCAAAAGCTTCCAAGACCTACAGTATATGGAGAATTTAGCTGCATAAGAAATTAATAACTTTAAAAAAATTTAACACCGCATGTAACAATTTTTTCCAATACACAGCCTGCATTAGATCAAGAGTGATGTAGCTTCCAGCTGATTAAATTAGAAACACTTTATGGTAGAAAAGCTTTTTATTGCTTCATTTGTTCAATTTGTTCCAGATTTTCTTCCTATTAATGTTCTTCCTTTTTTATTTTCAAAGGTAAAAGTCAAAACCTTGACTGCTTGGGAGATGTGCTTTGTTGGTCAGCTTCCCGCCCCTCTCTTCCCCTGCCTCTTTCATCTATTACTGACTTCTAGAGAACTGTACCAGATTTCATCTAGGCATCTGATTGCCCTGGGTTTTTATTTTTATTTTATTATTTATTTATTCACTCCTTCCTCGGGGCTTTGAATGGGAGATATGTCTTAAAAACCAATGTTTATTTTAAGAACAAGCCACAAAAAGAACTACTGAATGCTAGTAAGAGCTGTGAAATGTCACAGTAGAAATGTCTATTTCAATAACTTTTACCTAATTAGCTCCCCATCAAAACTTATTTTTAAAGCCACCCAGTGTTGCATGATCTATCAGCTAGGTCAGTGCTTTCCAAACTTTGTGTCAGGACACGTTAGTGTGTTGGCTGCAGTGTCTGGGTGTGTCGCGGCTGCTGCTGCCTCCGAGCCCTGCCAGGATTCCACGCAGGTCCTAGTGCCTGCCTTGTGCCCTGCTGTAAGTGTGTCGCGAAATGATGCCCTGCTGTAAGAGTGTGTCGCGAAATGATGCATGTCTAAAAAGTGTGTCACCAACATGAAAAGTTTGGAAAGCTCTGAGCTAGGTGTTTAAATATAATTAGAACAAGTTTTTCCCCCCTTCCTGTACGCAAAAAGAAACTCCTTGTAAATAAGGTAAGTGTCCTTTGGTCAATCACTGAGAAGTTTCACAGCAACAAGTAATAGGGCCTTTTCTGTGGTGGCCCCATCTTTTCACATATTGTGGCAGATTTGGATTTTTTAAAAATCTGCACATGCATCTGCTGGATATATGAAAGCAAGCAACATTGTGAAGTTTATCTTTTTATGGTGTCCATGTCATCAGATATCCTGTTAGTGTAAAAAGGGAAGGGAAGAGAAGGGACCTTCATTCTCATTAGCAAAAACCTAGGGAAAACAAACAAAAAAAACTTACCAAGGAATGTGATGCGTGCCTGTCAATTTTGGATCACTGCCACACCTCAGGCTTCCAAGTAATACACAGCTCCAAGCATTGAAAAATTGCCCTCTTTTAAAAGACAACATATCAATGTAAATGTATTCACCAATAAATTGTAACTTCCACTATGGTTTGCAAACGATGAATGGTTCCATTGGTAACTAGAGTAACTCTCTAGTTTGCATTCATAACTCTGGTGATAAGCCTACCAATGTTGTGGTTTACATGCGTAAATCCAATATTCTGGAATTAAGCAAACCATGGCTTAGTGTGTAGTATGAATGCAGCAACTGTCTCACTTGAGCCCGCCATTTCTACTAGCATCTAACCCAGTTTGAGCAAGGAAGCATAGAATGACGAGGCCCATTGCTACCCAACTGGGTTAGTAGTTCATTTTTCATCCATTGTCCTCTTTCATGTTTTTGTGATTCCCATTTTGGAAACTTTGCCATATTTGAAATAACTGAAATATCTAGGGATTATAAAGCTGATCGGTTGCCAGCTTTTGGTTTCAACATTATGGCCTCTGCTGTGCCATTATTTACGAAGAACTGAAACAGCACCATTACATTGAAAAGATACCAGCTAGTTGGCAGTGAACCAGGAGAAGATGCAGGGAGGGGGGAAAGAACCCCAGCCCTAGAGAGACTTGCTTGTTTGTGTGTTGCTGCAACAATTGGCAGAAAAGCAAAGAACTCCCACTTGAATGCTACCTTTAGGAAAAGCGAAAATAATAATTCACACTCATTAAATGAGCATGATTCATATTATGCTGATCTCAACTCAACTTCCCAAGATGATACTTTTGAGTTATATTTCAACTACAACTCCCAAATGTACAATTGACAAGGCCATCTGCAGGCCATCAAGTTGGATAAATATTGTGATCTTACTAAACAGATGACAATTATTTAATTTGAGAGATACGTGCTTCCTTAATAGCATAGAAGTTTAATTGTTTTTTAAAAATATTATTGCTTTTATAGTCCTTACTGTATTTTTATTGTTACTGTTTCAAAAAACACTGGGCTTTGGAAGGAAGGAAGGCTAAAATTTTTATTTTGTCTCTACCTCCTAGTTAGTAGCAAGCTTGAAGATTAGTTCTAAAGATGCAGTAAGCATGGACATTAGGTTTGGGTATTTGACTTTCTGCTCCCCTGGCCGTTCAGATAAACACATATCCCCTGGGACAATAGAGAAAATTCATATCCGTACAGCAGTTTAAGCCAAAGTGACAATTTCATCCTGAAATGCTGAAACAGTTTGAGAAAAAGGGCTGGATGAATGGTGTCGGAGTGGTTCTTCTACTGACTTGGAAAAAGAGTCCTTGGATAAATACGTGTCCAGCAGACATCTTGTTCCCTTACAGAGAGTGGTACGTGGGAAGACTTCTGTTAACTGACTTATGTGTAGCCCAAGGATTGTGAGGCAGAATTGGCAGTGATGGTGCTTCTCTTTTGCCTCTGGAAAAGGCCCACAACTTTATTGAATCAGGTTTCCTCCCACAAAGTGCAGATCGATCACATTTGCCTTGTGGGATCTGTAGAAAAAGATTGGGGTGAGCCAAATATTAAACCAAATTCTATGGCACACAACTTTATGGTTACATAAAGATAGAAAATTGTTTGTATGAAAGATGACTTTCCTTAAATTCATAGGTTATTTGGTGTATGTTCCCGCTCATACTTATGGGTTGTAAGCTGGATTTCATACTTAAAGCATTACTGATATTACATGCTCATACTCACAAAGACACATACATCCAAGATGGCTTTTGGGGAGACGTCCTGCTGTTGCTTGTCTACCTGGCAGTGATGTTCTTCTTCTGTCAGCAAATTGTTCACTCTTTTTATATGCCTTCTCACCTGGGAAGACATTGTTGCCCTTGTTGGTTATCAGAAAATGTGGCTACTTCCTTGTGCTTAGTTTATCTTCTTTCTGTATAATATTCTTGGACGATGTCATGTTTATTTTCCCCATTAGTGTGGTTTTCACCCATTTTTGGAGGCTGACATCTGGCTAATGAGGATATTACATTGCATTCTATTCTATGCAGACCCATTTTCCTTCTAAGCAGTTTACTTTGCTTCCCCATGAATTTCTCAGCACATTTCCAGGGAAGTAATACTGGTGGCAGCCTTACATTTCATTTTATTGATGTTCTCTTTATTTCCGAGACTTGGCTGTTGTCCCAGTCTGTAGACTTTTTATTTATTTGGCCTTTATTTAATTCAGCAGAACAAACAGGAAAACCAACCAACCCAAAATAACATTATCTATCTGTAATGTGTATAGATATAGATATAGATACAGATTTCATTCATGTCTGTAGAACTGATATAGTCCTTATTACTTTCATGTTTTCCTTTTTTTATTTATATAATTTTTATTAAATTTTAAATATACAAAGTTAAAAGTTGAAAATGAAACAGAAATAGAAATACAAATTAAAAAGAAAAGAAAAGAAAGGTGTAGCAAAGTAAAAGAAAGAAAGAAAGAAAGAAACAAACATAGAAATTAGATAACTTCCGATCTATCTATGGTCATAAAGATAAAATAGATAGTTGGTTTTTACATGCTGGCTAATCATATAACATTCATATATATTTATTGTCTAATATACACTATTTATATATGATCTAATCATCAAAACCCCATGCAAGCTTTACTCCTCCTGCTTTTTGCAAATAGTCCATCAAAGGCTTCCACTCTTTAAGAAAATAATGGTTTGAATTTTCTTTTAATAAGCAAGTCAGTTTGTCATTTTCTGCCATACTTTCATGTTTTCCATCTGGCTCTGACCTCCTTAAAACCTTTGCTCATTTCTTGTTCATATACTACTTGCTGTAAAACCTTGATTCTCCAGATCTCCATTCAGCAGACTTTGAATAGAATGGATTTCATTTCCAAATGACAACAAAGTTCACAGTTTCTGAAAGAGTTTGAACAATTGCCATAATTGATAGCATTTGTATAATCATGTAGTTGACATTTTGATGTCATTTGCATCAACAGGAAAAGAGCCAGTTTGGTGTAGTTAAAGGCGGTGGCCTAGAACCTGGGAGACCATGAGTTCTAGACCTGCCTTAGGCATGAAGGCATACATGCATTCTTTATTATGATCAATAATCCAGGGGTCTTTGGGTCAGTCTCTCTCAGCTGTAGGAAGAAGGCAGCAGCAAACAACCTCCAAAAAATTGCCAAGAAAACTGCAAGTCCAGGCAGTCACTAGGACTCAAAAGCACAAAACCAAGAAAAAATGACATGAAAGTTGTAAACTGGTGCAAAAGTAAGATGTAGTGAGTTGGATGTAGTGAGGGGGAATTTAAAACTATTGTATGTAGTTTCCCAATATTTTTCTCCTTTTTTCCTTTTTTCTCCTTTTTTTCTTTTCTTTACATGATTGAGGGCATCTATCTTTGGAACAATGACAAATAATGGTGATATCAATATTAATATCATGTTTAGAGTTTTATAGTGATTTCCAGTTATTTCTTAAGAAGACATAATGAACTTAAGTTTCTATACATTGAATGAATGAATGAATGAATAAAATAATGAATTTTAAATTTTAAATTTTAACTGTAATGATAACTGTAAACTCTTTATTTACTGATATTTTATTCTTTATCCCCTATGTCTCTGTTTTATTTTTTCTTTTGTGTAGCTGTTTATTCTGTTAATTTTCATGCTTTAATAAATAAATTATAACAATATTTTTTTAAAAAAGGAATACATAAAACTAAGTAGTACTTAAGCCAGTTCACTATTTCTAGCCACACTTAACTTTCTCCAAGACCCACTTACACATGTTATGATTGATTGATTGATTGATTGATTGATTGATTGATTACACAGGCTGTATCAGCCTGTCAACTCTGAGCATCTTACAAAACCTCAGTATGGTAATTAAGATTAAAACATATAATATAATCCAAAACAAAGAAAAAAATAACGTACTCAATGAGTCATCTCCATGATCCTACTTCATTAAGAGAGTAATCATCCTTCCATTCCTTCTCCACAGGCCCTCCAGGTTGTGAGAGATGGAGGGAAGACTGGGAAAGGAATGGTAGGGAGAGCAGACATAAACCATCAAGAGAAGAGTCTTGATTGTATGAGTCAGTTGACAGCTTATCTCATAAACAGCAGCTCAGCCCAGGTGGTGAGAAACCAGGGAAGAAGCATTTCAAAGCATTCAGAGAGACTCCATCCTAATGAACTGACTATAAATGAAGCTTGGAAAATCCTCTTGCAATTCCCAAGATTCTGCATTGAGCCCAAATGGCATTATAGTCATCTTACTGAAGTCTGTGTAGATCTTGCTTCCTGGATCCTGCCCAGCTGTGCGGGGCATAACACAGGTCTTCCTGGACCTCCAGTATACTAATAGGGATGATGTCATCCTCATCTCTTGGGATAAGCTGTTCCAGAAGAGAAGGGCTATCTCTGAAGAGGCTTGCCCCCAGGGTACCTGATAAATGATATTCTCTCAGCATAGCTCCCCAAAAGAAGCCTTCCCTCTTGGAACTCATTGGATGGGCAGATTCCACATGGAGTAGGTGGTCTTGTGTGAATAAGGACTCTCTTTTCCCTTCTAGGCCACCATGTTCTTAACCTCAGCATACCCTGGGCAGCCTCTGGTCTGCTTTCCTTTCTTCTTTCCAATCTCAAATTTCCTCTCTTGCAGGTTTTTGATTTTCCAGGTTTGAGCTCAACCTGTTCCCCTAATGCAGTGTTTCTCAACCTTGGCAACTTTAAGATGTCTGGACTTCAGCTCCCAGAATTCCGCAGCCAGCATTCTGGGAATTGAAGTCCAGTCATCTTAAAGTTGCTAAGGTTGAGAAACACTGCCCTAATATGTCTTCCTGGTCTCACGATAACCTTTCCGTTCAGTCTTAGCCTTTGACCTTCCCTGTTGCTCTTTTAAATGCCACCTTCCAAATGCCAGCTTCCTCTGGTCTCCCGATGCGCAAATCACCCTGTCTGCCTTCCCTTTTTGAAACATCATCTGCAGATTCAAATGACCACTCTGAGACTGCTTTTCATTCCTTTCTTTTCCATTTTCCTTCTCCGCAGGCAACATTTTTGCTAAACACACGTATCATTACAGTTCTATAGACTCTCTGCAGCAATTTGTGATTAGATTTTACTTTCCCCTCTTTTTTATTTACAGTAAATGCTGGATGTTTTTTCACCTCTGCTTGCTAGAGTACCTGACGCTGGAATTCAAAATGTGCTACATTCATTCTTTTGAAAGCAACCATCTATTGCCTTCTTGGTCTCCTTTTGTTACATATGCAAACAGTCATTATTTTATAGGTATATAGTTGGAAGAGTGCTTTTTAAAATAAAGTAAAAAAAAAAAGGTTCTCCCACACAGTCGTGTCCGACTCTAGGGGCCGGTGCTCATCTCCGTTTCTTAGCTGAAGAGCCAGCGCTGTCCGAAGACGCTTCCGCGGTCGTGTGGCCTGTTACCATCCCACCAAAGTGGCTTTTTAAAATGCTTATTGTTATTTAACCTGGATTTCATCATTGTTTGAATAGACAACTCCATTTTCCCTGATGAATGAACCACTTAATTTTTGTTTCTCAAACATGTATTTGATAAGCATGCATCACCATATAACCATGATTAAATGTGAAAAGGTATGAAACCTCAAATAATCTTGATAAATTAAAAGGTGAAAGTGAATTCCATTTTTCCCCATATGGAAATTCTCCTTGTCTCTTGGACTATGAATTGTAACAGTTCTAAAGCGTGGTAATTTGGAATTAATCATGATTAGCGACACACACTTGCTCTTCTCCCCTAATTGGCCTTGGCTTAACAAAGAATTCATACAATACAGTTTTACGCAGACAATTCCAAAGGAACCTTTTTAGAGTCTCTTATCTGTAACACACACGCACACACAGTGACTCATGTAGATTCTCTTAATACTCCTGGGGCGACTCATAGCCTGGGGTGGGAAGATGGAAAAATAATTCTTTTCTGGGTTTCTTATATTCCAGCACCTCTGTCTGACTGTCTTTGCTAGGGTGACCATACGTCCTGTTTTGAACGGGACAGTCCCGTTATTTTAGCATTTTTCAACCGTCCCGTCGTTTTGATCAAAATCTCAATGTTGTCCCTTTTTTAAACCCGGCGGGAAGGAGGACAGGAAGACAGGAAGGAGGACTGGAGCCGGACTTGCCATTGGAGGCAGCCCGGAAGAGGCCCTATCAGCGCGGCAACGAGCAGGAGAAGCAGGAGCTGGCCACCCTTGGGAGCTTCACTGGGCAGCAAGGGACGGAGTGGTGTGGCTGAAGCAGCTGAGCGCAGCTGGCTTCTCCTGCTTCTCCTGCTCTGTGGCGGTGGCAGCAGCAGCGACTCTCCTCCCTCCCTTGGCCAAGCCCGAGGGGGATGGGGCAGTGGTGGGCCTCCATCCCCTCCATCCCTGCCCCTTGTTCCCCGGGCGATTATGGTGCTGTGTGCACAGTGTGTGTACTTTGGCCTCCCCCAAACACACCAGCTCTGCCGCACCATTTACTGCTAGAAGAAAAAAAAAACCTTTAAAAATTGGAAAAAAAATTAAAATCCGACCCAATCACGCTGATGGGGGCGGGGTTTGCAGGCGGGAGCCAATTGTGTGGGCGGGGGCAGGGTTTGCAGGTGGGAGCCAATTGCGTGGACTGGGGGGCGGGGTTTGGAGGCCGGCATGGTGGCATAAGACCCTGTCCCGTTTTGCCATCCCAAAAGTCCCGTTTTTGTCTGAAGGAAATATGGTCAGCCTAGTCTTTGCTGACAAATCTTCCAAAAGCTACAGACTTTTCAACCAGCAAATTTTCTCATCAGTTCTCCCTTGGGTCCTGCTGGCTTCTGCTGAGTCTCCAACTGTAGGTTCCCCTTCCATCTGTTGACCCACCAGGTCCCTCCAGTCCATGCCACACAAAACAATTCCAGCCACGGCCAGCAACTTCCTGTTCTGTTGCTTAAGATTTCTGTCTTTTATAGATTTTCACTTACAAGGTGGATGTGCCTGCATCCAGGTATTTTAATCAGGCACAAGTTTCTTGGGGTCTACGTGACACTGAACCTGGTTTTGGCATACACACATACTGTAATTTTATGTGGAAATAAAGGGGCGTGGTGGCTCAGCGGGTAAGACGCAAGGCTTGTTGATCAGAATATTGCAAGGTTCAAATCCCTAGCCCTGTGTGACGGAGCTCCCGCACTTGCCCCAGCTCTTGGCAACCTAGCAATTTGAAAGCATGCAAATGCAAATAGATAAATAGGTACCACTTTGGTGGGTAGCTAACAGCGTTCCGCGCATGTCATGCGGCCACACGACCGTGGAAGCGTCTTCGGACAACGCTGGCTCTTCGGCTAACAAACGGAGATGAGCACTGGCCCCTAGAGTCGGACACATGGGGGGAACCTTTACCTTTTTATGTGGAAATAACCTTGGGAGACAGGAGGAAGAGCCACAGAGTAGACATTGGTTGGACAAGTGGCATCTGAGTCCGCTGAGAAACGTCTCAGAAGGGACCCTCCCTAGCTTCTTGGACGGTAAAGGCGATGGGGGAGACACGTCCTTTTAGTCTTGCAAGATTCGGTTAATGTAACCTTACAATAAAGTTAGGGCTAGTACTTCTGGGTGCGCTTCTTGTCTGGACTACCTCGCAAGGCCGACACATACACACAAACCCTAACCTTGAGATCATCAGAGCAAATTATTCTGGCTGCCACACATTTATTTGCAGCACATTATTCGGGTTCTCTGTCAACGAAACTGCATCGTCTGCGTAGAAAGGTCCATGCACGTTCACATTGCCATTCAATATACCACTAATCACAGGCATAATCATTCCTTATATATTTATCCATAAAAACGCTAAACAATCACTAGACATCACACAGACATTGCTCTCTGTGCAATATAAATATTCAGTGAGCGTTCTGTTTACTCACACGCATGCTTCTCTTCCATCACATCTTATTACATCCAGCAAACAGCCTTCATATTCATATAAAACATGAAATAATTCAAGCCTATTCTCTTTATGATAATGCTTTCCTCTAAACCAACGGATACATACTGAACTTTCTTTTTAACATTCATACTTATTGCAGTGACCTGTTGAATAATAATTTGATATACACACCCTCTGCCCAGTGTAAAGTTGCACAGCATTTCCCCAGTTTCACTCAATAAATTATAAATCATATTTATAATGATTTAAATCATATAAATTAAATAAATAAATAAAAATAAATATTACCTCTTGTCCCCCTTCAATAAGGGGCGTAATTCAATAAGGGGCGTAATGTAAGAGGTGTGGTGGCTCAGCGGGTAAGACACCAGGCTTGTCGATTGGAAGGTCGGCGGTTTGAGACCCGAGCGCCGCATGATGGAGTGCGCTCCCGCACTAGCCCCAGCTCTTGCCAACCTAGCAATTCGAAAGCATGCAAATGCAAGTAAATGAATAGGTACCACTTCAGTGGGAAGGTAACAGCGTGCTGCGTGCGTCATGCGGCCACATGACCGCGGAAGCGTCTTCGGACAGCGCTGGCTCTTCAGCTAACAAACGGAGATGAGCACCGCCCCCTAAAGTCGGACACAACTGCACAAAGGTGCGGGGGGAACCTTTACCTTTACCTTACCCCCTTCAATCTGAATTCTGCCAAACACCACCTTCCCAGGGAATCTCGTAAACTAACACCCCCCCCTGCAGTTTTTGCATTTTCCCTTTGAATAGGGGACCGATAACACCGTTCTTCCAATTGCCAGGCGCAGCTGCAGTCTTCGCAATCACAATAAACAACCCACACAGCCACTCTGCAAGCAGATCTCACCCGTGTTTAATACGTCTCCGGTTACATGTCTAAACCTTCAGACTTACTATTTTTCAAGCATTTTTTATTTCCCTCGCATCGTTTTGTTTTCCAGGACATAAACATTTACAGCATTAGCTTCACTTCCAGCGATATCACCAGCCCTGTAAAGTATGCCTTCCAGCATTCCTTCATCTGAGTTTCATTTCAGATCATTTCATCACTTTTATTTTTATTTCCGTTCATTTCCTGGAGGCTCCTCGGTTTATAAAGTTTTTCACCCACCGTTCTTCCAAGCCTCCTTTTTCACGTTTCCCGTTAGCATTTCTGAGGCCTTCTGTGACTTTGCATAATGTTATTTTTGTTCTCAGCCTACCAGTTTTTCTAAAACAGATTAGGAAGACTTTCTAAAGCAGGACTAGGATCCACTTTCTTACTGTAGAATCCAAAGATCCATCAACCCATGTCTGGTGTACCTTTTAGGCTGCTAGTTATAGTGAAAATTATTGTTATCAACCTGTTCCATATCATCCTGCAATTTACCAGTTTATCTGGATTGATCTACCTTTTCAAGTGATTACCAACCATGGGTAGTCTAGATATAAGCATATTTTCTCAGCTACCATGTCATCACTGATTCATTTAATTTGCATAAAAACAAAAGCCCTTCCTTCTTTCCTTCCTTCCTTCCTTCCTTCCTTCCTTCCTTCCTTCCTTCCTTCCTTCCTTCCTTCCTTCCTTCCTCTATGTTGTTGTTTATTCGTTCAGTCGCTTCCGACTCTTTGTGACTTCATGGACCAGCCCACGCCAGAGCTTCCTGTCGGCCGTCACCATCCCCAGCTCCCCCATGGTTGAGTCTGTCACCTCCAGAATATCATCCATCCATCTTGCCCTTGGTCGGCCCCTCTTCCTTTTGCCTTCCACTTTCCCTAGCATCAGCTTCTTCTCCAGGGTATCCTGTCTTCTCATTATGTGGCCAAAGTACTTCAGTTTTGCCTTTAATATCATTCCCTCAAGTGAGCAGTCTGGCTTGATTTCCTGGAGTATGGACTGGTTTGATCTTCTTGCAGTCCAAGGCACTCTCAGAATTTTCCTCCAACACCACAGTTCAAAAGCATCTATCTTCCTTCGCTCAGCCTTCCTTATGGTCCAGCTCTCACAGCCATAGGTTACTACAGGGAATACCATTGCTTTAACTATGCGGACCTTTGTTGTCAGTGTGATGTCTCTGCTCTTAACTATTTTATCAAGATTTGCCATTGCTCTCCTCCCAAGAAGTAGACGTCTTCTGATTTCCTGGCTGCAGTCAGCATCTGCAGTAATCTTTGCGCCTAGAAATACAAAGTCTGTCACTGCCTCCACTTTTTCTCCCTCTATTTGCCAGTTATCAATCAAGCTGGTTGCCATAATCTTGGTTTTTTTGAGGTTTAACTGCAACCCAGCTTTTGCACTTTCTTCTTTCACCTTCGTCATAAGGCTCCTCAACTCCTCCTCGCTTTCAGCCATCAAAGTGGTATCATCTGCATATCTAAGATTGTTAATGTTTCTTCCAGCGATTTTAACTCCAGCCTTGGATTCATCAAGTCCAGCTCGTTGCATGATGTGTTCTGCGTACAGGTTGAATAGGTAGGGTGAGAGTATACAGCCCTGCCGTACTCCTTTCCCAATCTTAAACCAGTCCAATGTATTGTCGAAGGCTTTCACGGCCGGAGTTCAATGGCTGTTGTGGGTCTTCCGGGCTGTGTGGCCGTGTTCTGGAAGTTGTGGTTCCTAACGTTTCGCCAGCATCTGTGGCCAGCATCTTCAGAGGGCAGGAGCACAGATAGAAGCAAAATCTCTGTGCCCAGGTAGAGTGGCAATGTTCTATTTATAGAGCTAAATTATAGGAGATTAGGTGGGGTTTTTTGTTGTGTTGAAATGTTAACGAGTGGCTGATGAGCGTGATTAGCATGTTCATTGTGAGAAGTATTCCCGTGTCCTGGTGGTTGGACTGAGTTTGTTGACCTTTTGCAGGCTGTGTTTTTCAGGACTGGTAGCCAGGTTTTGCTAATTTTTAAACTTTCTTCTTTTTTATTGTAACTGTGCTGGTGTTTGTGAATTTCAGTGGCTTCTCTGTATAATCTGGTGTAGTGGCTTAAACCAGTCCGTTGTTCCGTGCTCTGTTCTTACCGTTGCTACTTGGTCGTTATACAGATTCCTCAGGAGGCAGACAAGATGACTTGGTATCCCCATACCACCAATAACTTGCCACAATTTGTTATGATCCACACAGTCAAAGGCTTTAGAGTAGTCAATAAAGCAAAAATAGGTGTTTTTCTGAAACTCCCTGGTTTTCTTCATTATCCAGCGGATATTGGCAATTTGGTCTCTAGTTCCTCTGCCTTTTCTAAACCCAGCTTGTACATCTGGCAATTCTCGCTCCATGAATTGCTGGAGTCTACCTTGCAAGATCTTGAGCATTACCTTACTGGCATGTGAAATAAGTGCCACTGGTCGATAGTTTGAAGATTCTTTAGTGCTTCCCTTTTTTGGTATGGGGATATAAGTTGATTTTTTCCAATCTGATGGCCATTCTTGTGTTTTCCAAATTTGCTGGCATATGGCATGCATCACCTTGACAGCATCATCTTGCAAGATTTTAAACAATTCAGCTGGGATACCGTCGTCTCCTGCTGCCTTGTTATTAGCAATGCTTCTTAAGGGCCATTCAACCTCACTCTTCAGGATGTCTGGCTCTAACTTACTGACCACACCGTCAAAGATATCTCCAATATTATTATCCTTCCTATACAGATCTTCTGTATATTCTTGCCACTTTTTCTTGATCTCTTCTGCTTCTGTTAGGTCCTTACCATCTTTGTTTTTGATCATACCCATTTTTGCCTGGAATTTACCTCCGATGTTTCTAATTTTCTGGAAGAGGTCTCTTGTCCTTCCTATTCTATTGTCTTCTTCTACTTCCGCACATTGCTTGTTTAAAAATAATTCCTTATCTCTTCTGGCTAACCTCTGGAATTTTGCATTGAATTGGGCATATCTCCCCCTATCACTGTTGCCTTTTGCTTTCCTTCTTTCTTGGGCTACTTCCAGTGTCTCAGCAGATAGCCATCTTGCCTTCTTGGTTTTCTTTTTCTTTGGGACGTTTTTTGTTGCCGCCTCCTGAACAATGTTGCGAACTTCTGTCCATAGTTCTTCCGGGACCCTATCTACTAAATCTAGTCCCTTAAATCTATTCTTCACCTCCACTGCATATTCCTTAGGAATATTAGTGAGCTCATATCTAACTGATCTGTGGGTCTTCCCTATTCTCTTTAGTCTGATTCTAAATTTTGCAATAAGAAGTTCGTGATCTGAACTACAGTCAGCTCCAGGTCTTGTTTTTACCGACTGTATAGATGTCTGCCACCTTTGGCTGCAAAGGATGTGGTCAATCTGATTTCGGTGTCGACCATCTGGTGAAGTCCATGTATAAAGTCGTCTTTTAGGTTGTTGGAAGAGAGTGTTTGTTATGCACAGTGAGTTGTCTTGGCAAAATTCTATCAGCCTATGTCCTGCTTCATTTTGTTCTCCCAGACCATGCTTGCCTGTAATTCCAGGTGTCGTCTGACTACCCACCTTAGCATTCCAGTCTCCTGTAATGAAAATAACATCTCTTTTTGGTGTATTATCCAGTAGGTGCTGCAGATCCTCATAGAACTGATCTAATTCTGCTTCTTCAGCATCTGTGGTTGGGGCGTATATTTGGATCACTGTGATGTTAAATGGCTTACCCTGAATTCGAATTGAGATCATTCTATCGTTTTTTGGATTGTATCCAAGCACTGCTTTAGCCACTTTATTATTAATTATGAAGGCTACTCCATTTCTTCTGTGGTCCTCTTGTCCACAGTAGTAGATCTGGTGGTCATCTGATGTGAAGTGGCCCATTCCAGTCCATTTCAGTTCACTGACTCCTAAAATGTCTATATTTAATCTTGACATCTCACCAATAACCACATCCAATTTGCCCTGGCTCATAGATCTTACATTCCAGGTTCCTATGGTGTGTTGATCTTTAGAACATCGGATTCGTCGTTCACCACCAGCACCGTCGGCCGCTAGCCGTCCTTTCGGCTTTGAGCTAGCTGCGTCATCACGTCTGGGGCTAGTTGAACGTATCCTCTGTTCCTCCCCAGTAGCATTTTGACCATCTTCCGACCTGGGAGTCCCATCTTCCGATGGTATACCGACATATCTCTGGTTGTACTGATCCATTTAGTTTTCACAGCAAGAATACTGGGGTGGGTTGCCATTACCTTCCCCAGGGATCGTATTTAGTCTGACCTCTCTGCCACGACCTTCCCGTCTTGGGTGTCCCTTCACGGTTTAGCTCATGGTTTCATTGAGGTGCTCAAGCTCCAGCACCACGACAAGGTAACGCTCTCCTTTGCTGGAGTCCTTCTTCTATAGTCACCCCAATTGTAACCACAACCCTGTTTTTAATCTTCCTTTTTTCCCCAATCCAATCTGCTTAGCTTTTTCAACAGAAATTGAATTCGTGAGTACACATTTAACTTTGTGCCAGGATGATATTGTTGTCCCGGGAATTCTGGGTTTTTTAAAACCTGGCATGCTTTGCCAATTAACAAGCAAGGCAGAAATCTCTTTTATAGCTTTATTCTGCCGAACAAAGGGCACCCATGACTTTAGTTTCATACGCGCCCCAGGCTTGCAAATCAACACAACTTTTACACCTGGTACATGGTTATTGGCAAACAATAATTATTCACACCCCTGGGTGGGCAAAACACTCCAGAGCTCCAATCTTATCTATTAGCCTTTGAAATGTTCAAAGCAAATGGGTTCTAAAATCTATAATAGCTACAGGGTTCAGTTGAGGCGACCCGGATTCAAGTCAACCCTCTGCCATAGAAACTCACTGGATGACTTGCTTTTTCAACCTACCCTACCTCGCAGGATGTTTGTTCTGGGGACAAATGGAGATTCCCACATAAGCTGCCTTGAGCACTCAGTAAAATGGCAGGATGGAAATGAATAAAAGTGTGGTGCGACCTCACCAATTCTCCAACCTGTAGTTTACCTCAAAAAGTTTTCCAGACCAAACCCTTTTTTATTTGCAGCTGGCAGAGTCCCATTGACTCTGCCTGCCCTCTGGCTGAAAATTAGAGAAACAATTTCCTGCCATAGGGGGGCAGGAAACAAGTGTAATTCCTAAAATTGCTTTTACGCTGTTTGCAACCCAAATCTCCCTATCTCCAGAAAAAGAAAAAAACCAAGCCAGCCTTGCCTATATCATCAACAGCCCACTGCTTTTCATAATGTTCATAATTATCCTGCCCACTGTGGCCTCCAGACACCATAAGGTTGCCTCTCCACCCCACCCACAATCAATCAATCAATCAATCAATCAATCAATCACACACACACACACACACACACACACTTAGAGGCTCTATTGCAGGGAATTGAAAATCAATTCTTGCAATGCAATCTGGTATTGTTCCGTTGAACCTGGGGAAAGATTACATCATGGGATAAAGTCTGTCACCCCAGGGCAGGGTTCTTTCTGATGCCGTTGCTGTGTTTGCACAAGACTGGAGCTTAACTGGGTCCACCGAGGAGGTTAGAGTGTCAGCTGACCCAACCCACTCAACGCTGGGAGTTAGAGTGGGTTAGTTTTGACCCCAAATAGCCCTGGGGTTGTTCTGGGTTAACCTAACTTCCTCAGCCTTGTTGCCTGAGCACAGAAAAGAGGGCTAACGGAGGCTTTGTATCAGGGAGAGCTGCCCTGATGGAAGTTGCAAATTAGTCTCAAGGTCCCAGATTAGTCTCAAAGTTACCTATTTCCTTGGAAAAAATAAAGGGGAAACCTGAAAAAGGGGCAAATCTGAAAGAGGTTCATATGGATAAAAAATGAATTAATTGTTTGTGTTTATAACTTTGCTTTATGAAGGAAAATTCAAGAGCAAAGCCAAGAAAAACTTTACAAAAAGGCGTAGTCTAATAAAAAATATCTAAAAAGCATAAAAAGCTGTGAAGTTCTAAGCAGCAAGTGTTAAAAAGGATTTCTGCCATCGGAGTGTGCATTAAGTGGTACCATTTGTACAGTCAAAGTGAAATGGCCAAAAGAAAGGACAAAAGTGAGTTTTTGAAAAATAAATAAATCTAAAGGACTGCTTTTTGAAACAAAGGAGTGTCCTTTATAATAAAGGTCATTGTACTCAAAATTAAAGTTAGGTTTTTTGGTCTGTTTGCCAACTCCATGCAAAGGGTCACAAAGACACCAAGAAGCGCCTTACCTAATTAAGACGCCAGAGAGCAGGCACAGCTCCCTTCTGGTGAAAACCTTGAAAAAGATCTGTTGGGCAATGGAGGAAGTGTAGGTACTGTGTGAATCAAGGCATGGATGGACAGACAATTCTTGGAGGAATCTGCCACAGAGAACCCAGCAGGATTGGAGAGAAGGACCTGCAGAACAAATTGGCTGGTGGAAAGATCTGAGGCTGCATTTGGGAAACATAGCCTAGGGGTCAGCAGGACGCTGGAGTTCCAACTAGCTCCGGAAAGAGCTATTTTTTTTTCCTGTTTCCCCCCTTCTCTCTAGGTTAAAAGCAAGCCCAGCAGTGAAAGTAATGAAAGTTACTGTCTGATCGAGGGAGCCTAAGCAGAGATAAGGATAGAGATTTGTGTGGATCAAAAATCAGGAGTCTGGGAGCATCTTGTCAGCTCAGACATTTTATTAAAAGGTGTAAGTTTTTGTGAACTCTAGATCTCTTCATCAGATGTGTTTGCTCACAATAAGCATCTGCCCTTTAATAAAATGTGTTAGTCTGAAGAGATTTTTCCAGACTACTGATTTGGGGCTAACATGGTTCTCCTCCTCCTACGTCTACTGGGTGAAAAGTTCCTGTCCTTTTTCCCACCATCTCACACTGTTAACCTTCCCAACAAGGGTCTAGATCAGTCTCACAGAAGGGAGTGCTCAGGCCTCCCATTTTATTCCTTCGCCACCTCGGCTGGGGAATTTTGGGAGTTAAAGTCCACCCATTTTAAAGTTGCTAAGATTGAGAAACACTGATCTAGATTAATCTTACTCAACTTGAGCACTTGCAAATATGGACCCCTAGAATTGTCAACAATGGCAATGTTACTGGTTGAGGAATTCTGGGAATTGAAGTCCACACATCTGAAGATTCCTCATCTTTGGGAAGACTATTCTAGATACGTTTGACATGTTCTTCTTTCAGTCACATTAATGCTGATCATACCATAGCTGTTTGTTTTAATATAAGCTAACATTTTGGCCCCATTCACTTTGGGGATGTCATGATATCACGTGGGAAATATTCTAATGATCACCCACAAATATTCAGGTATTGACCTAGCCTAGACTTTATGGTTGTTCTGTGCAAATTCATGTTTCATCCAAAAGCATATCCAACACACATTTTTGCACATCCATTGTTGGCGAACTGTCCTTCAGGGAAAACTCTCCATTGCTGTGAATGGAATCACATGGCTGAATTTAAGAAAGGCATATAAAACAAAAGTATTTTGTCGTCATCAATAAATATTAAATTCAGGATACTTCAAGTGTTACCAAGCCATATGGTTGAAGTGAACAGTAACAACTATGACCATCTGCGGGGAGAGCCAAGGAGAGCTGATGACATGCGTGTCATGACACAAACAAGGCCAATTACAGACTTGCATCAGAAATCATGACTTCATTATAGAACTGGGTCACCTGAGTGAGGATATCATGAGGCCTTTGTCATTTTGACTGTCATAGCTTGTTCTGGATGCCTGGGGGAACTGCAGACTTAATATGTGATTTTATTTTATTTTATTAATAAAATGGAATCTACTATAGAATTGTAGCCAAGATAATGCATGAAAATTGAAGTACTGTAGATTGTGAATCCAATTCCTAGTTGACACATTGACAAAAAAATGCCATGAATCAACTGTTTCAGTCAAATGGAGAATTATCTTTCTGGTATTATACAGTGATTGATTGATTGACTGAATCTATGGATTGATTGGATTGATTTGTGTGCTTCCCAAAGGCTCCTATTTCCACACTTCTAATTCTGCCAGAGAGGCCGAAGTTGTTCGGGTTTTCCCCTGAATACAAAATAGTTGTAATTTTTATTGACAAATTCTGTGTACTGACAATATAGCCAAGAAGAACAATAAAAGTTAGATTTTCAGAAAATCTGAAAGTCTTCTCAGAAGCTTGAATCATTTACCACTTCCATGCCTATAGCAACTTCCTATCCTACTGAGCCTCTCCAAGCTGGAATTAATAAGTAAGTTCTCTTTTGAGGCTGGTTCCTGCCAACTTTATGAACATGTCTATACAGTTTTAATGACAACAATAGTGAAACATTTTGCTATTGCCTTCTTTCAGGATTTCCTGGTGACCTCCCATCCAAGTATGAATTAGAGCTGACCCTGCTTTGCTTTTTAAGATCAGCCAAGATCTTTTAGGTGCTGCCATGTGCAGTAGAAAAGCATGAACACTTTTTCCTTATGGAAGTTTTCCATGTGTGTGTAGACTAAAATTAAGTCTCTCCAGCCTGCCTGGACATTGAAATCCAGCACTTCTGAAGTGGGTCATCTTGGAAGAAACTGGATTAAATCTCCCCTACACCATTGGTAGAGAGCCAATTTGGTGTAGTGGTTAAGGCACTGGGCTAGAAATCGGGAGACCGTGAGTTCTAGACCCGCCTTAGGCACAAAGCCAGCTGGGTGACCTTGGGCCAGTCCCTCTCTCTCAGCCCTAGGAAGAAGGCAATGGCAAACCGGGAGACTGAGAGTTCTAGTCCCGCCTTAGGCATGAAAGCCGGCTGGGTGACCTTGGGCCAGTCCCTCTCTCTCAGCCCTAGGAAGGAGGCAATGGCAAACCACTTCTGAAAATCTTGCCAAGAAAACTGCAGGGACTTGTCCAGGCAGTCTCCAAGAATCAGACATGATTGAATGGATTTTTTTTAAAAAAATACCATTGGTAGCAAAGATCTTGGCCTTTGACCACAGCAGCATTTTAGCTCTCACCAGACTACTCACAGAGCAGATAAGACCAAATGTTCTTCACTCCTTTTTATTTAGGGATTAATAGAGCAAAATTTATATTTTAAGTCTTACAGAGTTTTAAGTACCCATTTTACCTGTTAAACCCCAGCCCCCCCAGCCCCAAAATGGGACACTTTTTTATTATTATGGGAGGCAAGAGATAAAAGATGTACCCTTAAACTTCTGCAATGTTAAAGGCCCCAGTGTGTTCCTTTAAACCACAGTCAACCCCTCCTCCCAGCACCTAATATTTTGGCCCCAATCACTTTGGGGATGTCATGAAATCACCAGCCACACATCCAGTGGTTATCAAAGGCCATTAAAAAAAAGTGTAACTCCCAGAAACAAATCATTTCACATCTCTGACCTACTATGCTTTCCTCTTCCAGTAGACCCTGATTGATTGCTTATGTGCCATGAAGTCATTTCCGACTCCTAAAACTACTTAGGTAGATTTTCTCTATGATCCCGTAGATCTTAAATTCAACTTACTATAACTCTAGACTAGGAGAGGACAACCTACAGTCTGTAGGCCAAGCACCCTAATGATCAAAAACCAGCAAATTCCAGAGATAAACTTTTTTGGCATGTGTGTATATATGTAGGCATTCATCATTCATTTACTCCTTCAGCTTTTACAGCCACCCACTTATACGAGACTCTGAGCAGTCACAAAACAAGTTAAAAGTAGAGCACAAGACCTCTAGAAGGGAAACTGTTCTAATTTCTTAAAACCCCCTCAAAGGGCCCAAACTATTTTCAGGGCCAGTTTCAGCCTCTTGGGGGAATTATAAGGATAGATATAAGCCCGATGCCTTCCAGAAATCTCCCATTTCCATTCTCCTCCTTAAAAACCCAAAGACCCCCCCTCCCCAAAAAATTGGCAGTGACCCAGTGACATCTTGGGTTGGCCTCCTGCATCACCAGGGGGACAAGAGGCTGAATTGAGGCCCCTCACCTCTCAAACGTTGCCTATTACTGTCCTAGAACTGTAGAGACCATGTGGGAGAGAGCAATGTCCTATTATTGCAACTCACACAATGCTATGTTTCTCTTGTCCTTAGGAGAGAACACTGAACTGCCGACTTTCTCAGCAACAGAAGGATTCCACTCAGTCTTGGAAGGCACGGTATCACCAGCTTTTAGCGCTACAGTGATCATTATTGTCACCGTGATCATTTCCGGGAGCACCTACTTGTGTTTTTTGAAATACATCTGCACTGGATGCTGTAAATCCTCCCAGGTGGTGCCGTTAAGGAGACTGGAGCGGAGCAAATCTGAAGAGCAAGTATGACTTGGTGGTCCTTCAGCAGCTGAGGATCCCACCAGGAAGAATGGATACCCAGCCAATTGAAGAAAAAGAATAGCCAGTCTGGTCCTGAAGTTAGAGATACAGGTGGGACTTGGGGGACTTCTTGACTGAAACTTGGTTCTGTTTTTCAGTGGCAATTGGGAGAATCTCCAAACATGGAAAACCCAGTAATAGTGGGGAGGCTTCCTCTGTCATCCTGGGAGAGTGGTGTGCATTTGGCTCTTTCTTTCTGCCAAGGATACACCTTTTTAATGACTCAGGAGAGCGAGAGGCAGAATTCAAAGTAGGGTTGAGAAATCAGAACCCACTGATGCTGGTGGAAGAAGAGAACATCTTTGGGGAACAATCAAATGGAGTTAGAATGCTCTGGTCTAATTCTGACCCTCACACTCATGTCTTGCTTAGGGGGACCCTTGTCTTTGATGGCACCTCACCCTGGTTTCTTGTCATCCTTTACGTCGGTAAATAAACTTGGTTTCTGAGACCACAACTAGGTTTCTAATTGTCTGGATTTTTCTCAGGGGGGTTCAGATGCCATTAATGGGTTTCAGAATTCTGTGCTGAAAATCTGCAACAGAAGTTACGCCCAAATTTATGTATACATGCACACCATACGTGCAAGGCTCGCTCCCCGCCCCTGTGACACCATCCTTTGGAACAGAACTTTAACTGCTCCTAGGAAGAGCTTTTGCTCTTGTCTGGCTTAATGATTTGTCATCCAGTGTTCCCTTCCAGGAGGGGTCGTTGACCATCATCACAGGCTCTGCTGAGCTGTCCATTGTACCTACTACGTGGGGCTCTGAATTAACATATGTCTATACTTGTAATGGTATGTGGGAATGTCCTTGGGAGACAGGAAGGAGAGCCACAGACTGGACAACTGGCATGTGAAATGTATCTCAGCCCACAGAAGGAGGGAGGACATGAGAAACATTTCAGAAGGGACCCTCCCTAGTTTTCCGGAGAGCCTGCTATCATAGTGCAGTTCCCAAGTATTTGAGCCCTGAATCAGAATGTCTTGATTCTCAGCTCCACCATCAAACTCACTCAGTGGCTTTAAGCAAGCCGCTCTTTGATGCCCTTCCCCTCCTTCACAATATGCAAGATAATATTGACTTAACTTTGTAGACCACAATAAGAATTACAGCCACCGAATGCACAGCAAGTGCTTTGAACACTCCAAAGCACTATTCAAATGCAATAATAATAATAATAATAATAATAATAATAATAATAATAATAATAATAGTAAAAATAATAATGGAAGACAAGGAATTGGAAAAGATTACAAAATACTGGGATTTGCAAGTGAAAATCGCAGAAGTCGCAAACTATTGGAAGAAGTTAACAGTGATCGCAATTGTTACTGGGGCACTAAGTACAATGCCATGAGGATTTAGAAAGAAGTTTGATTGCCTAAATTTGGAACAAATGATGATAGTCCTGTTGCAAAAAAAGAAAAAAGCCAGCATTGTTGGGCACCTCATATATAATTGGACACTACTTTTACGATTCCAAAGGCCTTTGATTAAGCTCAAAACATGAAGATGAAAACTGGCTAGCATCAGCTGCGACAGATGATTAGTGGAATTGGAGAATAATAATAATTATTATTCACTCCATATTCCAGGTGAACTGGCAGCTCTTCTTAAGTGCTACATACAAATTCATGAGCTTTTTCACTCACAAATGAGTAATTTAAAAAGGAGATCTTTTTGGAACAGGGCAGAATTATTCCATGGATTGAGCCATCAAAAAAGCTTCCAATAATAAAGCTTTCACATTTCAAATTCATTCGTCTTCTAGAGGCCTCTCCTCTCTTATTATCAGCTAAGTTGTGGCTGGCTTTTCTGCCAGTCTTTAAAGATTTTCATCACCGAATTTGGGGCTAACAGTATGTCTCTTGTGTAATTACATCAATGTTCTGTACTGTTGGTCCTTGCCACATACAAACAGCAAAACTGTATTGGTACACCTATTTATCTCATAAATCCTCTGCTGGTTTGCAGCTCAGATAGATTTCTGCTAAGAAGAAGACCTCATTGAGTTTCATGAGGCTTACTCTCAGGTTGGATCCAAATATAGTTGTATCTTGCGCAGACTCATTAGAATCAGTGGGTTAGATTCAGATTTAGAGTGCATACTGTATCTTTCTATTCAGGATGTTAAGTCCTGTTGATTCAGATGGGCTTTCTCCCAGATTAGCAGGCAAATGATTCAAGCCTAGCCATATTCAAGGCCTATAGACTTTGTTTCTATAGGTTTTTTATAAACAAAAATAATCAAAACCAAAATATTTCCAGCTGGCCCATTCAACATATTGGGATTTACTGTAGATCATATGAACTTCAGATGTTCTACTTTAAGAATGGTGATGTCTTGAGTTAAATGCCATATCTCTAGGAGGAATGAGTAACTTGCAGCTTTTGACTGCAAGGGATCTTCTTGGTGGTAAGATTTTTGCGTGTCTTGATTCTTGGGAAAGAGAGAAGAAGCATGGCAGAATAAGCTTAGGGATATAATATTGAGCAGTGTTTCTCAACCTTGGCAACTTTAAGATGTGTGGACTTCAACTCCCAGAATTCCCCAGCCAGTCATGCTGGCTGGGGTATTCTGGGAGTTGAAGTCCATGCATCTTAAAGTTGCCAAGGTTGAGAAATGCTGTAATAAAGGCATCAGAAACAGGAAAAAGAGTCTCTGGTGTGTCCTCATCCACTTCTGGCTCCGGACCCATGTCTTTCATCCTAGCTCTCATGTAGCCCCAAAGAGGTTACCTCTCAGGAAACATAAGCCTTCACAGAAGATTACTCACATCTGATGTTTTATTGACTTAACTCAATAAAATACATTAAGCTTAAATCAAGAGCCAGTTTGGTGTAGTGGTTAAGGCACCGGGCCAGAAACTGGGAGACTGGGAGTTCTAATCCTGCCTTGGGCACAAAACCAACTGGGTGGTGTTGGGCTAGTCGTAACATTCTTGTTAAAAAAACAAAAAACGAAAGAAACCCATTTGTATTTGAATATTAGGCTGGAAAACCACTATTGAGCCCCCACAAAGCAGAGAAACCTTTCTTTATTTCCAAGTAAATAAAATTAATATTTAAGGACAAGATATATAAAACGTAGTCTCCCTGGATGCTCTTTACACGTCTGAGCACCCTCTCCTCCTCATCTGCAAAAACAGGAGTGAAATTACAGTGACCACAAGAGGGAGTTCTGGGGATATAATAAAGGCATTATGGATCTTTATGGAAAATCAGTTTTTTTGTAAATTTTTCCTCCAATCCCCCATGCTACAGTGAAGCATTACAGAATCAGCTGCCTGGCCATCTATTGGTTTTCACAAATTTCAGGATTCAGACAATGACAGTGCAGTTGTATCTATGCCTATTTGAAAGAAAGTCCCATTAAGTTAAATTAAGCTAATTAAGTTAAATTATGCTAATTAAGTTAAATTAAGCTAATTAGGTTAAATTAAGCTAGGGGCATGGTGGCTCAGCGGGTAAGACGCCAGGCTTGTTGATCGGAAGATCGCAAGTTTGGAGGTTCGAATCCCTAGTCCCACGTGACGGAGTGAGCTCCCGCACTCGCCCCAGCTCTTGCCAACCTAGCAATTTGAAAGCATGCAAATGCAAGTAGATGAATAGGTGGGTAGGTAACAGCGTTCCGCGTGCGTCATGCTGGCTACATGACCATGGAAGCGTCTTCAGACAACACTGGCTCTTCAGCTAAGAAACGGAGATGAGCACTGGCCCCTAGAGTCGGACACGACTGCACAAATGTGCGGGGGAAACGTTTACCTTTTACCTATTAAGTTCAGCTGAGGCTTTCTCTCTTCAAACAGGCCACTTCACATGTCTTGGACTTCAGTTCACAGGATCCAGCACAGACCTCTTTTTCGTTCATAACTGTTGGTCATGCTGGTTGGGGATTGATTATGTGCCATCAAGCTGTTTTTGACTCCTAACAACCACATAGATAGATTTTCTCCATGACGATCTGTCCCCAACCTGGTTCTTCAGGTCTTCCAACGGTGCCCCCATTGCCACTGTAATTGAGTCTGTCTACTTTTCTGCTGGTCATCCTCTTCTCTTTCTTTCAACCTTTCCCAGCATTACAGCTGTCTCTACAGAGCTAGGTCTTCATGTAATGGATTGGGGGAATCTAAGTCCAATGCATCTGGGGTTACTAGTTTGGGAAAGATTAGTATCTTGAATGATATCCTCCCTCACAATTGTATAAAGAGTCCATAACTGTCAGTGTTCTAGTTTATCAAATAAAATAGAATGTCCCATACACACACAGCACCCAAACAGAATGTTTGCAAAATGCTGCATCATGAAAAGAAATATACAAGACAATGTGCAAGAAAACTTTTTTTAGAGAAATGGAAAGATGAACCATGATGTTCTATGCATCTGTATTGAGACACCCATAGCTCTATTTCATATCAGAATAGGCTTTTTGGACATAAATGTAGCTGAACTGATCAGATGCATAATTGCAGGGACATCTGTGGGAAGAGTCAAAAAAGTAAAAATGGCAGAAATTACTGCACAAGCAAAGCCCTGCCCCCTTTTTAATTATTTATTTATTTATTATTTATTTTATTTATTTTCTATCCCGCCTTTATTATTTTTATAAATAACTCAAGGTGGCGAACATACCTAATACTCCTTCCTCCTCCTATTTTCCCCACAACAACCCTGTGAGGTGAGTTGGGCTGAGAGAGAGTGACTGGCCCAAGGTCACCCAGCTGGTTTTCGTGTCTAAGGCGGGACTACAACTCTCAGGCTCCTGGTTTGCCATTGGCTCCTTCCTAGGGCAGAGAGACAGGGACTGGCCCAAGGTCACCCAGCCGGCTTTCATGCCTAAGGTGGGACTAGAACTCTCAGTCTCCTGGTTTCTAACCCGTTGCCTTAACCACTAGACCAAACTGGCTCCTTTACATATCTTTACATATGATGCATTGCATATAAAAAGAGCCAGGGCTTTGATTGCAGAGTTGTGGCTGCCATCTCGACTTCTTTGACCTCAGCCTTACAGACACCCCATTATGTTTGTTCTTTATTTTATGGTGCTTGCCCTTGGGACTGTTTGCCATTAATTTCCACAACCATTGTGAATAATATAATACAATTCTGCCATCTCATGCAAATCCTTCAAGAATGTAGCATCTGGTAGGATCAAACTAGCCGACAGTAGGCTAGGTAAGGGCCTCCAGGAAATGCATAAGAAGAGAATTCTAGAGCTGGGAGGAACATCAAGAGAAAGGTAATTGACACCTCTGCAATATAGGAGATTCAAATCACAGCATCCTTGATAGGTGGTTTATGTAGTCAGGCATAAAAACACTGGAGAAAAGTAAGTCCTCGACTTTCTGAACCAGTCTATTCTATCATGGAATTCTACATTTGGAAGAGACCATAGGGACTGTTCCATCAAACTCCCCCCTTCTATGCAGGAATCCCAATCCAAGGTTCTGGGCTAGAAACCAGGAGTTCTAGTCCTGCTTTAGGCATGAAAGCCAGCTGGGTGACTTTGGGCCAGTCACTCTCTCTCAGCCTAGGAAGGAGCCAATGGCAAACAAGGAGACTGAGAGTTCTAGTCCCGCCTTAGGCATGAAAGCCGGCTGGGTGACCTTGGGCCAGTCCATGTCTCTCAGCCCTAGGAAGGAGCCAATGGCAAACCAGGAGACTGAGAGTTCTAGTCCCGCCTTAGGCTGGGTGACCTTGGGCCAGTCACTCTCTCTCAGCCCAACTCACCTCACAGGGTTGCTGTTGTGGGGAAAATAGGAGGAGGAAGGAGTATTAGGTATGTTTGCCGCCTTGAGTTACTTATAAAAATAATAAAGGCGGGATAGAAAATGAATGAATGAATGAATGAATGAATGAATGAATGAATGAATGAATGAATGAATTCACAACAGGTTGAAAGATCAGGCAAGTTCATCACCACCACTCTGTAGCAAATGGCTTGTACTATCAGGAGGTTTTTTGTGTTTGAAGTTCTTTATCTTCCCAATTAGTTTAGGTACTATCCTTTGGGAATAAGGGTGCCCATTTCCACAACTACATTAAAATAACTGAAAAATCGTGGTTTAACTTATCTCTTCTCCAGGATGTACTGTATGTATCCTGGTTGTCCTCCTGTTGATGTGTTCCAACAAGTATGTTATATTTTCATTATAGAAAAATGTCTGCCCCCATCCACATCACTCATGGGGGTGATGCCTTTCTCCTGCAGGTTTACCCCAGCCTCTGGTACTTAACTGCATTAACATCATTTCTAACACCTACTTGTAGAGTTCATCTCCATGCATTTGGGGCCATGAAGTCATGGATAAGTGGGATGGAACATCTGCTTCACATTTAGAAAGCTCTTGGCTCAACCCCTTCCCCAAGCAGAGCTCAAGAAGACCCATGGGAAGGGTAGCAATCCTTGCCAGTAAGTAGTTGGACCAGGGGTCTGACTCAGATTACCTCTGACTTGCTCAATCCTTATTTAATAGTACTATACTCATTCCAGCAAGCTGGAAAGCAAAACATATCAAGTCCATGTAATCTACAACAGTCCTTTGCTTGCTGGCTTGCTGAACTGTTATTAACAGATGAGTAAAAAAGAAGATATTTGTTTAAAAAAAACGTAAAATTTCAATAGATGTTAGATTATATCCTTTTCAACAAGAAATAATATTTTAGAATTGACTTTATTGCATTTACAGTATGTGGTTGGAGATGCAGTGAAATTAATGCTTTAAACCAGTGTTTCTCAACCTCAGCAACTTTAAGATTCATGGACTTCAAGTCCCAGAATTCCCAGGAAATGGAATGCTGGCCAGGGAATTCTGGGAGTTCTGGGAATTCTGGGAGTTGAAGTCCATACATCCTAAAGTTGCTGAGGTTGAGAAACACTGCTTTAAATTATCAATATATCAAAAACAAAACATACAATAAGCAAATTAAAAAAAACCAGTGAAAGGTCCGCATTATTCCTATAACCAAGCAATTGATGCTAATAATGAGGATGGATCCAGACACTTCCTGCTTGCTATAGCATGAGGAAAGTACCCCTACCATTTATTTTTCCCCTTTTGCTGATGCAAGTTGGGCAGTCAGTCCACCTGCTGTGCTTCATTCTGTCTTGCACAAAGGCCCCCATCCCAATTGGCTGCTGAGTGCACTGGTGGGCAGGACACCCAGTCCCCAGTCTCTGCTGTCAATTGCCTTTTTGCGCTGGGCTGCTGACCATGGAAAGCTGGACTGGTGTGGTTCCTTTTTTAACTGGTTCAGTATTGGGAAGGGTGAAATACAGGCCATTCAGGGGTGTGCACAGAATATGGTCAAACAAGTCAAGGTGGTGGCCATCTCTGAATTGTAAAGTATAAATTTCTAGGTGGTGGTCAATGGTTGGGGAAAGGGGAGAAAGTGCCACTAGAAAGTTTTCCCATTGTGTTTTAATTAATGCTTAGTGGTTGTTGACCTCGCTGCTTAGCAAAGGCAGTTCTGGCAGTCTCGGTTGCCATCATTAAGTGAGGACCATGCAGGTTGTTAAGCGAGGACCTCACATGACTGCGACTTCCAACTTCCTTCTGGCTTCCCCATTGACTTTGCTTGTGGGAAGCTGGCAGGGAACATTGGAAATCGTGATCACATGACTGCGGGGATGCTGCAACAGCCAGAACTCCAAGGACCTTTCGTAACTGCCACTCGTTCAGCGCCGTCATAAGTTTGAACAGTTGCTGAACAAGTGGTCGTTAACGAGGACCACCTGTACTGTCACTATCTAATGAAGATCCTTTGTTTGCCTTTGTATTTCAATATTCTAACAGTGAAAATATATTTTGAAGAAAGATGGCGAGTATGACAGTGCAATTGAAGCTCCGCCTGTTTTTTACGTGCAATATAGCCACCTCTGTTTTTTTTTTTACTATTCCCTGCGGACACTCCATTTTCTTAGGGTTTTTCCCCTTTTAATTGGGTGAAATTGCCAAGTTTCCCCTTTTAGCCCAAATGACCAGAAGAATTGGGCCTCAAAAGTCAGACCATGGAAGGGAAAGTAATTGGCCCTTGCTTTTTTGGCATGCGTGGAAGAGGAAAGGAAGTCCACCAATCTTTATTAAACTTTATTAAAACTTTATTAAACTTTGTTAAAAGGCATAAGCTCAGCTCATGAAACTCCTCCTGATTTTAAGTCCAGCTTAAAAACTCTTTTCTCTGGGCTGCATTGTAGCTGTCATTCAAATATGACAGAGATATTGAAATCACTAGGGAGGGAAAAAATAAAGTAGCCTATCCTTTGGATAAAACAATTGTTACTCCTATGCGTATTGAGGTCCCTTGCCTAGGTACACTGATCCCAGGCTGATTTTCTTTTCATGAAGAAAAGGCAGCCATGCAAAAGAGACATTGCTGTGAGAGGCACAGAAAAGCTCTAGGCTGAAAACCATGTGTTATTGTTTCTCCTTGATAAGTGCTTCAAGAGTGGATGGGTGGAGGATAGAAATTTATTTTTATATTGGAAGGGAGGGAGGGAGTGTACTTTGATAGAATATTTATTTTCTAAAGATGGGGAAATGGATGGAGAAATGTTAAGAAACTAAAACACTGGAGTAGTATCTGGTTTTGTGTGAAGAATGAATGTTTGTCAAGAAGTGAAAATGTTTGTGTGTGTGTGTGTGTATCAGAATGCTTCTGCTGATTTTGTTATATGGAAGTGCCATAGAAATTATCATTTTCCAGTATATCATAAATTGTGAATAATGACTATATGATTTTGTTTTAAAAGCTTGAAAATCACTATGAAGCTGTAAGCAGAGCTTAAAGGCCAGGAACCATGATCAGCACAGTATAAATCATAAAATGAAATTGTGAACTGCAGAAGGAACCTTTTTAAAAGGAAGCACTTTGTGAATTAGAATTCCTGATGCCATTTGTGAACCACCAAAGATGGCACTGATGTCCTTTAACCCAGGTGGCAGATTGAGGATTAGCAGGATTATGGCATAGGGCCAGGTTACCTGAGGGACCGTCTCATCCCCAGAACATCGACCCATCCCACCCGATCAGCCAGAGAGGGCTTGCTGCGGACCCCATCGATTAAAGAGTTCCATCTAGCGGGGTCCAGGAGGCGGGCCTTCTCTGCAGTAGCGCCCGCCCTTTGGAACATCTTGCCCCCGGAGCTGAGGCGGGTTTCCTCGCTCCTGACCTTCCGAAAAGACTTAAAGACCTGGTTCTGCCAGCTTGCCTGGGAGGGAAATGCCAACAGTTCCTCTTGGGGATGGCTGGTCCCATGAAACCCCTCCAGTATTACCATCTTTAACATATTTTACGCTTGGATTTTATATTATTTATTAATATTGTAAATTTCTATTTATATTTTTCACTATGTTTTATTGTGAACCGCCCAGGGTCCCCCGATGGGGGAGATGGGTGGTAATACAAATTTAAATAAATAAATAAATAAATAAATTAGGACCATTTTGTATGTTACCTATCTTTGTGGTGATTGAGAAAAATCCAAGCAGCATCCCAGAAAAGAGAAAATGGCCTGGTTTCAATGATTTACAAATATGTTTTCTAAAACAATAATACTCCCCAGAAAATTTATTTCATTGTAATCTTTTGCCAAGTGGAAGACTCTACAAGATAAATGATTACCAACCTTTTTTTCTTGTTTCCATATTAAACAGAATGGGCAAATTCCATCTCTGTTGCACAACCAAACTGTTGGTAGTTTAATAATTTTGTAAGGAAAATCAGCACAACCTGTTCTTTGATTCTTGCAATAGTAAATATATCTCAGTTCCCAAAAGGTCTGACGTCTTTGCTCTTATAGAATGAATATGGTATGGCTGGTCAAATTGCAAAGGAAAGCTTTCCAGCAGTTCAACCAGCTTAGAAATTATTTATATAAAAGTATCTATTATCCTTGCAATCATTCCAAATATATCGCCAAAGTATGTCCAAATTTATACTTTTTATCTAGGGAAAGTATATTTCAAAAATGGGAGATGCTCAACTTTTGAAGTTGACTCCAAAGATTAGACAGTCTGTCTACCTGCTGGCTGGGGAATTCTGGGAGTTGAAGTCCACACATCTTAGAGTTGCTAAGGTTGAGAAACACTGCTCTAATCTATTCTACCAAGCTTAGATTCCCCCATGTAGCATGGTTGTAACTAATCTAGTTTGGTCTAGTGGTTAAGGTGCTGGGCTAGAAACCAGGAGTCTGTGAGTTCTATTGTGCTTTTTAAAAATGTGTATGAGAAGGATATCTTCCATTTCTTCATCCCATTTTCTCCAGGTTGGGCTGAGAGATAGGAACTGGCCCCCAATCACCCAGGAAGTTAACAAGAGTCCCGAACCTGGTTTCTCTGATCTTAATCCATATTATCTCCTTTGGGGGAGATGGGTGGTGGTGAAATTTGATAAATAAATAAATAAATAAATAAATATTCTTTACCACTACACAACAAAAAAGCATTAGATCTCCACTAGGGTCAACACAGCTAATTTGTTTAGAAAGTGCAAAGGTCTCACCGCAAACCCTAATTCTTCCTCCAGTGGCCTAAACCACATTGCAGTTGTGCCCAGTACTGGAAATAAACCTATGGTGCCTAGTTGCAAAATGGTTGCTGGCCCCTGCAGATACCATGGATTTAGAAACCACAATGGCTGGGTTCGTAAGCAGAAGGTGATATTTGGCTTAGCGCAATGTGTGAATCCAACCACATATAGCAATTTTGGTTTTTAAAAGATCTTCAATTGCAAAGCCAGCTTCCTTTGCTCTAAGGCCATCGGGCTGTCTTCTTCCTTGTCTAGAGCAAAATGAAGTTTCTCCTCCGCTTGCAGGAATTAAGAGTTCACATTGGGGCTGAGGATGGAAATCTTAAGCAGGCACTCAAGGGAAGCTGTGGTTTGCATCTACTGTTGCAGGAAAACTCTGAAGTTGCCACAGAAGAAGAAAACTTCCAAAGAGGAAACTTAACCTACTTTGGGCAGGTGGAACAGAGAGATGTCATTTTCCCCTATTAAGGTTTTGTTCCAAAGAAGTCTGAAATAAGCATATATTCCCTCACAACACCTCCATGCTGGCTGATAGATGCAGGAGAATATAACAAACATCCCCAACCTGGGGCCCTGTAGATATCTTAGGATTCCCATCATTTCCTCCTTTCCAGCCCACACCTCTACAAGTTGAGTTCGATAGACATGATGGGAATTGTAGTTCAACCCACCTGGAAAGGGCCAGATTCAGGAAGACTGCCCAATGTTAGAGTTCTGCAATGTGCTCTATGCGTAGCTAACTTAATTAGCTAAGATTGGCTAACTAATTGCTGGGGGTGGCGACAGCCGACAGGAAGCTCTGGCGTGGGCTGGCCCATGAAGTCACGAAGAGTCGGAAGCGACTGAACGAATAAACAACAAAAGCTAACTCTCTCATCTGCAGAAAAAGCCATCTTGAAGATGTTCCTGCTTTTAGAAACTAGTCAGACATGGAGGAGAGGACCTCCTGTTGTATCACTCCCAAGCAATGGAGCACGTGTCCTCCAAAGTTGGACTTATCTCAGTCTTTTAACATCTTTAGAAAATGACCAAGCTTTTGCACTATTTTTAACGTACATATTTTCTTTTTCAATCCCTTATTTTACTTCTTGATGTTTCTGTTGGATGAATGGGAAAAGTAGGCAAGAGACACAGAGACGGAGAACATAAGATAAATGTAATTAAGTAGCTCCCAATTTGTTGTTGTTCAGTCGTTTAGTCGTGTCCGACTCTTCGTGACCTCGTGGACCATAGCACGCCAGGCCTTCCTGTCCTCCACTGTCTCTCGGAGTTTACTCAAATTCATGTTCATTACATCGGTGATGCTATCCAACCATCTCATCCTCTGCCGTCCCCTTCTCCTTTTGCCCTCAGTCTTTCCCAGCATCAGGGTCTTTTCCAGTGAGTCCTCTCTTCGCATTAGGTGGCCAAAGTATTTGAGCTTCAGCTTCAGCATCTGTCCTTCCAATGAGCAGTCAGGGTTGATTTCCTTTAGGATTGACTGGTTTGACCTCCTTGCAGTCCAAGGGACTCTTAAGAGTCTTCTCCAGCACCACAGCTTGAAAGCATCAATTCTTCGGCGCTCAGCCTTCCTTATGGTCCAGCTCTCACAGCCATACATTACTACTGGAAAAACCATAGCTTTAACTATACGGACCTTTGTCGGCAAGGTGATGTCTCTGCTTTTTAATATGCTGTCTAGGTTTGCCATAGCTTTCCTCCCAAGGAGCAAGCGTCTTTTAATTTCATGGCTGCAGTCACTGTCTGCGGTGATCTTGGAGCCCAAGAAAATAAAATCTGTCGCTGCTTCCATTTCTTCCCCTTCTATTTGCCAGGAAGTGATGGGACCAGATGCCATGATCTGGGTTTTTTTAATGTTGAGTTTCAAGCCAGCTTTTGCACTTTCCTCTTTCACCCTCATCAAGAGGCTCTTTAGTTCCTCTTCACTTTCTGCCATTAGGGTGGTATCGTCTGCATATCTGAGGTTGTTGATATTTTTCCTGGCAATCTTAACTCCGGCTTGTGATTCATCCAGCCCGGCATTTCTCATGATGTACTCTGCATATAAGTTAAATAAGCAGGGTGATAATATACAGCCTTGTCGTACTCCTTCCCCAATTTTGAACCAGTCGGTTGTTCCATGTCCGGTTCTAACAGTTGCTTCTTGACCCGCATACAGGTTTCTCAGGAGACAGGTAAAGTGGTCTGGTACTCCCATCTCTTTAAGACTTTGCCACAGTTTGTTGTGATCCACACAATCAAAGGCTTTAGCGTAGTCAATGAAGCAGAAGTAGATGTTTTTCTGGAACTCTCTTGCTTTTTCCATGATCCAGCGAATGTTGGCAATCTGATCTCTAGTTCCTCTGCCTCTTCGAAACCCAGCTTGCACTTCTGGTAGTTCTCGGTTCACATGCTGCTGAAGCCTAGCTTGTAGGATTTTGAGCATAACCTTGCTGGCATGTGAAATGAGCGCAATTGTACGGCAATTTTATGAGCTCCCAATTACCTGTCAGGAATGACTACAATTCAATGAGAATCTTCAGCCTGTAAAGGGTTGCACTTTTGGAGACTGGAGGACCAACCAGGCCAGCCTTCCCCATCCTGGTGCCCCTGTTGACTAAAGACTAAAGGGGTTCCTCAGACAGGAGCTCTGAGTTTTGCTTCTCCTTTTCACGATTGCAACCTGCTTGTACAATATGTACATCTGGCTTTTGCTCAAGTTCAGACAATTCTGATGGCACGAAGGAGGAATGTTAACTGCTTGCTCATTGGCTGTCAGAAGACAGGAGGAGAGCAGAGCAGCAGAAGAAAGGAGCAGGTGACATTACTGGTGACAAGATAGACTCCCCAAGGGACAGAATATTAAAGGTGGCTTTCCCAAGAACCCTCCTATATCTAGAGTCAGTGCTGCTAATGATTAGCGATGAGGGAGAAGTTTGGGTCGTTTGCATTGAATTTGAACTTATTTAATGAATAATAAAAACGTAGCTGTCGTTTGAAATTTGCACTTTTCCAAATTTGCCATTTGATGATAGATCCATTAGGGGAACTCTGTATAAAAGTGCACATGTTCATGAAAATCATGTATTGTATGCATTAGAATAAGGAAAGTGTTGGCAAAATTATAAATAAATGGGCAAATATTGGGGGAAATGTGCACCAAAATGCGTATAAATAGAAAATTCAGGCTCAACATTGCAGGTTTGACAAATTTACAGATATGAGAAAGTGAGGAACTGAACAGGACAGGTTCACAAAAATGAAAAAAGGGGTAAAACCGAAACTGATACATTAATTGCAAATGAGATTGCAAACAAAAATCCATATGTTTGGGAAATACAACCCAATACACCTACAAATCATTAGCATAACTTTCCAGTTCAACAAGCAAGTTTGAGAAATGTGCAGAACTGACAAATGGAGCAAAACCCAAAAGGACATTCCTCACCCATCCCTACTGACAAATGGCCCAAATGACTACATGTGAAATAGCCAGGCCACATCCCCACCCCCACCCCATGATTTCATCACCAATTAGATGAATATGTTGTTCCCAGCACTTCTCCTCCTTTATGGCACTGGCCTTCAGAGAACTGCCCAACTCTCCTTAGGTCTCTAATGTGAATATCACCTTTGTACTGATTGCCTTGTTGTCAGTCTTATGTTTTTTACTCCTTAAATGCTTCCCTTCTCAAGGAGAGCATGTGTGTTTTTATGCATAAAGATGGCTCTCCATCAAGGCACACTATACAAGAGGCAACGCAGGGAAGAATTTCAAGTATGTTATATTTGCTGGCCAGAAGAATTCAAGCTGGACCATTTCCAAGTGCCTCCAGAGCAATAAGTAGAGGCATTATGAATTCATGGTATTATAATAATGGGATCGGAGGTGGGGGATTTGTGATCTTACAACTGATGGTCTGTCCTTCTCTTGGCAAAATACACTCTTCTTTGGAAGAACAACCTACTTTGCGCTCTCAAAACCCAACAAGTAGAGGTGAGAAATTCATCTTTTGGTATGATGGGAAATGTGTACCTTGTGGAGTCCTTGGTGCTCTCTGAGCCTTGTTGTTTCCTTGCAGACGTTTCAGTGTACCTTACTTGTATAAAATTAATGTCAGGCAGAGAAAATACCATGCATTTTGTCCCACCAGTTCTCATTCAATTTGATGAAAGAGAATTTCCTTGAGAAACTCTTTAAAAGTGGAAAAGAAACTTCAGAGAAATTTTTAAGGGTGAAATTTGTGATTCTTGCTTTTTAATGAGGAGATGTGGCTCTCCTGCTTTTCATTGTGTCCTTCTCTTTCTAGTAGTCTGCAGCCTCCATGGTTTATGTTAGATTCCAAGGGAAGATGTTGGGAGGGAATCCTTCCCATGAATCCTTTCCAGGAACAGTGCTGCCATTAGTAGTTGGGGGGGCGGGGGCGGTGTCAGGGTGCCAAAGTCTGCAAGATGGTGGGTATATCACAATCCAAACCCTACCTCTTTTGTACGATAGCTCCAACATTAGGATTATTTTAAAACAAACCCATAGCTTATTCCTGATTGCATTAGGAAGCCAGTTTGGTCTAGTGGTTAAGGTGCTGGGTTAGAATCCAGGAGACTGAGAGTTCTAGTCCTGCCTTAGGCATGAAAGCCGGCTGGGTGACCTTGGGCCAGTCCCTGTCTCTCAGCCCTAGGAAGGAGCCAATGGCAAACCAGGAGACAGTGAGTTCTAGTCCCGCCTCAGGCATGAAAGCCGGCTGGGTGACCTTGGGCCAGTCCCTGTCTCTCAGCCCTCGGAAGGAGCCAATGGCAAACCAGGAGACTGAGAGTTCTAGTCCCGCTTTAGGCATGAAAGCCGGCTGGGTAACTTGGGCCAGTCACTCCCTCTCAGCCCAACTCACCTCACAGGGTTGTTGTTATGGGGAAAATAGGAGGAGGAAGGAGTATTAGGTATGTTTGCCACCTTGAGTTATTTATAAAAATAATAAAGGCAGGATAAAAAAGCCTGGAGAAATTGGACAAGGAGAAGTTTTTCACCCTCTCCCCAAGCACCAGAACCAGGGGACATCCAATGAAACCGACTAAATATAAAGTTAGAGCAGATAAAAGGAAGCACTTCTTCACACAGTGCATCACTAACCTGTGTCATGCATTCCCACAAGATGTGGTGCTGGCCACTAACTTGAATGCCTTTAAAAGGGTATTGGACAAATTCATGGAGGGCAAACTTATGGAGGGCGAGTAGCCTTGAAGGCCCAATGTTACCTCTAGACTGAAAGCTGTCTACATTGGGTTAAGAGAAGCCTTGGTTTGATCTAGCAGAGCTGTTCTTATGTTCTTAAGAGCCTGCACATTTTTCACAAGAAAATGAAACGGGGAAGTAAACAAAGAAACACAACAAGAAACACACAAGGTGTTAAACACGTGCTGTATTTGAACATCCTTACAAAATAAGTAGAATTACAATGCATGTTTCCATTTGTAGCCAAGGTTGATAAATATTTACAAGATCCGATGTGGCAAAATTTGCTGTGATACATTTCAAACCAGGTGGGCTTCAGGGAACAGCTCGATAAATCAAACGCTTACAAATAAAGGAAATAGATTTAATGAAATAGAGAGAGGTTTATCGTGGGTAGGGAGGTGGCGTGTTTCATTCTAATGCAGTACTGAGTTCATATGCCAGGGAAAAAATGAATTTCCCATCCATCTCCCTGCACAGGGTTACATTATATGTGGAAGTTCAGCCTGGGATTTGAACAGTGCAAGAGACAAGATGGATTTAGAGTACAAAAACCAACCCCGAGGACTCAGCATGCTGGCTTGTCTGTTGTTTGGTTTTTGAAGAAGCATAATTCCGCAGCCTGTATAAATTAAATGGAACAAACGTACAGTATATTACCGTTTTCTCCCAAGTTTATTCTGCTAGCTCTACAGAAAGGCAAGCCACTAATACAGCATCCTGAAACATTTCCTGCAGGAATTCCTCTCCTTTCTGAGATGACACAACCAGGACTAGAAACATAACTCTTTAGAAAGAAAAACCAATTCTGCTGCATATCCACCTGCATAAAAATAGGGGCAGCTGAATATTTTTCAGCTGCAAACTAAGCTTTCCTTCCTTGTTGCTTTTGCTTCTTACATGTACATATAGACTCTGCACTGAATTCTGGTTTTCTTTTCCTGTATAAATTTCCCCCATAATTTATGCAGACCTCTGCTTTCATTTGAGTCCAGTTTTTACAAGCTGTCTTTAAAAGGGTTGTACATAGTTTGAAGAGCTAAAAAACAACTTTGGGAAAAGAATTTATCCCTGAAAAGGTCAGCCAATCAGAAGCGTACGAAGGAAGGTCCTGTTCCAAGTAGGAGAGGTGGTTTTGCCAATGACACAGGGGCCAACCAATCAGGGCCTTGCACCAGCCTGCCCCAAGAAGGAGAAAGATAACCTTGTCATTGACAGAAGGGCCAACCAATCAACACTGCGCACAGCCCTTTTCCAACTACGGGACTTTCCAGCTGGCAAAGTGTTTTGCAAATTCAATAAAGATTAAAAAACAGAAGAACAGGATTCCCCTAAGGTTAACTGGAGGGGGGTGGGGGCGGAGGAGTAAGGTGACCCATATCACCAAAATATGTGTTTCAATACTGTAGTGGGCTTATTGCTAACATGGCCCTTGGAGAAAGCTAATGCACATCCAGACTTCATATTATAATAGGCCCTTAAAACAGAAAGCAGACCTAGAGAAAGTAATTACAGTACATTCTAGCTTTAAAAAAAGTATTCAGGGTTCACTCAATTTAGCCAAGGATTCATAATTTTTTGACCACTGCTTTCAGAAGAATAACAGCTGAAGTTCTTTCTTCCTCTTGTCTTTTGCTTTTCAAGCACTACACTTTTGCTTCCCATTTCTACCACTCCTTGGTTCTTTTGGGAATTCAGAAGAGGAAGAAGAAGAGGAGGAGGAGGAGGAAGAGGAAGAGGAGGAGAAGGAGAAGGAGGAGAAGGAGAAGGAGAAGGAGAAGGAGGAGAAGGAGAAGGAGAAGGAGAAGGAGAAGGAGAAGGAGAAGGAGAAGGAGAAGGAGAAGGAGAAGGAGAAGGAGAAGGAGAAGGAGAAGGAGAAGGAGAAGGAGAAGGAGAAGGAGGACCACCACCATAAGAAATCTCTAATCACAGGGGAAGGGGAAGGGGAAATGATGAAAAGTGTGTCATAGGCTGACCATACGTCCCGTTTTGAACAGGACAGTCCTGTTTTTTTTAACATTTCCGGACCGGACCGTCGTTTAATATTTATTTTTATTATTTATTATTTTATTAAATTTATATTACCGCCCATCTCCCCCAGCGGGGGAGACTTTTAATATAAAAGTCAAATTTGTCCCGTTTTTTAAAAAACCTGTCAGGAACTAGCCTGTCTGTGCTGCCAGGCCAGCTGCCGCCATGCCAGACTCCGAGCCAGAGGAAGAGGAACCGAGAGCCGGAAGTAGCTGGAGCGGCGCGAAAGAGCCAGAGCAGCTGATTGGAGGGAACCCGGAAGAGGAATCGTCTCCACCTATCAGCGCGCGGCAAAGGAGGTGGGAGAGGCGGGCCGAGCAGTGCGAGGCCTGATTGGCCCCCGCACACAGTCGGCAGGGAATTCAAAAGATAAAAGGCCAGCACAGCCAGCACGTAAGTTTACATAAGTTTAACCCCATCCTGTTTTTGCCATCCCAATGTCCCGTTTTTGTCTCAAGGAAATATGGTCAGCCTAGTGTGTCATAACATCCCAAAGTAAATTAATCCCTTATATACTGGTGACTGATGTCACAAAACACATCCAAAAGGGCAGAGCTTGCACTGTGATGTCACAACCCATTATTTGCTGTTTTGGCATCACCAGGGTTAAGGATGGATGCCTGTGGCTCCCTCCAGTTATCCTACTATCAGACCTAGACAACGCTGTGCTTCATGAATGTGAGAGCCAGCCCATCAGCATCTCCATTAGTGAATGATGGCCCATCCTAAAACAGGCTGCAAAAGGGAGATGCAGATAATTTGCGTCAGCCCCAACCCTTTTATGTGGTGCTCTTGCTTATCCTAAGGCGAAAAGTAAGCAAAAGTACAGGATCTGTGCCGTGGCATGGACAGTGCTTATTGCCAAACACTAACTGGGTTGAGCCCCCTGTCTACTCCTTCACCCTGGCATTTCTAAAAACAGAACTGTGCCCATAGAGCAGTTAGGCATATGCTTTCCACCAACACCACCCCTTCCCTGCCCCTCCCCAGCAAGCTGCTGAAGCCTTTCTGGGACATAGCTTGGGTCTATCCATCTCTACACTGTTGGTAGTTGCCCGTGATCCAGAAACAAATCTGTGCGTATTTGAGGGGTGTGATACGAACGGCCACATTGTAATCCTGGGGGGAACCGTTGGTGTCCACCCACTGGTGCCCTGAAAATATCCCAATAATTTTACGCTCCCATTTGTGATTCTGTCTCTTCCACATCCTCACGTATACTCCAGAACCACTGGCCCCCGGCTGGGCGTCACACTGCTGATACAAGAGATCGTAGGTTTCATCTTTGACATCGCAGAACCGGTAAACCAAGTTTCCAGGCCGATCATTGTCATAGCCCGAGAAATGAATTCTTCCTCTGGGCAGCTGACTTGCTGTTGGACTCACCCCTATTTTCATGAACTTTCGCTTATGTGGCTTCTTGAGCTCCATCAGGGCATAGTCATAGTCCATGCCAATGTCATTGGCATTCCCTTTTATCCAACCTTTGGGAACATGTGTCCGTTTCACCCGAATCCACTGGAATTTCATTTTCTCAGGCTCGAGGGAGCTACTGTTGTTGGTGCTTTTGATGCCATCTTTCAGCTTGGGTCTCAGGAACCCAACCCGTAGCTTCTTGGCTCCCTTGACGTAACTTTTGCCATCATGGATGCAATGAGCAGCCGTCAGGACATGTTTTTCAGCCACTAACGTTCCGGTGCATCCTGTGGACAACTTCACGGAAGTAGAAAAAGGGTAATTCAGCAAGAAGTCCTTGCCAAAAATACTAAACCTCGTGTCATAGCCGTAAATTTGCCTCTTTGTCCGCGATCGGCTCTGTCCCCCTGCACTGACCCTGTTAACGATGTAGATGCCAACTTCTGTCTCGGTGCGGGAACCATTCGAGTACAACGTCTCATAGGACAAATAATCTTTCACTTCTTCATACGTTGGGAGCGGGGAACGTTTGTGGCAAGACAGACCACACGAAGAGACCACTTCCAGTTTGGCTTCTGCATCAAAGTGTGGTTTGTCCAAATGAATTGTTAATTGGGGCAGAACAATGGGCACCTTGTAGTTTGGCCAAGTTGGCTTCCCATGAGAATGTGAGGGTGCAGCTCCTTTTACTGTCCACAGGAGTAGGAGAAAGACTGGCAATGCCACCATGGTGAGCAACGATCTGGATAAAAAGAAGAGAAGTCTTACAATTAATGGACAAAGAATCAACAGACCATTATACCTGAAGAAACAAAGCTCTTGGGGAACTAGCTACAGAACAGATCTGTACTGGCTTTTTACCACTTTAGTTATTACTAATCTGGAACTGTAATTTAATAAAGGTAGAGACTTTAAATTCAAGGACTCGAGGAAGTGATCATCAATCTAGTTTAAATTCAAGGTGATAGCTGTGGTCACAGTTATTTTCTAATCCTGGATCAGTTTCTAAGCCAGGAGTGGGAAGTTATAGCCTTCCAGGTCAGGAGCATCTGCAGGTGGAAGTAAAAAAAAAGTCAACTTTGCAAATGTACAACTAAAAGCCACACCTCTTTTCTACATGTGTTGCATGCGATACACATAAAAAAGGGGTGGAGCTTTGATCACATGGTTGTGGCCACCCTCTTTTTTGATACCTCCTGTGGAGACACCTGTTCCAAGTGTTGCTGAAAATCAGCACCTTGCAGACACAACTTCTCTGGCCAGTTGTGAAAGATGATGGGTGATACATCTAGAAGGCCACAAGTTCTCCAGCTGTGCTGTAATGCAATTCCCACATCGTCCCATAAAGAAGATTGTTGGATATAAATATGTGAGAAGTCATTCCAATGCAACTGGAAAAATACAGGTTTCCCAAAGACAATCTGGAGACTCGCTCTTTCTCATCCTCAGTTCCATTTGTAAAGTGAAAAAACTGCTGTAATAATCATGCAAGAGATGATGCTTCAGAACTGATTTCATTTTATTGGGAGAGATGAGGTGTCCAGAAAGGGCTTGTTATTTGTGGATGCTGTCAGTCCTTGACAGTGACTGCATGTTCTTTCCAACCAACTGTGATACTGTAAACACACAAACACACTAAAGAGCATGTAACTTCAATGTATTTTTTACTTAATCCAGTGGAATGTGATTCTATGTTTCTGAACTGTATTTACTACATTCTACCCTCACCTAGCTGAGCTGAGCTGAGCTGATCTTCAAAAGCTAAGTAGGGCTGGGCCTGGTTCGTACTTGGATGGACACCACCAGGAAACCCCAGCCTTATAGACTAGAATGGAAGTTTACAGTAAAAGAAAATCACAGAAGGAGAAAATGGCAAAAACACTTCCAAAGTGTTACCAAGAAAACCAGATGGGTGTGTCCATGAAGTCACCAGGAGTCAAATTTGGCTCAAAGAACACTTTCGCTTTTTTATGCTTTCCCACCCAATGGAAGGTTGGAAAGCAATTACGTAAAGGTGCTCAGGAATCTGTTTGTCCAGGATAACTCTCCATAACCTGAACAGAACAGAAACAAATTTGGTAGGGTGGGAAACATCAGCCAAAGAAAGACTGAGTTAAAAAATGGACGGCATCTGGCATGGGCCCACCAGGAAAAATGTTCCAGAAAAAATTCTCCCAAGGCATCCTGATGTAAGGGCGAGGCAGCGGGTAGCAGCTTGGAACAGGGTTCATGGCACCATTTGGAGCCCCCCCCTTCTCCCTTTTGATCACATGGCCCGGAGTGGAGCATAGGCACTCCCCTATGCTTTCCAAAGATCAAGTATACACAAACACAGAGATGCAGCATGAGTTGAAAGCAGAAGGACACACCCACATAGGCATAAAACGTGTTCCTTCATTCCACAGAAGGAAGTACAGATGCCTCCTACGTCAGCTGCTAGTAAAAGGGTTGGAAACCATTCCAAACCATCCTCTGCAAGCTTTCCCTACCTTGCATAGCTGACACTCTGCTCCAGCTCATCAGGGCATAACACATTCCACCACCACCCCACCTCCCAACCCAAAAAATATGCTTTAATCGAAGCAACATTCAAAACTGAAAAACATTTTTGACATAGCAATGTATTTCAACAGATATCTGTAAATGTTTTGGAAAATTCACAGATAGGGAAGGGTAAAAGAAGTTTATCTGAAAGTAGCACTCTGTAGCATAATAATCCACAGAATATACAGTAGTTGTGGGTGGTGTTTCATATAATTCTTGCAGAGGGATAAAAGACAAGGAAACAGGTCAGTAAATTATTAATACTCAAAAGTCTGAGATGGACTCTACCACGCTTAAGGCAATGTTTAAAAAATTTTTTGCAAGCCCCCCCCCCCACAATTAAATTGCTCACAACCCCCCTTGGGGAGTCTCGACCCACAATTTGAGAACCTCTGCACTACCATGTTGCTGGTTTCAACAGGCCCTAAAAACATCATGAAGCCCAAACCGGCTCCCCACATTTCTCCTCATCATGGAAAAAAATCAAAGCCACATTGTCCAAAGCAGTCTGGATGCACAAGAGGAAAGAAAGCGGTTTGGTAGCAGAGAACAAAAAGCATGAAAACAGCATGGAGGAGAGGGGAAAAAATGAAAAATTTATTTGAAACTAAGCCAGGCAGCTAAAGCACCACAGGCATCAGAATCCCCGCTGCAAAGAGGGAGGAAAACTCGCCCACTCCTGGTCAGGATTACTCAAACAAACCATAGCTATTAGATGCATCTTATGCATATTTAAACCCAGCTGGGGTTAAATCAATAATAGTCGGAGCAGCTTAGCTTCATTCTTGAAATGCCGCAAATGAACGGAATATACCGCCGGCCCTGGTGATGGGCGAGGGAGGGAAGAATTGAGTGTACCAGTTGGGGTGGGGTGGGGTGTATAAATCCTGTAATTGGTTTTATACAATAGGATGACTTTTCTCCAGCTCCATTCTGCCTTACCCCAGGTTCTACCACATGTTGCTCTTGTTTGATGGCTGGGGTGGCTGGGTGTAGGCACTGGAAATGCCTAGAACAGAGATGGGCAAACGTTTTGCACCTATAGTCCCATTTACAGAACTCTGGAGGATTTGCAGAAGATATTTCCAGAAGAGATGGAGCCACCTTTTCCAGCTTCTTAGAGGAAACTAGGAGTTTGGAGAGATCGTTGCAAAGCAAATCAAACCAGTGCCAAATGTTGATACTGCACCAAGAACGAGTGCAGTTCGCTTGCCTTTTATTCCATCCTGGTCTTCTTCCCAGAATCTCAGAAATTGCTGCAGTATGGTCCTCAGAATAAATCAGAAAGGTAGGCTCAATCGAAGGATAGCAGCAGACAAGGTCATTTGCTAATCTTAGTGTGTTGAACCTGTTCTCATTGAACAAAATGAAATAAAACTGGTTTCTACTTCACATTGAGAAAAGGAGTGAGGGTCCGCTGTAGGAACACCTAAACCTTCTGATCCAAGGAAGGCTTGGCAAACAGGCTAGGCAAAGAACCAAGAAAGACAACCAAGAGGAGTGTAATATTTTATGCAATGCCATAGTTTTAATTTTAATGTAATTTTTGGATATTGCTGCAAAAAATGTGGCTTGCTCCAGAGCTGTCTGCAGAATTGGAGGCATTCTTCGAAATGACAGCAGGATCATGCCTTTGCAATGGAAGCTCCACCCGTTTTCAGTGTGCATGACATCACGCCACACGAACAAAAGGGGTGGAGTTTGCATCGAAAAGACACCTTGCTGCTTTAATCATTGGCCTCCCCTTGGCCCTGCCTGCCGATACCTCTGGTTTGCTCCAATATTTCCTGGGGTTATGATAAAAGTTGTTATGATTATTTCTGCATTGCCCCAGGCATCTCCTTGATGGAGAATGCAATTTACAGGGTGAATCAATACTTAAATATCAGCCAGCTAATGTTGGGTAAGTGCCTAAAACAATGAGAGATTTTGTCTTCCTTCTTAGAAAATTAGCACCCCCCTAGCTTCTTTTTGTATTGATTATCATTTCTGATGTTTAGTTGTGAGTGCCAATGCTTATGAAGTAGACAAAACAGGGATACCCACAGTCCAGGGAGGGTGCTATTAGCATACTTCAGGACTCACCACCACCAAGCAGGGGTTCTCAAACTGTGGGTCAGGAGCAACCCAGAGTGGAAAGGTCATAAAATCAAAGCTCTACATTAACTCATTTGTCATTTGGGTGTTATGATACAGCAAGCTTTGAGAACCCACACCCTAAAAGCAGGACCTTACTACAAGTCAATGAAGGCTCAGAGGAAGGGTTCAGAAGATGGGTGCGTGTAACAGAACTGAGTTTTATGGAGGGCACCACAAACCAGCAGAAGGAGCAAAGAGGAATTCTCTATACTACGATATTTTGTTGGAACAGTTCTTTTTTAATGGCATATGTCCTTTGATAGGAGTCAGCACCCTGGTGCTCTCCTGATGCTTTGGACTACGGTTCCCATAATCCCTTGGCACTGGCCACTGAGGCTGGGGGGATGAGAACTGAAAGCCAAAATATTTGGAAGATACTAGGTTGCTTGGTCCTGGTTTATATATTTCCCTGGGACACTGTTCCTGAGCCACACGGAATATTTAACAATATTCAGTACAGCAGTAGGTAGCCAGGGAATGTTGTCTTCACAGCTATACCTACATTTGGGTGAAATACAAACAGCATTTTTAATTCTCAGAAATATAGCATGGAGGTGGCCACAGGCTCTTTCTTCAAGCGTGTGTGTGTGTGTGTTTCAAATTGTACATACTGTATCTCTGTCTGTCTGTCTGTCTGTCTGTCTGTCTGTCTGTCTGTCTATCTATCTATCAATCATCTAATCTATCTATCTATCTATCTATCTATCTATCTATCTATCTATCAATCATATATCAATCATCTAACTTATCCATCCATCCATCCATCCATCCATCCATCCATCCATCCATCTCAATCATTCCATGAATCACTTTTCAATAAAGATTCGTTCCTGTTTTTTTTAAAAGTCATTATTTAGGAGGTGTATTTCCAAACCCACTCATTGGATAGAATTCCTAGGATGGAAAGGGGTGTGAAAACCATAATCTCCATTACAGCTTCCAATGAAGGTACTTTTTCCATGGAACATGGTTAACAGTAGAGGGGGAAATGGATGGAGGGGAGACGAAAAAGAAATTCCTAAAACAAATGGCAGAAGGCAAACCTACCCCAACTCTCTTCCACCTTTGCCAAAAGAGCCAAACCTTTTCCACGGCTGGTTAAGGCTTCAATCAAGGTTGCTGAATGGCCCTTTCTAAAACCCGGGAGGCATTTTTAAAAACACAGGCTGTATCTATTACAACCAATCCCTAGGGATGGTGCTGAAAGGCTGCAATAGGCCCGTTGATCCCTTTTGCCCAAATCCCTGCTAATTTGAGGGTTAGGAGGGGAGACGTGCTGGAAAAAACCACAGCAGTCTGGAAGTGTCTAAACTAGGCGACCGGCCAGCACATACAGTAGTCACATAGCAGATACTGTATACTGGGCTCAACTGCACCCACATACGCAAACGTAATAGGATCATGATGTTATTTGGTTACCAGCTGGCAGGGCAACTTGAAGAATGCCTTATTCTGGCTTGTCTTCCTTCCCCCCTCCATCCCTTTGAAAAACAGCTTGGAAAAGAATTTGTTACGATGGCTGGAAACCTTTAAAGACAGAGAAACCAACCTTCAAGTTTTATGAGGCGCGTGACAGTGATGTGTGCTTGTCACTGGCGGGGAGCAATAATTTGGGAGGGCTGCTTTTGGATAGCTTGGTGGGTATTTTTAAAAATAAAATAGGAGTCATAAACCTCCCCGTGGCTTCATACACCGAGTTGCACCTTTATTTCATAGGAAACTTTTGGGGGGTGGGTGACATTCAGTAGCACAATCTGGGGGAGAGCAAGAATGGGGTTGGGGGTCCACATGAAGCCATCAACTGTCCATCTTTTGTGGAATCCACTGATCTTACCCTTCCTCTCAGACTCAGCTTTTCCCAATGCACGTTATTCTTTTTTTTTTTTAGAATTTAGAATTTAGACCAGTCTCCCCAAATATATACCTGCAAGACGCTTTGCACTAGAAATCCCATCAACTGCAGATGAAGGGAAATAACTATTAGCATCTCTAGAGGACTTGAAGGAGGTATAATGTCTATTAAGACATCACATGACATAATCGCAGGGCATTCTGAAAGGTTTAAAAAGGAGGAATGTTCAGATCTGCACATGGAAAAACCCTGAGTTCAATTTCTACAAAACGAGAAGGACCCCATAGTCAACAGAACTGGAGAAAGGCCTAAATGTAATTCAGTAAAGAATGATTTCATATCTTTCCTGGGAACATCTGAGGTCTAACTTCCACTTTGTGCACCAACTTGACTAGCTACTACCACTTCAAATACCCTTCCTTGCGGAGTTCTTATGGATGTAATATGGGAGAAAACACATTTAGTAACTGAACAGAAAATATGTTCATCAGCCGTTCAACCCAAGTTAAGCACTTTATAATCTACTGGTTTAGTGCATGTTTAACTCAGACTAACCATGCAAGATGGTGCTGCATTATCCAAAGAAGTACTTAATTCTGTTCCAACTGAAATGAATGGAGCTGAAATGTCCAAGATCCAACCAAGTTATGAATAGGTTGTAGGCTGACCATATTTCCTTGAGACGAAAACAGGACCCTAACGTGCATGCGCGTGCTGGAACATTGTCACGCAGGCGCGCGCGCGTGCAGGCAGATGCGTAAGCACGCACTCTAACTTTGAAAATGGGACAAAATGGAGATTTTGTCCAGAACGACTGGACGGTTGGAAAATGTTAAAATAACAGGACTGTCCCATTCAAAACGGGACGTATGGTCAGCCTAATAAGTTGTCTTCCAAATATATTTGCAATAGCTAGTGGCCTCCCCAACATTTTTACTAGCCCCATTGGCCCATACATATCCAGATTAATAATTTGTGGGCCAACTGGGGAGGAAAACATTTTGGAAAAGATTCTGTTCCCAGACACCTGAAACTGACACATAGCCACAGTGTGCAAGCTTTTCATGTGCTCTGTCTCCTCAGTTCATTCCAGGGTATGTGTTCAAGTGACTAATGCAGCCTTGATCAATCATTGGCAGATTCTTGAGTGAGGGAGTACCTGTATCTTAGGAGGGAGGGCAAACAATATATGCCATTTGCCATTGATTATCCATCATCCAATCAGTGTGCTCAAGATATTCCATCCATCCTTCTCCCAACCAATAAGGACAATAGATTTTGTTAGCCAACCAGAACAGCATCAGGAATCAAGACCAACCTCCCAAGATATTACATCAATACAGCAAAGGCTCAGTTTTGCTCCCTAGTGCTAACCAATCTGAGCTGCAAAACTCTAGATGACCACTAGGTGACAGGAGAGTGTGAAGGGTTTTCTACATCTCTTTGCTCCCATCTAGAGGTTCCCCAGTTCTGTAGCCCTACTAATGAGAAAAGATTCTGGATGTAGTTGTTGTAACATATGTGGAAGGTTGGGGAAAGGGGCTCTTCGCTCATAACCCTCCTCCCACCAACACTGCCCCGGGGCCCCTGCCATTCCTTGCTTCCCCCTTTCTAACTTCTGCACATTCAACAAAGGAGAACCTAGAAGTTCTTCCATGCAAGCAGAAAAAGAGGCTTAAGTAAATATGGGTTCCCTTTAATTCTTTAGAGCACAGAGTTAACATATCATTCACTGCAGGAATAGGGCAGGTCCTGATCAAACCTTAGGTGAATGCAGTTTCTGGGGTTTGTAAGTCATGGCTGAATGCCTAAGGCAAGGTATGAACCCAGACAATTGGGTTAGATTCAACAAACAGCAGTTAAGCAAACCAAAGGTTAGTAGGATCATCGACATATTAGTAGGATATGTGACCCCAGCATAGTTATCAGAAAGATGGAACAGGCCATGGAGATGTGCAAACCATCTGACATTCCCAGCAGTGCACCATGATTCTGTTTCCCACACACCAACTCTTTACATGGCTAACATGTGAATATAGTCCTTTCAGTTACTCCATTCAAACACTCCCCAATGGCACAGCATCATCAGATGAGATGTTTCCCACATCACTCTAGGTGCCAGTGAAGGCCCTTTAACTATCTTCATGTGGCCCCAAGTGGGACAGATGTTTAAAGCTTTTATCTTTTTGGAACCCAGATGGCGATCTACTGTTCTGTTTTTTTCAGTTCCTGTATTCACAAGCTCTCTTTTCTCTGAGAGACACATAAAGGAGGATTTCCCTTTAGTTTGATCCATGCAACAACGCCTGTCTGAAAGGAAGGGATTGTTCCAAAATGTCTATGAAGGTTCTCAGTCATCCAGGTGGAATTGTCTGTAGCTTGAATCATGTCAACTGGATTTCTATTTTCTCAGTGGAAACGTTTCGCTCCTTATCCAAGGAGCTTCTTCAGTCTGAGCATTAAGACCATTTCACAAGCTCAACAGCAGCATGGTGATCTTAACGATCCTCCTTTAGATAATAAAAGGACTTAAAATAACATCTCAATATAACCATGACCCCAGGTGTAAGGTCACACAGCTACCTAGAAACATATTTAGGATTCCCTTACCAACTTTGCTCAGACTGAAGAAGCTCCTTGGATAAGGAGCGAAACGTTTCCACTGAGAAAATAGAAATCCAGTTGACATGATTCAAGCTACAGGATTGTTCCAAAGTTACCCAGTGAGCTATGTGGAAAAAGGGGACTTGGACCTGGATCTCCCTGGTCCCAGACCTCACTGTAACCAGGGCACTATAGTAGATCTCCTGTTGCCAGTGGAGTCACCTGGCAAGTACAAGCTGGATTAGGTGATGTGTCAAAACCAGCTAGAGATCCTTCAGGGCAAGATCTTTGGAGCCGTCAGATCCTGTTTGGCAGATTCAGATTCCAAGATACTTCCAGTGACAGGCAAGAAAGTATTGCCCAATGGTGTTGCAAGGAAGAAAAGCTTTTTATAGAGGTGGAAGCAGCAAATTTTGCCAGGGTGTCACCCAATAAAACCAGTGTGATATTATCAGATGTTTTCATAGGAATTGAAAAGCAGCCAGGTCCACACTGGCATTTCCAAGATCATGTTTTCCTTGCAATCCAGCTACAGGTACAATGTTTGTTACCTCATTAAAGAATGAATTATTATTGCTGGGCATTTGTTTTTCATCAACTTGTGCTTTAACAGACCTCAGTCAGCATCCAAAACCAAAGAAAATGCCATCTATTTTTGGCTAGACTGAAAGGGAGGAATGGATTGGAGAACTAGAGCTGGGGTGTGGTCACAGTCATTCAGATAAGAAGTTAAACATTAATTTCTCTCCAAAGGAATAACTTTATGTAACACTCTGAAAGTATCTAAATAAAAAACAGACCAAGTAAAATTAAATCTGTAAGTGGAGCTATGCTCTTGAATTCTAAAACCACAAGCATTTTTTCCCAAATGCAGCCATGCCAGAGAATGTCCACGTTTGTAACCAAATAGCGAACTGATTCAGTCACCAATCTAATGTATATGTTGGAAGACTGGACCATATTTCCACATGTAACAAATACAGTTGTAAAATTGGAAAGTTGTTTTGGGGCGGTAGTACTTGGGATTACTGGCACAGAAATCGCATAGTGAACTTTTTGAGCACCCAGTAGGAAAAGAAAAATCACTAGGCAGAAATCCAGAAAGACCAGGCAAAAATCCTTCTCTGTTAACAGTGGCCTGATTCCCACACCACACTATCATGGTTGTTAAACCATGAGTTATGTAACCCAAAAATGCCTGGGTTTGCATATTGTACTAAGCCATAATTTACAAACGACAACAGTGGGGTTCAGTGACGTCTTCAGCAAGCCGTAATTTCATCAAAATGATGAGATGGGGACTGTGACATCATGACACAAGCCCGTCCTTTATGTATGTGCATGCAATGTGCATGCAGTGTTTCCAACAAGGCATTTGTTGTGAGCAGAGTTTGCCACAAGGCATCACAACATACGTTTCATCCTTTCCTCCCCCCTTGCACCCTTCTGCAGACCCAAGGGTTCAGTTCACAAAATCTACTGAGTCAAAAGCAATCACATCGTATTATGGCTTAGTGCAGAGCTTTCCAAACTGTGTGTCGGGACACGTTAGTGTGTCGGCTGCAGTGTTTGGGTGTGTTGCGGCTGCTGCCACCTCCGGGCCCTGCCAGGATTCCGCGCAGGTCCTAGTGCCTGCCTTGTGCCCTGCTGCCTCCAAACCTGCCCTGCCGGGATTCCGCACAGGTCCTAGTGCCTGCCTTGTACCCTGCTGTAAGAGTGTGTCGCGAAATGATGCCCTGCTGTAAGAGTGTGTCGCGAAATGATCCATGTCTAAGAGGTGTGTCACCAACATGAAAAGTTTGGAAAGCTCTGGCTTAGTGTGATGTATGATCCCAGGCAATTAATTTATACAAAGGGAATGATTTTAGAAGAAAGGGCTCTGGGTTATGAAAGCTCTCTCTGCAGCCTCATTCTAGACCATGCTGGCTGGGGAATTCTGGAAGTTGAAGTCCACAAATCTTACCGTTGCCAACAGTTTGAGAAACACTGTTCTAGACACTGGTGAAAATTAGGATGAAAAGTTCCTTTCAGCGACACTGTGTTGCATTGAGAGAGGAAGACTAATCACCCCTGTGCTTCCTGTCCCTTCACGCCTCTTTTGTCCCAAATGGAACACCTGGATATGTTCTATCAGCACAGGAAGACCATGTAAACATCTTCGCTCAGGGATGCGGAACTCTGCTGGCCAAGATCGCACTCCAAAAACTGGCAAGGCTGGGAGGTTTGGGTGTGTTCCAAGGCTGAAATGGGGTACCTTAAGCAGTTGCAAGGCTTAAGATGCCCATTTGGCCCTAAGCTCTTCAAGAGAACCAAACAGGGCCTAAATGTGGGGCCACACCCACTCTAGAGATTGTAGGACAGTACCAATCAAAGAGAATATCTGTAGCTCAGGGTTGAACTGTGGAGTCCTTGGTGCCCTCTTAGCCTTGTTGTTTTCTTGCAGACGTTTCATTGCCAGGCTAGGCAACATCTTCAGTGTGAGATGAAGAAGTCGCACTGAAGTTGTTGCCTAGCCTGGCAATGAAACGTCTGCAAGAAAACAACAAGGCTCAGAGAGCACCAAGGACTCCATTGTAGGACAGTGTTTCTCAACCTCAACAACTTTAAGATGTGTGGACTTCAACTCCCAGAATTCCCCAGCCGTGCATGGGCTGGGGAATTCTGGGAGTTGAAGTCCACACATCTTAAAGTTGCTGAGGTTGAGAAACACTGTTGTAGGAAGAGAGCCTTGTTAATCTATCATAACCCAAAATCAGGAGGAGTCTGGTATCACCTTTTCTAACAGATTTTATTAAGAAGCATAAGCTCTTGTGAGCTATACAGGTAGACCTCACTTAATGACTGATCTGTTTAGCAACTGTTCGAAGTTGCGATGGCACTGGAAAAGTAACTTTATGACCAGTCCTTCCACTTATGACCATCGCAGCGTCTCGCGGTCACATGATCAACATTTCCATGCTTCATAGCCAGCTTCCAACAAGCAGAATCAATGGAGAAGCCGGCAGTAAAATCACAAGTTGTGGTCATGTGGTGTCTCACTTAATGACTGCATCGCTTAGCGATGAAGTTGCCAGTCCCAATTGTGGTGGTTAAACGAGGACTACCTGTAGTTCACTTCATCAGATGCAGTGGAGCCCCACTGTATTCATCAGATCTATCGTATCTGATGAAATGAGCTGCTGTTCACAGAAGCTTATGCCTTCTAATAAAATCTCTTAGTGTCTGAAAGGATGATACCGGACTCCTTCTGATTTTTGGTACCCACTCTAGGGGGTTCTGGAGATCACTAAACAGATGCTGGGAGACCACATTTTTTGTACCCACCTAAGGTGAACACTTTCCTGTGCATTCCTGGCACTTGGCTCACTGTCATAGCAGGGCACCAAGTACAAAAGTGGGGTGAGCAATGAGAAAGTCTTCCCTTGTTCCCCCACCCACCACAACAAGCAAGACAAACAGGCAAGCCACAGGGGTGGTGCAGCTAAGATAAGTAGGCAATCAAGGTCTGGATACAATCCAGGGGAACCTAGTGATCCAAGTCTCTCATGCTCCCAATGATATCTCAAGTGTATGATGGAGTTGGAACTGGGCTGTTTGGACTCAGAACAGGTCAAGCCATGTTGGGGGAAGGATCAGTTGGGTTGCCTCAGCCGACTCACCATCTAAATTAGGACTCCCACCTCTGTTTCCTTTCCTTTCCTATCTCGTTTTTGACATAGTAAGTGTCGTCAACTGATTACATCCATATCTCAGGATGGAACCATGGATAGTGCACTCTGCAAAGGGTTAGGGTCAAAATGTCCACAAAGGACCTACGAAAGGGACATCGAAAGCAAAACAGAGATCCTCACTCTCGAAGGAGGAGATTAATCCTAGGATCCCCACAATTCTGTGCTATGTGATTTACTGTCAATGTACCGGTAGTCCTCACTTAATGACCATTTGTTCAGCAACCATTCAAAGTTACAACGGCACTGAACGAATGGTGTTTTATGCCCGGTCCTCAAAGTTATGGCTGTTACAGCGCCCCTGCGGTCACGTGATCAAAATTCAGGCTTGGCGGCCTGTCCGCATTTACAATTGCAGCGTGCACCTCGACTTCCCCCACCTGCCTATCTCCCCCCATTGCTGCCCTTTTGGCCACCCTGCCCTCCACTTCCCCTGCCACCCCCAGCTGCTGACCTTCGCCATCTTCTTCTTCCCGGTGCTGATGAGGCACGCCCGGCCTGGCGGTTTGCAAGGCAGCCGCTGCCTATCGACTGCAACTGGGACCACCAAAACTGCCGTTGCTAAGCGGTGTGGTCACGTGATGTTTCACCTAACGACTGCATCACCTAGCGACAGAAATTCCAGGCCCAATTAGGGTCGTGAAGCAAGGACTACCTGTACACTACTGATCCCCTATTCCAGCAGCTGCTATACAAGTCCCCATGTTATTTAGGAATAGAGGATGCGATCTCATTGCAAAGACACTAAATTGTCTGTTCCTCCAGCTCAGAAATGTCAACTGCTTCTTATGCAAAGGGCCTTTTACATCAGCTCTACCTGCTCCTTTTAACTGCAGAGAAGAGGGACTGAATATAGGTTCTGTGTGTTCCACTACCTATCAACTGGTTCCAGGGGTCATCTGGGTGCCCTTCCCTAACCAGGATGAGACCTGGTGGCTATCTGGGTAGGAGACCTCCAAGGACTCTCAGAGCTTCAGGCTAGCCTGAGAAGCTGGAAAAGTCTCCCGGAAGAAAGCAATCTTCTGTATTGTTGTCAAGCCACCCATGAAGTCACAAGGAGTTCACCTCAACGCAAAGGAGACTTTACTTACTCTTGAAGCACTTTTTCCCACACTTGTGTTTGGAGAACTTCAGCAAAACACCAGCTGGAGAGGGAATGATTTCCTGGACAAACTCTAACATGGATCCTTGACTGAAAACAAACCTTGCTTCAGCGGAGGGGACTCATTTAATTAATTGCCTTGAGGACTTGCCAGATTCGTAAGGCAGCGTATAAATCCAATCAAGAAACAAACAAATAATAACTCAATTGGGTGGGTCAACAGGGCATTTCTCCTTAAGGGGAAATAATCTCAAAATCAGGGGAAAATATGAACGCCAGTCTGCATGGAAATTGCATGAATATAATGTCTGTTTGACTATGGTCACATGTGCGCAGAAGCTGTGGCTGGCAGCAGTTAGACACAATAGACACTCCTTCAAAGAAATAAGAAGAAAAACTCCATATACCATCATATGTCAACCTTGCCCCCCCCTTTTTTTTTTTGCTTGAGTTGTGCATGTTTTCTTTAGCCATCGCTTAATATAGTTACACTAAAATAAGTACAAAAAATTCTCCCAAAGAGAACATATGTTTCTGTAGAAAGCCCTTATCTCTATACAAGGAAAAATATGCTATCTATTTTCTCATTAAAAGCACATTTAGAACACGCATTCCAAAAGACACCGAGAAGTTCTTGATATATTCTGATTTAAGAATGCAAAACCTCAACCCAGATCAAAGAAGCCACTTGGTGTTTGATGTAGCGCACATGATTTAATGTAGAGCCGTCAGAGCACGAATTAGACAATTGTTTCAAACTGTCTTGCCTGAAAACTCACTGGTTAGTCATCTGGGTCTGAGAATGTTTGCAATGTTGCTTTGTTGTTCTGGCCTACCTTACAGGACTGTTGGAGAAAAGCAAACCAAATTCCAGAGATACTCCAGAACAGCAACCAATCAGCTAAGGACAAGGGATGAACAGCTGGCAACAGCTGCCTTATCTGGTGCCAAATTTTAAAAGCAAGGGAGAATTTCAGGCTTATGACTTAGCAATCATAAGACACATTCCTAATTTCAATGCAACACTTTTAATTTAATTTCCAACATACCTATTAAGTCTTACTGTAAGGGTCACTGAGCATGCACAGAGCAACGTGCTTTCTCAACAAAGGAGTGTAACCCAGAAGCAAAATCTAGACTTTGCCTTCCAATTTCCAGGAAACAGTTGCCCAAAACACAGGAGAATGACTACCAGAATGCTACAGGGACCCAAACTTTGATTTTATAGAAGCAGCTTCTTAAATTCCTCAGCACATTCAGGGAATAATGGAAAAGTGGCCTTGAAGGGTCTCCTTGTTAAGAGCAAATGTCACACAAATCAGTTTCTGTACATTGCTTGATCCCTGGAGTTTGGGTAAGTGGAAAGAGAAGGATGTTACCCAAGATGAAATGTGTCTGCAGGCTTCTCCACTCTGGTGCCATCTAAACCAGTGTTTCTCAACCTTGGCAACTTTAAGATGTATGGACTTCAACTCCCAGAATTCCCCAGCCAGCTTGCTTGCTGGCTAGGGAATTCTGGGAGTTGAAGTCCACACATCTTAAAGTTGCCAAGGTTGAGAAACACTGATCTAAACATTGCAGCCTCGAGAATTCCCAACCATGCTGATGAGGAATTCTGGAATGCTTGCCATAATCAGATGGGGAAGGCTGAAGGCTGTGTTATGAGATCAGCCGCCTTCATCTGTTGCCAGTCACTATTTTGGACAATTAAAGATGTACAAGTAATCTAAGTTCAGTGGACAGGAAAGAAGCAATGCAACCAGGCACTAAGAAAGTCTCAGATACAATTTTCTAAAACTGCAATCACAGAATTGGAAGAATACATCCAGGCTACGGAATTCAATCGTCATTTGGTACAACAATCCAAATTAAAGCATCTCTCACTAGATATCTGTCTAACCTCTGCTTGAATACATCCAGTAAATAGGAGAGCCTCACCTCATTCAGTAGTGCTAAAAAGGGTTCCTAACCTACCCCCAGAATCTGCCTCCCTAGATTTTTAAGCTCTTAGTCTGTGTCTTGCACCCTAAGATGATAGAAAGCAGGTCTTGACCTTCTATATGGACCAACCTATGTGGAAATCTCTCCCCCCACCACCACTTCCTCCTCTTGTCTCAGGTCGCTTTAGTTTCACAGTAAAATTTAATTTCTAGCCCCCTGCGCTTTTCTGCATCTGTTCCAGACTCCCTGGCAATTTCGTTATGATGCAGTATCTTGTATTGGAGGTCACACTCCAAGTTGTTCTAACTGACACATGCAGATCAGAATGGAAGTATTACTTCCCATGACTGGGAAATTAAACTTCTATTGACGTAGTCTAAAATTGCATTGGTCTTGTTTGCAGCACTATCACACTGCTGGCTGTTGTTGTATTCAATTATGATTCCAAGCAGGGATGTCCTAGGTGTGGTCAAAAAAATTAAGGTAGTGGCTGTCTTGACTTGTTTGGCCAAACCCTGCGCACACCCCTGTCACCAACACCCTTTTTGCACATCCTATTACAAGCCAAGTATCCCCAGTTCTATTCCTGTACATTCGATTTCCCTTTCCTGTGTGAGGAACTCTGCTGTTGTTCCTACTAACTTTCATCCCGTTAATTTCAGCCCACTACTCCAACCTACTGAGAACATTTGAAATACCATTTCTGTCTTCTGGAGCATTAGCTGTGCCACCAAATTAGACACCATTTAGTTCCTCGGATTCACTGCCCAAGTTTCATGGCTACCACCAAATAGCCTTTCAAATTACAGAATATAGTCACTTTGGGAAAGAGAATTTTGTTTCCGCAAGACTCACCAGCAACCTCCGCTGTGGCAGCAGAAAGGACCCCTTTCAATCAGGGGTATTTTGCCCCCAAAGCAGCCCCTTTTCAAACTAATGCCTCCTTGGCGACTTCCAGCTGCCTTTTCAATGCAAAATTGAATGCCCCCAGTGGGAAGCCCCAGTGCGCCCGCAAAACCCGCACAGGACTGCAGTTGCGTTTCAGGCTGCGAGGGAGGGGGCGGGGGAGGCGCTTTTCACAGTTGTTGGACTCTACCTCCCATTATCCCTGATCACTGGCCATGTCGGCTCGTGGGAGGTGGATTTCAAGGGCATCGGCTGGGCCGCCGGTCCCCCCAGCCGCCCACCCTCGGGTTCCGCTCTCTCCTTCTGAACTTACCTCTTCCACCGAGCGCTGAAAGTTTTCAGTGCTTCTGAAAGCCAAGTTTTGTTTGGTTTTGAGGTAATAACTACGGTCAGGCAGGTGAACACCGCAACCCCATCCCTTGCAGGTGTTCGGCGCTGCCGTCCACGGCCAATAAATCAGAGCTTTTCTTTCTCGCTCCACGCGAGCGCAGGGCGAGCCCCGTCCCCACGCGCGAGGAAGTCCGCGAGGGTTGCCGGCCGCCTTTCTCCGGCGGGCGGACCTCTCCTTCCTGGGCTGCGGAGGGAGGGGAGCCAAGGAGGAGACGCGAGCTGGGCTAAGAGGGCGCGAGGCGAAAGGGTCCGCGGAGGTGCGAGCTGGCAGCCCCGCCGCGCTCCTTCTGCGAGCTTCGGGCTCAGCCCGCTTGCCGAGGCGAGGAGGCGGAGGCGGAGGCGGCGGGCAGGCGGAGGAAAAGTTCAGGGCGACTCGGCAGCCGGCACTGTGGCGCAGGCGCCTTGTGACCCAACCCACCCTTTTTGTAATTATTTTCCCCGGCCGGTCAAATGCCCCTCCCCTGCCTCCATAACGCCCCCCCCCCGGTTGTCCCCCCTCCCCCGCTTGGTACACCGCCAGCCCCTCCCTGCGCACCCAGCGGCTGACCCGTGCCGAGACGCCCAAAGCGCTTTCTGCAGCGCGATCGTGTGGAGGTTTGTGTGTGTCTGTGTGCAAATATTAAAGAGACGTATGAAAAGCCCCCCGCTCAAAAGCAACGAAAAATATCCCTCCCCTCCCCGATCGCTATCTCCCTCTCCCCACCCCACCGCCTTCCCCGCCCCAGCTTCACTTCTCCGAGCCGGAGAGGTCGGCTGGTCCTCCTCTCGCCTCCCGCCGTTCCATTGACAGCGAGAGGTGCCTTAAAAGAGCGCCCGAAATTTGGAAAAGCTTCCCTGCTCCGTCTCGACCCCAGGAGGGCCGCCGGGGGGGGGGGGTGCGGGCGGAGGAGAGAGAGAGAAGAAAGGGGACACAGAAGCAGCCTGCCGTCCGTTTTAAGGAGCCGGCCCGTTGAAAGGGACATTCCAACGGGAGCGGCGGGTGGCGAGAAGGGGAATGAATGAGTGGCGCTTGGAATGCCCGGGTGCCTTTCCCGAGGCCGCGCGGGAAGGCGCCGGGGTCGCCAGCCCCGCTGCGGGCTTGCTAGGAAATAAGCCCCATGGAAACCGGGGTAAACGGGCGGGGTGCGGGGCTCCGCTGGCGTCCGACGGCTGATGGAAACGCACGCGTCCTTTAGGACCTGCGTCCGTTGATCAACCGCCCGGCTGGAAAAAAAAGACCGGCAGGGCGACGCGCAGCTACATTTCCAGTTGCAATCTGGGGCGGGCCCCGTTGGGGACCCTTGCTTCAGCCCTCCAGGGTCTCTATGGAGGGGAGAAAAAGTTCGCTATCGGAAATCCAGGGATGCGGCACCGGCTGCTGTGGCTGCTTATTGCTGCTGCGGCGCGGTCTAGATAGGTCGGACCGAGGGGGTGACTCTATATTGATGGCAGTTGCTGGGGCGCACGTCCCTTCTGTTGGACTTCTCCAAAGGACGGCGGGAAGCACCCTCTGCAGACCCTGTAGAACCGTGTTTCTCAACCTTAGCAAGCTGGCTGGGGAATTCTGGGAGTCTTCGAGAAGCCAAGGTTGAGAAACACTGCTGTAGCAGCTTGTTAAAGTAGGACGTATTCACATGGCCCCAACAGCATCTTCAAAGGCCGGAGGCAAAGCTGATCTGACCCAGGGCTCAGCTTCCAGCCTGGCCAAGCCATTCCCCCTTCAGAAAACTCAAAAGCAGGACATGAATCGGTGGGCTGAGGCCAGATGTATCAGGTTCACTGAAGGACGAGCCAACTTGATCTCAGTCCGGGCATGCAGGTCAGTGGGCAATGCCTCATCTGCCCCTGTGATCAAGCCATTTCTGGCACAAGGGAAATGTTTCCAAAACAAGGTGGCCTGTAGTCCCAGGAAAACTCTTCACAAGCCTTGGAGTCTACTTCTGACTTCCTCCTTCTCTCCTTTTGAACAGCTGCAGATCTGATTCCCATCTGATCTAGCTCTTCAGGGACCATTTGTTCCTGTTGCAGCAAGCTGGTTCCTGGCAGCTTATGGGCGTGTCTGCAGAGTGTGGTCAAACAAGTCAAGATGGCCACAATGGTATGCTCGAACCTCTGCCTATTGTTTTATAGGCATCACAATATAGGCATCATGACCACCATCTTGACGTTTTTTTACCATACCCCATGGACACCTCCATGTAGGGTCAGATACCACCTTTGACCTGCCTTTGGGTACCATTAGTAGCTCTTGCAAGTTACTCTGATACTTCCCTTGTTCCTGTTGGTCCACTTCCCCTTGTTCTACTTCCCTCAATCTCGCCAAGCATTGGATATTTTTCTTTCCCATTTTTTCTCTTATTTTCTCTCACCGTCCACTCACATTCCACGCCCAAAGTACGTGAGTTCTAATCATTGCCTTAGAGAAGCTCCCAACCTTCATTTGGTCCCAGGCTAATTTTGATTCTTCTTACAGTTTTTAGTACTCAAAGTAGCCATTACCCAGCCATCGTTGGGACGTATCCGTCTTCTTTCTCTTGCTCTTTTTCAACATCCACTTTTCAGAGCCGTTGTTGATTGCTTTAACTACTCTGATCTTTGATATCATAGAAATATCTTTCTCCTTTAAGGCCTTGTCTAAGTTTGTTGCTACCTTTCTCCCTGGGATTAATCTCTTCTTTACTTCTCTGGTGCATTGTCCACCTTTTTTTAATTGGCTTTAATTAAACAGAACAGCAAAATAAGAAAAGGAAAAAGCAAAAGAAAAGAGAAAGCAAAACTAGAACAAAGAGTTAGATATAAGGGCTTCTCTTACATATATACTGTATATATATACATATATATAATTTTATGCATACACACACACACACATGAAGTTTTATACAACAGTTTCAATAAAGTACGACCATATTTCATTACAATTATCCATACATAATTGGTGTTGTCAGCACAGGTAGTCCTCAGCTTATGAAGGCAATTGGGACCAGAATTATCATCACTAAGCGATGCGGTCATAAAGTGTGACATCAAATGACTGCATCGCTTAGCAACAGCAATTCTGGCAGTCCCGGTTGCCATTGTTAAGCGAAGACCATGCAGGTTGTTAAGCGAGGACCTCACATGACCATGACTTCCAACTTTCTGCCAGCTTCCTGATTGATTTTGCTTATGGGAAGCCGGCAGGGAACCATGGAAATCGCGATCATGTGACTGCGGTTTGCTGTGACGTCATATTCACAAGCTGGGTGCCAAGCACCCAGATGCAATCACATGACCATGATGGCTGAAACTACGGGGACCCATTGATGGCCGAAACTACGAGGACCCGTTGTAAGTACCATTTGTTCAGTGCTGTCATAACTTTGAGTGGTTGCTGAATGAATGGTCATAACCCGAGGACTACCTATAAGCAATTTTCTCATAAATCACTACTAATGTCAGGTCTTCTGTTCACTAAGTAAGTGGGTTACTCAATACACACTGTCCACCTTTATTTATTCTTGAGGTTGAGAAAACTAAAGCATTTATACCTGCATTTCTTTGCTGTAGCTGTTAAGTTCAGGTTGGTGACCCCTTTGTCTTTTTAATATTTAAAGATGGCTGTGCAGTGATCTGGATTTGAGGAAGAACAAGGGATTCAGAAGACACATGGATATGCACAGTGCACCTGCCAGCCCCTCTTTAAATCAAAGGTGTCTCCCTGGGACAATGAGACAACAGCATGAGCCATCAAGAGATGCAGCTTCTTTAAGGAATCGTTGACAGGTTTGACATGAGGTCCTCTCTTTGCCACAGTGAAGTCCCAGCATGGTGGGACTATGATGAGATGACCATTATCCTTGGGGGAACTTGGATTGGAGAAAGTTGGTATATAGGGCATCAAAAGGGTGGAGGAGAAGGAGAAGCAGCATCTAGCAGCATCCAGGGCTGGACCAGTATCAAGTTCTCCCGGTTCTTGAATCCCAGTTTTCCTCCATCACATCCATAGTTCTTTCACTTCTGGTCCAAAGCAGAGTAACCACAGTAGCTCCAATGCTTCCTGAGTTAAATTAGTTCACTAACCTGCTAGGACTCCCTGGAAAAGACCCTGATGCTGGGAAAGACTGAAGGCAGAAGGAGAAGGGGACGGCAGAGGATGAGATGGTTAGATAGCATCACCGATGTAATGAACATGAATTTGAGTAAACTCCGGGAGACAGTGGAGGACAGGAAGGCCTGGCGTGCTATGGTCCATGAGGTCACGAAGAGTCGGACACGACTAAACGACTGAACAACAACAACAAAAACCTGCTCCAGTAAACTTCTCCATGCGAAGGAGGCAATAAATATGCAGCCACCATCAAAAATTGGCATGCCTCTTACAGTCATAAATGTGACTTCCGTAAAATATGATGAAGTCATTTCTTCTTCCCCCAGTCAGAAGATCTCAGGAAGGGAAAATTATGGAAGAAGGTACTTCCTGAGGTATTGGGGACTTCAGTCTGGCATTAGCACCTGGTGGGATTCACAATTGACACACCTACTTGGGTTTCTCATTAAAAAAAAAACCCTTCAGGCATGCTAACCAGTATGATCTAGCTGCCATTTAAATTTCCCACAATGCCTCGGGAAAAGGCTGTTTGGGGGGACCTTGAGGAAAGTGGAAACCAGGGCCAGATTTAACTGTTGAGTCCCTGGGCTTTCTGCTGCTCCACTACCAGGTGACTTCTATCATTTGCTGAAGCTTTTCTTTTTTTAACTTTTGTTGCTCTATTTGGTGCACACCATTGTTTTTATAGAGGAAAATATTATTTTTTTCTTTGCAACAACTTTGATTTTCTTTGTGACTATCAAAGTGCTTTGGCTTTGAAAAACAATGGAACATGGGAATTTCAGTCTGAAGAAAAGAAAACTTAGGGGAGACACGATAGCTGTGTTCAGATACATAAAGAGAAGCTCTAGGGAAGATAGCCAAGAACTTTGTTGTAAACTGCCCAGAGTCCCCCTTGGGGGAGTTGGACGGTGATAAATTTGATTAAATAAATAAATAAACTTTTTTCTATGGCCACAGAAACTGGGACCAGAAATCATGGGTATCAGTTGCAGCTGCCTATATTTCATTTAAATATAAGGGAAAAGCTTTTTGGCAGTAAAATGTGTACAAAAGTAGAACAGTCCACCAATGCAGGTTGTGGGTTGTTCATCTCTGGAGTTTTTTTAAAAAAGAGAACAGGGCAGAGACCCCTCGTGAATGGTGTAATTGGTTTTCCTGCACTGTGCAGAGGGTTGGACTAAGTGATCTTTCTAGTTCCTTCCAGCTGCACAGTTCTGTGATTCTATGAATGGCTCCACATCACAATTAATATTACTTAGGAATCATACCAGGGGGTGCGGTGGCTCAGCGCTTACGACGCCAAGCTTGTCGATCAGAAGGTCACATGTTCGGAGGTTCGAATCCCTAGCCCCGCGTGACGGAGTGAGCTCCCGCACTCGCCCCAGCTCTTGCCGACCTAGCAATTCAAAAGCATGCAAATGCAAGTAGATGAATAGGTACCACTTCGGTGGGAAGGTAACAGCGTTCCGCGTGCGTCATGCTGGTCACATGACCGCGGAAGCATCTTCAGACAACGCTGGCTCTTCGGCTAAGAAACGGAGATGAGCACCGGCCCCTAGAGTCGGACACGACTATGCGGGGTAACCTTTACCTTTAGGAATCATACCTGTGTAATTCATCCTGGCTTTGGGCTAAAATATATATTTAACCATTTATAAAGTGGTTTCCAACGATCTTGGTAAAGATAAAAATAAGAATGGCCTCAAATGACTGTTCTCGCAAGCTTCGAAAGGCAAACCAATTCCCATCTTTGCAAACTGGAAAAGAATGTGGCAACGACAAAGTTTTGAAAAAAATCAATAGTTTGTTAATGTCTACGGTAGCAGATGAACATGCTGGGGTTTGTCATGTTCCTGGGTGTACCAGCTACAGCAAGATTAATCACTGAGACATCAGAGACATCCAAAATTGCCAACGTACAAGTTCTGGCTCAACCCATCAAAATCTCAAACGTGTTTATAAGTAAAGATAATAGAATCCTGAAAATGGAAGGCACCTAGCCAACCCTTCAATCAAAGCAGGAGTGGAGGGGAACCCCCCCCCCCAAAAAAAAAACTTTTGTATCTTTTGTGCCCTCTAGTTGTTGCTTGCTTGCTTGTTTGCTTGTTATAGGGAATGGAGCACTGAGACACATTTCTCTTGGCCTCTGAATACTAAGACCAACATTTGCCAAGCAAGCACCCTCTAGCTCTCGTGGACCGCAGGGCCCATAAACGCCAAGCAGCAAAAACTACACAGAATGCAAATTATGGATGAGGTTGTCCACCACTTCTGGAGGACATCAGAATGGAGAAATTGACCTGAAGTTCCTATTACATCCGATTACAGGTTTTTCAGAAGTGATTAACAGGCTTGAGTTCGCCATTCAGAGCACATTCTGGGACCAGGAAATTCAAGTTCTGGAGAAAATCTATCTATGTGGTTGCTAGGAATCAAAACCAACTTGATGGTACATAATCAATGAATCAATCAATACAACAGGGGGGATTCTTTACATGGCCCCTGAACCTTTATTGTGGCTATCCTCAGAGCTTACTCTGACCACAGTTTCTAAAAATCAGTATGTTTTTCCTACTACTTAAGGTTGGAAATGCACAAAGCCTGAAATATAAGCCCCGAAATAGGCTTAAAGTATTTTTGTTAAAAAAGACACCCCCCCCAACAACAATAACAAATGCAAAACACGGAGTTGCCCACATTGCGTCACTGCTATGCCCACTGCAGCCCTTGGCTTCCTAAAAAGTTGAGTTCAACTACCAGCCACCCATCAAAAAGTTATCCAACTTCTAATATATTTATTTATTTTATTTATTTATTTATTCGATTTCTCACCGCCCAACTCCCTCAAGGGACCCATCAAAGGATGGTATAATATATACCATCCATGTTTGCATAACTTAATTACTTAATCATTACTTCTGAATTGGTCCCACTTACTCATTTAAGTATTTGTGATCTGCAGATTCATCTGCAATGATCTGTAGATTCATTGAAAACAGCATTTGTTTAAAATCACTGTATCAGAGATAATAGAGCAATCATTAAAAGCTAGCCTCACACAATACAGGGTTAAAATACAATGCACAAAGGAATGGAACATATATTATACATGTCTAAATTAAATTAAAACATTGGCTCAGTGAATCACGTATTTCTGCAAGGATTTACCCTGGATCCATTCATTCAAAATCTACTTTTAAACATTATTCTTAAAACAGATTATGGTAACAAAACAAATGATTATTATTTTGGCATTATTTCAGATTTTGAACAAGAGTGTTTTCCCCAATAAACTTGCACTTAGTTTCTGAAATAGCTTCTGAAGAATTAGGTTAACTTAATTAAGAACTTCAGAGGTTTCTAAAACATTTTATTCAGGAGAGCGAATTTTGTTGCGGTTAGTAAAGTCAACTGTTAACTTCAAGCCAGTTTATTAAATAATCTCTCTGAAAGAATACAGTAATATCTTCTTGAGAATTCAGTGAAACTGGGTATTCTGATTCGCATCAGTTAAATTAAAAATAACTGGTCTATCATTCTCATTAACATAGGCAATCTGAGAGCAGAGGGTCTTTTATGGACTTTAGCCTAATCTTAAAATCCTTGAGCAAACAATCAGATCTGATGCCTGAAAAGAACACACGCTCTTCCCCCATAGAAACCAGTGGAGAGAGGGCAGAGAAAGAAAGGATGCTAAGAGAAAGAGAGAAAAGTTACGGAGAAATGAAAACAAGGCTGGCCTTGGTCCCTGTCAGCTCTCGCAGTTCTCCCCTGCTTTTCTGTAAGAGCAAACGTTAATAGTGTGTTTTGCCGGGCTGTGACATATTGGAGTTGTAGTCTAATCCCTCTGGAGGACATTAAATTGAGGAAGAATTATTTAGTCTTTAGAGAAATTGATTAGCCTATTTCAACTTCTACAGAGGAGGAGGAGGAGGAGGAGGAGGAGGAGGAGGAGGAGGAGGAGGAGGAGGAGGAGGAGGAGGAGGAACCTTCACATGAATGCAACCAATCTTCTATCACTAGAGCTCATGGGTTCTGGGAATTTCTTTTTCATCAAACAAGTTCTATGGCCTGAAAAAGTTTGAAAATCCCTGGTCTAGAGGTGATAGCCAGCAGGTCAATAGTTGCAGATTAATGAATTATCAGGACTGAAAGGCAAAACAGAAAGGTAGTAGGGTCACAAGTATCAGGTCCCAAGGCCATCTATACATTTAGAACAGCTCTAGGACACATGGATGTTGCTTCAGAGAAGTTCAAAGCTCATTTGAGACCATTTGTCCCAGTGCTGGCCCAATGGATCCTTACACGTCTTGATGTTCTTTTGATGTTGAGATGAATTTAAAGGACCCTTTTGGATTGGGGTCTTGCATCATTACCTTCTTGAAAGATTTCAAAAGTTATATCTTCTTTCTCCTCAAGGGTCAATCAGAGGATGAGCAGTCTTAACTGCTGCTGATGCATATGAGAATTTGGACCACATCAGAAATCAGAAAGAACATTCCAGGCAAAGATGAGGTGTATTTTGCCAACAAAAGAAATTAATGGGAAAAAGGTGCTCAAGATGGGTTAGAGTTGAGGAGATATTAAAAACCCAACTATGAACAATTCCAATGGGGAAGAAAAATGGAGGAAGCAGGAGAATCCAGTGTGGCTACATGTAAAGGTCAGTAAAGGTCTAAAACCTAACTAGGTAAAGGTAAAGATTCCCCCCGCACATTTGTGCAGTCGTGTCTGACTCTAGGGGCCGGTACTCATATCTGTTTCTTAGCCGAAGAGCCAGCGTTGTCCAAAGACGCTTCCACGGTCGTGTGGCCGCATGACGCACACGGAACGCTGTTACCTTCCCACCGAAGTGGTACCTATTCAACTACTTGCATTTGCATGCTTTCAAATTGCTAGGTTGGCAAGAGCTGGAGCGAGTGCGGGAGCTCACTCCGTCATGCGGGGCTAGGGATTCGAACCTCCGAACTTGCGACCTTCCGATCGACAAGCCTGGCGTCTTAACCACTGAGCCATTGCACCCCTGTAATGCAAAAATGACAGTTTTTAATTTTTTTTGTAATGCAAAAAATGACCATGTAATGCAAAAAAGGACCATGTTGCAAAGAAAGAGCCAGACAGGTAGCCTGGAACAATAGAGTAAAGTTTGGAAAGTGAAAGCTCAGAATGAGCAGAGGTTGACAAAGGATGGTAAGAACAATAAAAAGAGCTTCTTCAGCCTATGTTCAAAATAGAAGGAGAAGAATCATTATACTATCTGAAGTCAGATGATTTGTATCTGAGAGCCCTGGATGAACTTTTTAATGTTCTGGCAGAACTTTTATGTATTACCTTTGAGAAATACTTGAGAACAGGTGAAGCAACAAATGACTAGAGAAAGGCACATTTCCCTGTCTTCAAAAAGGGAGGAAAAGAGGATGGAGAGAACAACAAATTGGCCATTCTGACATAAATATCTGGGTGTTAAGTAGCTGTTAAGTACCACAAGTTAGCATGGACTTGTCAAGAAAAAAATATTGCTCAATTTACTGAATCTCATTTTTTGACTTCCTTAGTGTATTGTAAAAATGCTACAGGCATAAGATCATTTGATTTCAGTAAAGGGCACCATGTTTAGCTAATTAAATAAATGTGGGCTGAGTGGGTTGAAAATTAAGTGGATACATAGCAGGCTCAAAAATTGCATTAAAAGAATGCTCATCAGTGGTACTTCATCAAACTGGAATGATTTGTCAGGTAGAATGCCAAAGATTGGGTCTGGTTTTACTAATGACTTCAGTGAGGAAATGGAAGAATGCTTAACAAATTTGCAGATGACCCAAAATTGGGAGGGACTGCTAATACCCTAGAAGACACAAATGAAATTAAAAACAATATTTATAGATTAGAAAAGTCAGTTGAAAGTAACCATATGAAATTCAACAGGCCAAAGAGCAGAGTTGCTGGGAGGTAGGCAGCATATAAATTTAATTATTAATAATAATCCAAATCAAATGCAGAAATCTAGGACTCGGATATCTGGTTTGGTAATGATCTTAGAATAGTAACTGATTGCAAACCGAACAGGAGCCAGCAGCGTGATGAGGCTGCAAAAGAGGCAAGTACAGTTTTAGGTTGCATCAACACAAGTAGATTTGCCAAGGCCCAGAAAGGAATGGTTCCACTTCATTCTATGTTGGTCAGGTCTCATGTTCAGTATTATGGCCAGTTCTAGGCATCACACTTGAAAAGGGATTCAAAGCAATTGGAATAGCTTGAGAGGACAGCGAAAAGGATAACTAAGGGACTAGAAACTAGGTCTTATGATGAGAGAATGAAATAAATGCACATTTTTAGCTTTGCAAAGAGAAAGCTGAGTGTTTCAGGATGTCTGCTAGCACTTGTCAAATACCTAAAAGAAAGTCAGACAGGAATAGGCCAAGACCTCCTCTTTGTCATTCTGGAGTATGGGACATGAAATAAGACGGCTGATTCTAATTGAATGTTAGCAAACTGTTTGACCATGGAACCAGTAATCCACACAGGAGAGGATTCCCTTGCACAGGATGTGCACAAGCAGAGGCGAAGCAGCTCTCTGCTAGGCACACTTTCATTTGGATTTCTACATTGAGCGTGAAGTTGGACTGAATGGACTTCCAAGTCTACCATTCTAAATTTGAGCCAGGTGCTGAGAGCCAAAGGATCAAGCCAGGAATCAGAGCCAGGAAGTAAAGTCAGGGATTAGAAAAAGCCAAGTGTCAGAGCCAAAAAAGACTCTACGTGTCCCAGCAAATTTCCAACTTCAACATAAGTTGGAAATTCCCTTTCCATGAAAGAGAACTAACACCTAGATTGGGTAGGGGACACTTTCCCAGGATTAGAGCACCTTCATTGCTTAAGGCATCCTTTCTCCAACCTGGTGTTCTCCAGATGTGTTGGACAACCCATAATCCTCAGGTTGAGCCATATTGCCCGGAGGTTATGGGTATTTTTGAAGTTTCATACATCTGGAGAGCAGTGAGTTGAAAACTCTGCCCTATGGAAATGCTCTGATGCATAATTCTGGGATGCCGATTTGAGGTGGTCTTGGAGGTGGAGAAACTCTTTGAAGTCAGTGCTGGGGTCTGCGGATTCGTCTGGGAATTCATCTTCATCATAAGGAAGAAAAAAGTTATTGCAAGACTTGTCTCTTATGTCAAAGTGACATATTCCAAAGAAGCATTTTCAAAATGCCAGGTTTTGTAGCATTTCAAAGACCAAGTCGATATAGTATGACATAGATTTTCGTGGGTTAAAGTTTGATCTATCTACGTGGGCTTTCCACCACAAAGTGAAATGCCACAATACTTTTCCCAAATCTTTTTGGAACTGCCAGACTTGTCACTTTTAGTAACGTAAATTCCTTAAACACCAGACTGGTGAAATGTTTCTGGTCAGCATCACGGTGATCTTTCCTTATTTTCCCTCATTAAAATCACATAGTCTATCAAAATATTTATTCACCGGGAAATAAAACTTGCCTTCCTTGATGCTTAGATCAATAGAATCCTGGACTGGCCCTGCTGATATAAACAGCTCATGATTTTAAATAAACAGCATTTACCTGCTTATGTCAAAGCACGCAAGTTTCTTTATTTGCTGCCAGATAGAAGTGAGAGCTGCAAGGAGATTCCTGATTAATCACTCACAAATTTTCCAAGACTAGTGCCAAACAAGGTATGTGGAATTCCTCCACCAGAGTCTGTCTGGGACAACAGCAACAAGAAAATCTCAGCAGAGATGCCCAGAAAATTGGAACAACTGTTTCTTTCATTACTAACTAAAGCAAGACTCCACCATTTATTGCTCTCTCTGTCCCCCAACTGAAACCACAGACCCCTACAAGTTCAGCAAACCTGTTCTACCACCCACGGACAAGGACAAGTCTCAAGACTTTTTAAAGCCCTAGAAATTATTTCAGGGAAGCCAACAGCTTCTTGGAGGGTTGTTCAAGACTACAGAGGAGGTGGCACAAAGGATGGGAAATTTCTGAACAGCTTCCACGTATGATTTAAGGGGTGCTTTGGGTTAAACATTAATTTTTGGGCCATGCAACGTTCAAAGCCAAGCCAGTGATGGGGTTGATCCAAGAGTCAAGGCAAACAAAAGACTCTGAGAAAAGGCAATCTGGAGCTGAGGAGCCAAGTCATTGAGAGAGATTATATTTCATGGGAGGAAAAGAGGGAAAGCAATCGCTCCAAAATAAATAATAACAATACATTAAACTTGCATTTTGAGAGCTGGGGATCTGAGCGGCTCCCTCCCTCCCTCCCTTTTTCCTTCCAGAGTTGCCAACAGGTACTACTTCGAGGTGCTTCACAAGTTCCAAAGCACCTTTTCCCCTTCAAGTCTGAACTGTTGCATAGCCCTACACTTTCTCTATCTACAATGCAGAGCAGAAAAGTCAACAGAGTTGGAAGCAGCTGTTGGCATACCTTATGTCAGGGGTCCCCAACCTTTTTGGCACCAGGGGCTGGTTTCAAAAGATAATTTTTCCGTGGACCGGGGGGGGGGGGTTTGCAGGTGGGAGCCAATCACAAGAACCAGGGGGTGGGGTTTGCGGGTGGGAGCCCCACGGCCCAGTTCCTAACACAGGTTCCCACAGGTTGGGGATCCCTGCCTTACGTGATGGCCTTTCACTCAGTCTGATTGAATATATATTAGAATGTCTAGCAGAAAGAGAAGTACATCCATACCACTTGCACATACCTTGTTTACATGGGTACAATGAGAAAGCAATGGTGTGGCGGGAACTCAAATTCATGGCTAGCCACTTGTCTTCTGTTGTCTCTCACAAAGAAAGGCATTCCAGAAAATCCCCAGCAATGACTCTTTCGGAGTGTTTGAGCTTTCATCTTTGCAATAAAAGGGAGCCAGTGTGGTATAGTGGTTAAGGAATTGGACTAAAACTGGAAAGACCCAGATTCAAAGTCACCCTCCACCAGTCGGCTTTTCACTGTCTTCTGCTCTCTCTCAGCTCAACCCAATCTAGCAGGGTTGTTGTAGGGATAAAATGAAGGGAAACCTCATGTAAGATGCCTTGAGATCCTGGAGGAAAGATGGTTATAAATCTAATGAAAGACTAAATAAAATTGGGGAGCATATTCCTGAAATGGAGAAGAGGGTGGAATGCTTCCATCAGTTTCCTAAAGATTAAGCGTGGCACCCTCCAAGGTAAAGGTAAAGGTCCCCCCCCCCGCACATTTGTGCAGTCGTCTCCGACTCTAGGGGCCGGTGCTCATCTCCGTTTGTTAGTCAAAGAGCCAGTGTTGTCCGAAGACGCTTCCGCGGTCATGTGGCCAGCATGACCCACCGAAGTGGTACCTATTCATCTACTTGCATTTGCATGCTTTCGAATTGCTAGGTCGGCAAGAGCTGGGGTGAGTGCGGGAGCTCACTCCGTCACGCGGGGCTAGGGATTCGAACCTCCGAACTTGTGACCTTCCGATCGACAAGCCTGGCATCTTACCCGCTGAGCCACCACGCTCCTTGGCACCCTCCAAACTGTGCCCTAATTCAGCTAACTCTGACTCCATTTCCCCGAGCCCTTCTGCCCCCGTCTTCCTGCTCATATCCAGCCCACATTTCAGTGAAGAGCTTACTTTTACATCAGCTGTGTCCCCATTCCACCCTGCAGAACACACATTCATACCCCACCCATCAAGTAGATTGCCAATAAGGAAATGCCCTGGGCTAATAGTTCCCACTCAAGAAGTCTCTTTCCATCATTACTATTCATTAGCGAGCAATCAGTGCAAACAAAGGTTGACTGGTTCTTCCTTGACAAGCTGTTTCTTTAACCTGCGGATTAATCAAAACAGGGCACACTCTGATTAAGATGTACAAGAACGTTCAGTTCTTAATTCCATAATGCATTATTAAAAACATTCTTCATTTTGTGGGATGGCATGGATATTTTGCTAGTTCAGGGTCTTCATTGGTTGGTTGCTTGCTTGCTTGATTATGTTTGTTTGTTTGATTGATTGATTATGTGCCATCAAGTCTGTGTTGACTCTTAGCGACCACATAGATAGATTTTCTCCATCTTGATCTGTCCCTAACCTGGTCCTTCAGCTCTTCCAACAGTGCACTCATCGCCACTGTAACTGAGTCTATCCACCTTGCTGCTGATTGTCCTCTTCTTCTCTTTCCTTCCACCTTTCCCAGCGTTAGAGCCTTCTCCAGAGACCTGGGTCTTCACATAATGAGTCTGAAGTAGGATAATTTGAGCCTGGTCATTTGTGCCTCGAGTGAGAACTGGGTTCATTTGTTCGATGATCCATTTGTTTGTTTTCTTGGCTGTCCATGGCATTCTCAGGAGCCTTCTCCAACAGGTTGTATAATTAGGTTCTGGCCAATGAGTTATTAATGAGTCCTAGCCCTGCGTGCGGAGTGAGCTCCCGCACTAGCTCCAGCTCTTGCCAACCTAGCAATTCGAAAGCATGCAAATGCAAGTAGATTAATAGGTACCACTTCGGTGGGTAGGTAACAGCGTTCTGCGTGTGTCATGCGGCCACATGACCATGGAAGCGTCTTCGGACAACGCTGGCTCTTTGGCTAACAAACGGAGATGAGCACCGGCCCCTAGAGTCGGACACGACTGCACAAATGTGCGGGGGGTACCTTTACCTTTACCAATGAGTTAAAACAGATAGGAAGATTGACAAGTCCTTGACAAAAGGGTCAGTGTGTTATCATGATTAGAAACTAGAGAAGTGCAGGTCCAAATTATTACTTAGTTATAAAGCTCTATGGAAGATTTTGGGCAAGTCACTCTGTTTAACATAACATTCTTTGGGGATTATTGTCAAAATAAAATTTAGAGGGGAGAACTATAGAAACTGCCATGAGCTTCTTGGGAAAAAAAAACTAGGGACAGGTACAATGCATATATTATTTGATTAAAATAATTTCATTTCAATGTAAAGAGCTATTTTTAAATATTCCCTAAATACTCCTTTATGATGGAACATGTTTTTTATCTCCCTTTCTCCATACTTTTAAACTTTTGCAGCACAGAATTTCAGGCTGTTTACTCACTGCTTCCTTTCGGAAAAATCCCCTTGTCCCTGGAGTCCTGTGTCCTTTTGCGACTCGGTTGGCCATTTACGATTAATTCTCTTGGTGCAGATTAGCCTTCTGCAGCTGCCTTTGCTGCCAGCTAGGGAACGGAGGGCCAGAACAAGACAGAGAGACGGAATTGGGGACACAGCTTGACCTGGAATTGTCTTGGGTGATAGATACATCCAACCCTCCATCAGCTAACTGTGCATCCAAATGACAAAGGCGTGCAGTCATTGGCTAAATTGCTGATTTATTTTCCATTATGCCGGGGAAACACTCTGGAAATGACTGTTTAAAAAAACATTTCAGATATACCCCCTATACAGTTGCACACATGGATTGCAAGCACTAACAAGTGGAATGCCATTAGAATGACATTTAAAAAAAAACTTCCTTGGTTAGAACAGTGAGGTTGGCAAAGTTCAAGGAAGAACTTTAAGGGCAGCTTAAAGCAACTTCAATGTGCAGTGGTTTCTCTTGGCGTTTTCTTATTCTCTCATTGGCATCTTTATTTATTTATTTATCATTCAAATTTATCTATCATTCAAATTTATAGTATTTTGATTATTTGCTAAATCAAGGGTGAGCAGCTCATAGGCTTCCGACCTTGTGGAGCTCTTGAACCCTTCTTGGACTCCTGAAGCATCCTGGAATTGTATTGTAGATGCCTGGAAACAAACCATTGATCAGTGAAGCCACAATTTCCTGATGCTTTTTCAATCACAAACTAAGCAATAAAGATGTGCAAGCAATTAATTAGGCTTAGCATGCCTAACATGTCAAAACAAACAAACAATAAAAAACCTAGTTGGCTAATGAACCAAGGGCAAGATGGATGGATGATATTCTGGAGGTGACGGACTCAACCGTGGCGGAGCTGGGGATGGCGACGGCCAACAGGAAGCTCTGGTGTGGGCTGGTCCATGAAGTCACGAAGTGTCGGAAGCGACTGAACGAATAAACAACAAACAGTCAAAGTGGAACAGATTCCAAGAATAGTGTGAGGACGATCAAGGGTCTAAAAACAAATAAAAAGAATTTGAAGGAACTGGGAAGGTTTATCCTTGAGAAGAAACAACTGAGGAAGGGAGATATGATAGCGCTCTTCAAATATCCGAGAGGATGTCATAAAGAAGAAGGCCATGACCTATCCTGTACTAAGTGCTTGTTCTCATTCAATCCATATTTGCTTATTCTCACCCTAAGAGAAGTAAACAAGAAAGCCATTCCCTCTCTCTTTCTCTCTCATGTCTGGGAGATGGTGGAAACAAGCTTGGATGTGCTAGGAAAGTTTGATGAACCACAGAGTCAGAAGTTTACTCTGCATTCCTGCTAACGGGTTTCCAGAGAAGTTTAGCTCTTGTTTATTCATGTTCCAACCCATCCAATTTTGGTATTCACTTCAACCAAGCCTCAAAAATCCATGTCCCAAAGAAGAGTGATCATGTCACCCTGTGGCTAAAATGGTCCGTGACACCTAAACTGCCGTGCAAAGTAAGTGGAATGGTTTGTCAAAGCCATGAACTTCCTGTATGGGAGAGATAATACTCTCTTTCTCCTCTGCTCATGTGGCCCAATAGAATATGCTTAATGTTTGGTTAGGTTTGGATTGGATTGCTACAAGCCTGAGGAGATGGTGTGGTGGCTGCTTACTCAAAACTGTGGTTGGCCACAGCTAGCTGGGACAGAGCTGGGAAGATACCAAAGGGTTTAGCTCATCTTGTGGCTATTCATCTGTATCTCAATGTTTTCTTCTTAATTGAGGCTGATTCCCTCAACCAAAACACAGAAGGGTGGGCCAGAGGTCATGGGAGAGGGGAGAGTTATCATTTCTTCACTGGGCGTGAATGGAGATCTTATGTATGCCCAAGCCTGGCAGACTCTGGGGGGTTGTGATGGGGGTGGCGGCGGCTGGGGGCTGCTTAAGCATTAACTTAAGATGAGATGCATCTCCAAAAAAAGAAGATAGAAAATAACCTTTTCATAAAATGTGCAAAAGTGACGGTATGTGGTAGATTGGGTTCCTCATTTCAGAGGGGGGAAGTAAGCATATTTGGGACTTGGGGCTGTTTCATAAAGTCATTGTCACAGTGGGCATGGCCAGGCACAAAACACAGATCACATTGGGGGTCCAGGGGGTTGTCTCACATTTAGGAAGAATAACTTAGACAACACAATACAATCTCCTTTTTGCTGGAAAGAGTTTGATTATTAGGGCCTGGATACAGTATCTCTGCAATTGTTTCTGTCCATCCTACAAGATCTGACAAGGTTGGCGTACTCTAGATCCCATCAATAAAACAATGTCATCTTAGGGGACCCAGGAGTTTCCTATCACCCTTTGGAACAACTTTTGTCCACCAAGGTTTACATGGCCCCAATCCTGCTATCTTTTAGGAAGACCTTAAAAAACTGAGTCTACCAGCAAAACTTGGGCCAGAGCAATTTGTGAACCTGCTAGAGTGTTATATGACTCACATTTTATCTTCCTTTGGTGCAGTTGTTTTATTATCTTGATTATTGTTGTTGTTGTTGTTCAGTCGTTTAGTCATGTCCGACTCTTCGTGACCTCATGGACCATAGCACGCCAGGCCTTCCTGTCCTCCACTGTCTCCTGGAGTTGACTCAAATATCTTGATTATTACTTTGTTATGATAATGTGTTTTTAACGCTTTTTGTAAAACAAAAAAAATACTCAAATATCTTGATTATTACTTTGTTATGATAATGTGTTTTTAACGCTTTTTGTAAAACACCCTTAATTGCTTAGTGATTGGACAACCCTAGACATTGAAGGAATAAATGAATGAACTCTTATGTTCATTCAACCTTTTGGGTGATAAGTTCATAATTCATCTCCTTAACCCTTTTAAGGTTCTTTACATGTAATCCCAATGTCAAAGTTGTATTTTGCTCAATGGCAAAATCAATCCGTCTTCCCTCTGTGTGAGAGAGGGTTGATTCTACCCATTCTGGACTCTACACTGACCCACACACTGAACTTGTATTTCAGGGCCTTCTTGAGATTTCAAGGGGCATCCTGAGGACAATTCTCCAAAACAACCTCCCTAACTCTGAAATAGAGGAGCATCATCTGGATAAACCTTCAAATAGATGATTGTCTGTTTGAAAAGTGCCTAAATCCTAAAGCAAAAAGTACATGAATAGAAGATGGTCCAGTCAGACATTTATACTAGCATGAGCAATGATGCTCTTCAAGAACAACTTGCTCTCCTCGCCTTCCTATTTTGAGCAGGATGTTGGCATTGAATTCAGTGATAATATCTTTCTTGTCCCATTTAATTTGATAATTTTTTTTTTGCTGGCTGCTCTATATCCTGCTGGAACAGTTTAACAAAGCCTACTGGGAAATCCAGGCATGCTTTGCCCAAATTTTGAGAGGGTGCAGACTGTTACTGTTTGTCATAATTTCCATCTCTGACTGCCCTTTTTAGACTGACCTCCTCCATCTGTTTCCGCATCCACTTGGCTCGCCATGTTGGAGCAGTGAAATTGCATCCCACAGATCATTGATAAAAGTTCCAGTCTTGGCTGGCTTCCTGGAATTCCCGGGATCTCCTCCTCTAAGGATGGCTAGGTTTGCCTGGAAGCTCCAGTGGATCTGAGAATGTGTCTTGGATGCTGTTCTTGGAACAGGTTCTTTCTGACATAGCATTGCTGTAGGGAATCAGCTGGTTATCTATAAACAAAAGCAGTTTCCAGTACACATATCTCTTTGAGAATGAACTTCTCCAGATGTGTGAACTTCAACTCTCAGAGTTTTGAACAATGGTCATGTTGGCTGGGAATTCTGGAAAAATAAGTCCATACATCTAGAGGTCAGCCACATTGGGAGGACGGGGCAATAGACCAACCTGGTCCTTGCAGCAATGGCCGTCTTGGTTGGGGAAGTTGGGGGTTATACTTCAAAGTGAAATACTGCAGATATGCAAAAATATTATGTATGTATTATGTCTGTCTGAATATCTGTCTGTATTATGCTAATGATAGGGGGAAAAAACAGGAGGAACTTCCATTTCTAAACCAATGAAGAAAAAAGGAACTGAACATGGTACATTGATTTTTATTTTTCAACTCTTGGGTTGAATTGGTAGATTTTTCATTACTCTCTCTGAATCACTCAAAGGTGGAAGTTAGGAGATAAGTCAGTTTTGGAAGCATAATTCTATTTCTCACATGCAGGCATTTTCATTCCAAGGCATCCTGCAGAAGAAAGAATGAAAGCAAAAAAGCAAAAAAAAAAAACTATAGCAAAACACACAAAAGTTGAAAACAAGTCCAAAGGGAGTTCCTTCCAATATTAAGTTTTCTATCACTCTCTCTAGAGATTGGCAGGATTTAAAAGGATCGCATTTACAGAAGGGAGACTTCACAGTGCTACACTTTGCTACATACATGCAGAGACGCTCTACAGCACAAGTTGCAAATGGGGGATTTTTCCAATGATGTTGAACTGCTCTCATCATCCTTGATCTTGTCTGATGGGAACTGAAGTCCAATAAAATCAGGAAGATGACAGGTCCCCCAAATCTCGCTTTACAGTCACAGAATGTAATAAGTACGATTTACTTTAGTAAAAGAAACTATTACAGTTGCCACATCTATCTCTGCCCATGAGCATTCATTTCATCCCTTCCCCATCCTGGCAGTCTTCAACTGTGCTCGATTTCAACTCTTGGCTGGCAATTCTGGGAGCTGATGTCCAACTATCACAGGTTAGGGAAGACTACTCTCTATAATTACTGTTGCCCCTCCTATGTTGGGCATGACTCTGGGCAAACCGCCCAGAGTCCCCTCTGGAAATGGGGGGAGATGGGCGGTGATATAAGTTAGAAATATAAATAAATAAATAAATAAATAAATGTTCTTTTGTACCCAATTATCTAGGGGTCTGCTGTGGAAAACTAGATCTGATGGTATTGTAAAGCCAGATGAAGTCAGAGCTCAGAGATAGTGAGGTTCTAGGAGCTGTTCTAGGGAATGGGGAAAAAGTTTTCTCCTCGCTCTTCTTCTTCCAAACTAGACATTCTTAGTTTGGAAGCAAACATCTAAAATATGTATTCTATTGCCAAAGCTTTAAATCATTAAAATATTTATATGGGAAAAAACAGTTATAGGCATAAACAGTTTGTGTCCCAGGGCTTCTGAGAGGAATCACACCACTTTATAGTACTCTCTGAACTTTAGGCTAATGTGATTCATAACGATGACATGTTGGCTACAATCCAGTGTGTGCATAGGCCCCATTCAGAGAGATAATGCTTAATATTACAGAAGCCAGGGACTGAACAAAGCTTTCCATGCCCCCACCCAATCTCATGCTGTGCAAGAAATCTGGAACAGTATTCTTCAGACCTGAGCTTCTTATTCATGTGCAGGAGGAACACAATGTGGAATATCGTTCTGTGACTGGTAGGTTATTTGAAGACGCCGAATTAGCTAGACTTGATATAGATATTAGAAGCCTTCACTCTATGCCTGCTCAACAGAGTTGAACCTTCTCCTTGCTATGAGCACCAAGCAAGACATCAAAGATTTGAGGTTGGGGATCATATCCTCTCAATCCTGGTCAGGTCTTGCTGCTCAAAGGCCAAAGTGGGTTCCGGCACTTGTTGTTGTTGTTCAGTCGTTTACGTGTTTCCAATCCTCGTGACCTCATGGACCATAGCACGCCAGGCCTTCCTGTCCTCCACTGCCTCCCGGAGTTTACTCAAGTTCTTGTTCATCACATCGGTGATGCTATCTAACCATCTCATCCTCTGCCGTCCCCTTCTCCTTTTGCCTTCAGTCTTTCCCAGCATCAGGGTCTTTTCCAGTGAGTCCTCTCTTCGCATTAGGTGGCCAAAGTATTTGAGCTTCAGCTTCAGTATCTGTCCTTCCAATAAGCAGTCAGGGTTGATTTCCTTTAGGATTGACTGATTTGACCTCCTTGCAGTCCAAGGGACTCTTAAGAGTCTTCTCCAGCACCACAGTTCGAAAGCATCCATTCTTCGGCGCTCAGCCTTCCTTATGGTCCAACTCTCACAGCCATACATTACTACTGGAAAAACCATAGCATTAACTATACGGACCTTTGTCGGCAAGGTAATGTCTCTGCTTTTTAATATGCTGTCTAGGTTTGCCATAGCTTTCTTCCCAAGGAGCAAGCGTCTTTTAATTTCATGGCTGCAGTCACCGTCTGCGGTGATCTTGGAGCCCAAGAAAATAAAATCTGTCACTGCTTCCATTTCTTTCCCTTCTATTTGCCAGGAAGTGATGGGACCAGATGCCATGATCTGGGTTTTTTTAATGTTGAGTTTCAAGCCAGCTTTTGCACTCTCCTCTTTCACCCTTATCAAGAGGCTCTTTAGTTCCTCTTCACTTTCTGCCATTAGGGTGGTATCGTCTGCATATCTGAGGTTGTTGATATTTCTCCCGGCAATCTTAACTCCGGCTTGTGATTCATCCAGCCCGGCATTTCTCATGATGTACTCTGCATATAAGTTAAATAAGCAGGGTGATAATATACAGCCTTGTCGTACTCCTTTCCCAATTTTGAACCAATCGGTTGTTCCATGTCCGGTTCTAACTGATGCTTCTTGACCTGCATACAGGTTCTCAGGAGACAGGTAAGGTGGTCTGGTACTCCCATCTCTTTAAGAATTTGCCACAGTTTGTTGTGATCCACACAATCAAAGGCTTTAGCGTAGTCAATGAAGCAGAAGTAGATGTTTTTCTGGAACTCTCTTGCTTTTTCCATGATCCAGCGAATGTTGGCAATCTGATCTCAAGTTCCTCTGCCTCTTCGAAACCCAGCTTGCACTTCTGGTAGTTCTCGGTTCACATGCTGCTGAAGCCTAGCTTGTAGGATTTTGAGCATAACCTTGCTAGCATGTGAAATGAGCACAATTGTACGGTAGTTTGAACATTCTTTGCCATTGCCCTTCTTTGGAATTGGAACGTAAACTGACCTTTTCCAATCCTGTGGCCACTGTTGAGTTTTCCAAATTTGCTGGCATATTGAGTGCAGCACTTTAACAGCATCATCTTTTAGGATTTTAAATAGCTCAGCTGGGATACTGTCTTCTCCCCTAGCTTTGTTGTTAGTAATGCTTCCTAAGGCCCACTTGACTTCACTCTTTAGGATGTCCGGCTCAAGGTCAGTGACCACACCATCGTATTTATCAGGGATATTAAGATCTTTCTTGTATAGTTCTTCTGTGTATTCTTGCCACCTCTTCTTAATCTCTTCTGCTTCTGTTAGGTCCCTGCCTTTTTTGTCCTTTATCATGCCCATCTTTGCACAAAACGTTCCCTTGATATCTCCGATTTTCTTGAAGAGATCTCTAGTTTTCCCAATTCTATTGTTTTCCTCGATTTCTTTGCATTGTTCATTTAAGAAGGCCTTCTTATCTCTCCTTGCTATTCTCTGGAAATCTGCATTCAGTTGTTTATATCTTTCCCTTTCTCCCTTGCCTTTTGCTTCCCTTCTTTCCTCAGCTATTTGTAAAGCCTCATCAGTCAGCCACTTTGCTTTCTTGCATTTCTTTTTCTTTGGGATGGTTTTAGTTGCTGTCTCCTGTACAATGTTACGAATCTCCATCCATAGTTCTTCAGGCACTCTGTCTACCAGATCTAATCCTTTAAATCTATTCCTAACCTCAACTGTATATTCATAAGGGATATGATTTAGGTCATACCTGATTGGTCTAGTGGTTTTCTCTACGTTCTTCAATTTAAGCCTAAATTTTGCGATAAGAAGCTCATGATCTGAGCCACAGTCAGCTCCAGGTCTTGTTTTTGCTGATTGTATAGAGCTTCTCCATCTTTGGCTGCAAAGTATATAATCAATCTGATTTCGGTATTGACCATCTGGTGATGTCCATGTGTAGAGTCGTCTCTTGTGTTGTTGGAAAAGAGTGTTTGCTATTACCAGCGTGTTCTCTTGACAAAACTCTATTAGCCTTTGCCCTGCTTCATTTTGTACTCCGAGGCCGAACTTGCCTGTTATTCCGGTTATTTTTTGACTTCCTACTTTAGCATTCCAGTCCCCTATGATGAAAAGGACATCTTTTTTTGGTGTTAGTTCTAGAAGGTGCTGTAGGTCTTCATAGAACCGGTCAACTTCAGCTTCTTCGGCATCAGTGGTTGGGGCATAGACTTGGATCACTGTGATGTTGAATGGTTTGCCTTGGATCCGAACTGAAAGCATTCTGTCGTTTTTGAGGTTGTACCCCAGTACTGCCTTTCCCACTCTTTTATTGACTATGAGAGCTACTCCATTTCTTCTAAGGGATTCTTGCCCACAGTAGTATATATAATGGTCTCCTGAATTAAATTCGCCCATTCCTGTCCATTTTAGTTCGCTGATTCCCAAGATGTCGATGTTCAATCTTGTCATCTCATGTTTGACCACATCCAGCTTACCTTGATTCATAGTTCTTACATTCCAGGTTCCTATGCAATATTGTTCTTTACAGCATCGGACTTTCCTTCCACTTCCAGACACATCCACAACTGAGCGTCCTTTCGGCTTTGGCCCAGCCGTTTCACTCTTTCTGGAGCTACTCGGAATTGCCCTCCGCTCTTCCCCAGTAGCATTTTGGACACCTTCCGACCTGAGGGGCTCATCTTCCGGCGTCATATCTTTTAGCCCTTTGATACTGTCCATGGGTTTTCTTGGCAAGGATACTGGAGTGGTTTGCCATTCCCTCCTCCAGTGGACCACGTTTTGTCCGGCACTTACCCACATCTAAATCTGATGTACAGAACAACTTTGGCATATTTTATTTTATTTTATTTTATTTTATTTTATTTTATTTTATTTTATTTTATTTTATTTTATATTATTTTATTTTATTTTATTTTATTTTATTTATTTTATTTTATTTTATTTTATTTTATTTTATTATTTTATTTTATTATTTTATTCATTCCATGTTTTTATCACTGAGTGACTACATCATGATGGTTTGGACCAACGTGGGTGACGTCAGTCGTGGAATCTGATTGTGAAAGGAGGTCATTGAAGGAAGATTGGAAAAGGTTGTTTGGGATTCCACCTTGTTGTGTCTCCAAGAAGCGGTGTTCTGGTGTTCTGTCTTTGATCTTTCCTCTCCAACCTGGATGTGTTATCTATGGCCAGAGAAGGTTTCCTAGTTCCTGCAACATGTGCCAGCTCTATCAAGCTCTGTTAAAAGCCACCACCCTGTCTCCTCCTCCCTGAACTTCAATCATATGATACAACTACATTCTACTCCTTCAAATTCTGCCTTTTTAGGAACCTCTTGGCTTAATTATTCAGTCCCCCAACAAAGTCCATGCACCTCTAATTGAATGTGTTCTATTTCCTTTCTAGCTTTAGACTATTATTTGCATAAACTTCTCCATACTCATTTTGATGCATGAATAATAATGAGAGTGTGATCAGATTTAGCACAGTTTTCCATCAGCTTCTGAGCAGCTTTAACCCAGGGAGTAGTATTACGGAACTTTTGCAGATGAGATTAGATGAATTTAGGGGTACATCTGCCATGGCAACTCCTTATGAGAAACTGAAACTGTAAAATATTAGAAGCTGGTCCAGAACTGTTGGCAATAATTAGCAGCAGCTGTCCAGGTTTGAGAATGAGTTTTTTGAGTCCTAGCAAGATGGGGCTATTAGTCTTGAAGGCTCCATGTTACCTCTCAGTTGTGGGCAATATGCCTCCAAATACCAATTGCAGGGGGATAACAGTGGGAGAACCAGGGGCGAGGTGGCTCAGTGGGTAAGACACCAGGCTTGTCGATCGGAAGATCGCAAGTTCGGAGGTTCGAATCCCTCGTCCCGCGTGATGGAGTGAGCTCCCGCACTCACCCCAGCTCTTGCCAACCTAGCAATTCGAAAGCATGCAAATGCAAGTAGATGAATAGGTACCACTTCGGTGGGAAGGTAACAGCGTTCCACGTGCGTCATGCGGCCACATGACCGTGGAAGCGTCTTCGGACAGCGCTGGCTCTTCGGCTAATGAACAGAGCACCGGCTCCTGGAGTCGGACATGACTGCACAACTGTGTGGGGGGAACCTTTACCTTAACAGTGGGATAGGAGCATCCCAGAGGCATCTGGCTGCCACCTTAACCAAATGCTAGTCTAAAATGCATCAGGGCTCTACTTCTGTTCTTATGGATTGTGCAGAACAACTCCCAAACTGAGTAAATCAGCAGATTTTGGGGAACTAGGAGAAAGTTGTTTTTTCCCTTATACGTACTTTACCACCCAGTCATCTTTCTGCAAGAGCCAGTTTGGTGTAGTGGTTAAGGCACCAGGCTAGAAACCGAGAGACTGTGAGTTCTAATCTTGCCTTAGGCACAAAGCCATCTGGGCGACCTTGGGCCAGTCCTTCTCCTTTACCCCTGGGAAGAAGGCAAGGGCAAACCACTTCTGAAAATGTTGCCAAGAAAACTGTGGGAACTCATCAAGGCACTTGCCTGGAGTCAAGACTGACTCCAAGCCCCCCTCCCACCCATCTTTCCATATGCCACTGGATTTCCTTCTTTTGCGGTTGTTTCCCTTTACTATATGCTGCCTAAGGCACTGCCTGATCTTGGCCTGCTTCCAAACATCACAGATATTCATCCCTAACTAAGGGGAAGATGTACCAAGAATGTAGTTCTCCCCTAAATAACCAATGATCTTTCCTCCAAAATGGTCTTCACTTTTCAAGCCTGCTGAAAGAATACAACCGCTTCAGGTTGTTTGCATATAGTGCAACCTTCATGAATCATAGAAGAGTCATTCCAGTGGGAAATTCCTCCAGGATCTTCACTTTTCATGCTGGACTAAGATGAGCCTGGACTCAATCCAAAAGGGCTGTTCTTAGGTTCTTGGATATTTGGATTCTTAGCTGGAACTGCCACAGATTGAACCTGGGACCTTCTATCCACAAATCAGGGACTCCCTAGAAGAGACCTGCTAGATCAGGGCTTTCCAAAGTGCCGCCGCTGGCGACACACCAGTAGTGGCGGCGGCGGCAGCGCGGCGGCGGCAGCGCGCACACAGTGGCGGCACGTGGGGGTGCACGTGTACGGCGGTGGCGCGGTGTGTGTGCGGCGGCGCGCGCGCACACGGTGGCGGCACGTGGGGGCATGTGGCGGTGTGTATGTGCACGGCGGCGGCAGCGGCGGCAGCCTCCGCTAAAACGCGGAAGCCGCGCCGCTGCTGCGGCCGCCGTGCACGCGCGCACCGCCGCTTCTGGGTGGTGTGGTGACACACCACGCTGTGTGTGGCGACACACTTTTGTGTCGCGACACACAGTTTGGAAAGCTCTGTGCTAGATCATTCTCCTGGCCCAACTTATCAAGCCACTTCATTTGTGGCAACCACATTATTTTTGTTGTTTATTCGTTCAGTTGCTTCCGACTCTTCGTGACCCCCATAACTTAATTACAGAGATTGTGAAGAAGCTCTTGTTGAAATTTTAGTTGCAATTCAATGTTCAGACATGCTTTTTTCTGCAAAGTTTGCCAGAACAATAAATCTTTGGATACAGCCGTGTGTATCCAAGATGCATGTGTATATTACAGGCTTTAGATTTCTTGAAGAGGTCTCCTATTTTTGTGTGGTATTAAAAAAATGGATTCCAAATAAGATATGACTTATTTCAAGGCACGTTTTATGGAGTGTGTGGGAAACCCTGTGGTCTCAGTGTGGATTAAATTATCAAGTGTAGGCAGCGCCAAGAAATGTAATACATTCCCTTCGGGATTCCCAAGGAGTTTTTATAATAGTCATTTTGGTTGCTAATGAGGGACATTGAGAACAGGAAAACACTGCCAGAAGCCAACAGTGGTCAATGGCTCAAATTGCTCCTTTTTCCTCTCATAAGAAGAACAGCTTGACCGTTTGCTGATGGGAAATGAAAGAGAAGCTTCTGGCCACAAATGATTCATACAAAAGTCACTGGTCAGTCTTCAGATACATCTTGATCAATGTGCATTTCATCCTGGGACAAAAGGGATGGGAAAGATCTACCTCAGAGCTTTCCAAACTGTGTGTCGCGACACAAAAGTGTGTCGCCACACACAGCGTGGTGTGTCGCCACACCACCCGGAAGCGGCGGCGCGCGCGTGCACGGCGGCCGCCATGCACGCGCGCGCCGCCGCACACCCCCCGCGCTGCCGCACGCCCCTCCCGCACGCCCCCCGCGCCGCCGCACGCCCCTCCCGCACGGCCCCCGCGCCGCCGCCGTGCGCGCGCGCCGCCGCACGCCCCCCTGCGCCGCCACCGTGCGCGCGTGTGTCGCCGCTGCCGCCGGGTGTGTCACCAGCGGCGGCACTTTGGAAAGCCCTGATCTACCTAATTGTTCCTTGTAGAGCAGAAGTAGGCAATGGGGGGGGGGTTGTGGGGTCTGTATTTTGAGTTTACTTTTGGTGGTTGAGGATTGTGGGGTGCAAAACAGATATAATGGCACAAGGAGAGAAAGGAAGAGGGTGTTCTGTTCAAATTTTCCCCTTGGGTTGTTAATAAACCTGAATTTATGTGTTAATGAGCCTAATGCACTAATTCACTGCAGACAATTGGTAGAAAGTCATATCACAATTGGCATTTTGCTGCCAATTTTGATGACACCATCTTGGGAGGGGGAACTGTAACATCTGCAGAAACAGAGCTTGGTGTTCTCATGCAACTCGTGTACCACATGCTGCTCAGCCCCACGGTCCAGCATTATGGACATGGTTCTACTACTGCACCCCTTCAACAAAAGATCTGGTTCATGTTTTTATCGTCTCCTGTCTTAGTTCTGGGAGTACAAGTTATTAGCATTATTGAAAACACTCTGAATATAAACAGTCCACAGAAGAATGAATGGCAATTAATGCTTTATTAAATATAGGATAAACAATTTCAAGAAATGATGAGTTTCCAAATACAGTGGCATGTTTAAAAAAGAAAGAAAGAAAGAAAATGCTTCTCTACCCAGCGTCTAGACATACTTAGCTGTACCAACACTTTCCTTTTGTGATGTGTGACTAATGGATGACTCAAATACAATTTGAGCAATTAGTACACATTTTCACTGATAATGCAGAAAATGGTAGCCAAACATCCTTGAATCCAAAGTACTACCCAGTCCTAGTTATCTCCCCTTTCTTCTGACATCATCTAACAGCAGCCCCATGATGTATAAGGCCTCTTGGACTTTGTCAGATATTCTCTTAGAGCAGATCTTTCCAAACTGTGTGTTGAGACACATTAGTGCAGGGCTTTCCAAAGTTTTTCCCGCGGCGACACACCAACCAGCCAGAAGCGCTGCTCCGCTTTCGGGTTTTGCGCGCTGCAGTTGGTGTGTCGCCGCGGGAAAACCCGGAAGCGCTGATGATGATCAGCGCTTCTGGGTTGTGTGGCGACACACCAGACTGTGTGTGGCGACACACTTTTGTGTCGCCACACACAGTTTGGAAAGCTCTGCATTAGTGTGTCGGCTGCAGTGTCGGGTATGTCGCAGCTGCTGCTGCCTCTGAGCCCTGCCAGGATTCCGCACAGGTCCTAGTGCCTGCCTTGTGCCCTGCTGCCTCCAAACCTGCCCTGCCAGGATTCCGCGCAGGTCCTAGTGCCTGCCTTGTGCCCTGCTGCCTCCAAACCTGCCCTGCCAGGATTCCACGCAGGTCCAAGTGCCTGCCTTGTGCCCTGCTCCCTCCAAACCTGCTGTGATTCCACGCAGGTCCTAGTGCCTGCCTTGTGCCTTGCTGCCTCCAAACCTGCCCTGCCAGGATTCCACGCAGGTCCTAGTGCCTGCCTAGTGCCCTGCTCCCTCCAAACCTGCTGTGATTCCACGCAGGTCCTAGAGCCTGCCTTGTGCCTTGCTGCCTCCAAACCTGCTGTGATTCCACGCAGGTCCTAGTGCCTGCCTTGTGCCTTGCTGCCTCCAAACCTGCTGTGATTCCACGCAGGTCCTAGTGCCTGTCTTGTGCCTTGCTGCCTCCAAACCTGCTGTGATTCCACGCAGGTCCTAGTGCCTGCCTTGTGCCTTGCTGCCTCCAAACCTGCCCTGCCAGGATTCCACGCAGGTCCTAGTGCCTGCCTAGTGCCCTGCTGTAAGAGTGTGTTGTGAAATGATGCATGTCTAAAAAGTGTGTCACCAACATGAAAAGTTTGGAAAGCTCTGTCTTAGAGGGAAGGCAGATATTATCTGCTGGCAATGAATGAGAACAAGGTTAATAGCGGCAAAATAGGGATTCACAATGGGGGTAGCAAATTTTATGCTGGTATTGAAAATGAATGGTGAGCCTTTTGATACAGCAGTGCCAGTGGGGAAAGGCCATAAGTGTCTTTCCCAGACTTGTTTCTGGTAGTCTGTTAGCTAGGAACGAAACTGAGAACTGAGATGTACTAAACATGTAATCTGCCCCCTAAAACCACATATTCTGCCCCAATAAAATGAATTAAGCTGGACTTTATCACCCCAAAAGAGTTGGGTAGACGTTTAGGTGCAAGTATGGACATCGGGCATAACTGGGTCACTTCCGATTGCAAGGAGGAATCCCATCCCCCCCCCCATTTTATTTTAAAAGGGTCCATTCTGCCCAAGTTCAATTTCAGCCTGTTTGATTTCCTCTTCTGCAAAGGAGAAATAAATGACGATTCCTCCATTCTAGTCTCTCATAACTCCTAAGTCCTCTGAACTTGGGTAACTTCCCAAAATAATTGGGGTAAAAAAGGTTTAGTATTCTCTCTTACATCAAGCCTGTTCTTCCCCATCCAGACCCTCATGGCCTCTAGACATCTGGACTGCACTTCGATGGCCTCATCTGTTAGGCCAGGTATCAAGATGTAAAGTTGAATATCACTAGTATACTGGTACTTGACCCCATGTTGATAGATACTTCACCCAGCAGCTTCATGTAGATTTTAAACTGGAGGAGAGAAACCATTGAGCCCTGTGTCACCCCACCACTGAGAAGCCTACAACTCTATCTCTTACATCAGAAACATCTTGGAAACAACCAACAGACTGTTACAACCACATGGCATCACCATAGCACACAAACCAACCAAAGCCCTTCAGAACATCTTAAGCAAATCAAAAGACCCAGTAGCCCAAGAAGAAAAAACAGGAGTTATCTACAACATACAGTGTAAGTACTGTAGCAGCCACTATGTAGGACAGACAGGCAGAAGACTAGCAGAGCGCATCCATGAACACCAACTAGCAATCAGAAGACATGATGAAAACTCCTTAATCTCATAACACATGGACAGACTCAACCATACTTTCAACTGGGAAACTGTGAGTATCCTAGACCAAGCCAAATCCAAAAACGCTAGGGAATTCCTGGAAGCTTCGCATTCAAACAAGTCAGCCACCAACAGGCACATAGAAGTCAACAGCATTTACATACCATTCAAAAGAGACAATAGAAAAGCTAAAAGACCAGAACACCTCCTCGCCAGCAATCAACACCCAGATATGCAAAGTTTAACACCAGGATTAGCACCAGAAGAACAATCAAACAGCACAATATACCCTAATCAAGGAACTATTAACTCAGTCAATCAACCAAGCAGCAAACAACAGCCCAATCAAGGAACTCCTAAGGAGAGAACAACACCTCCACCAACACAAGCAGGGCAAGCCATAGTATATAAACAGAGAGCAAACCCCACTCCCTTTTCGCACTGAAGATGTTGCCTAGTCTGGCAATGAAACGTGTGCAAGAAAACAAAGCTCAGAGAGCACCAAGGACTCCACAACTCTATCTTTCCTCCCCATCCCCATCACCTGGAACCTAAAGCGTTGCCTTTAGGAAGGAGGAGAATCATTGCAGTACAGTGCTGCCCCCCACTCCCAAACCTTGGAGGTTGTCCAGAAGGATACCATGAAGGAGGATATTGAACGCTGGTGGAATATCAAGGAACATCAGGAGGGTTGCCCTTCCCTATCCCAGTCCCACCAGAGGTCATCCACCAAGGTCATCTCTGTACTGTGCCCAGGTCTGAAAGGCAGGAGATTGTGCTACTGAATTGGTACAACTTTTTGTAGGTTTTATTCCTCATTAAATATGGGCTCACTCCAATTACCTTAACATCTCCATTTGATCATTCCCTCTGTTATGTGTTTAGCATTCTTGTTCTGTCAGAAAAATCTAAACTATATTAAATTAGCATTTGGGGAACAATGGCTGTTTTGGCTAATGCTATATTAGGCTTCCATCCAAAGAATAGAACTTGGACTTAATTCACTAAGTGAGTAACATTTTCTTTCTTTACACACAGGAGTTATTTAAGCTGCCCAGTGTGATGCTGATGTATTTCTCTTTTTAGTTTTTTCACTTTTGACTTGCAGGAAGTTGAGGTCAAAAGTAGTGCATTAAGGCTGGGTCACTGGGTAATGCACTTAGCATAATCAGTTCATCAAGGATAAACTGGTATTTTCTAGAGCAAGCGTGAAGAGATATGTATCCCAAACTATCTGATAAACCATGGATTAGTTTCCTTGGAATCTATGTTTGTTGTTTAGTCTTTTAGTCATGTCCGACTCTTCGTGACCTCATGGACCATAGCACGCCAGGCCTTCCTGTCCTCCACTGTCTCCTGGAGTTTACTCAGATTCATGTTCATTACATCGGTGATGCTATCTAACCATCTCATCCTCTGCCGTCCCCTTCTCCTTTTGCCTTCAGTCTTTCCCAGCATCAGGGTCTTTTCCAGTGAGTCCTCTCTTTGCATTAGGTGGCCAAAGTATTTGAGCTTCAGCTTCAGTATCTGTCCTTCCAATGAGCAGTCAGGGTTGATTTCCTTTAAGGTTGACTGATTTGACCTCCTTGCAGTCCAAGGGACTCTTAATAGTCTTCTCCAGCACCACAGTTCGAAAGCATCAATTCTTATATTTCTTGGTAGACCCAGCTGAAACTAACAAACTTGCAATATATAAGGTTTATGTTTTTTTCCCCAAAGTCATCTTCTGCAATTATTGTCCAGTGTTGAACTATTGTTTCCTTGACTGCTGCTCCTACAATGTGTAGATCCCACGAACTGCTACTTCTGACGTCCTCCTGAATTAGTTGCATGGATCCAATCAGTAAAAAGGTAAAGGTTCCCCCTGCACATTTGTGCCGTGGCCGACTCTAGGGGCTGGTGCTCATCTCCGTTTGTTAGCCGAAGAGCCAGCGTTGTCCGAAGACACTTCCGTGGTCATGTGGCTGCATGACACGCGCGGAACGCTGTTACCTACCCACTGAAGTGGTACCTATTAATCCAATCAGTAGTGCAATATAATTACCATCCCAATTTGGGTGTTGTGCACATGGGTTGGATCATAATTCCCTTTATTCCCAGCAATTATAATTTCCCATTATTCTCATCCAGAATAAAGGTGTTGTAACCCAACAGATTTCTAGACCACTGGTTGAAGAAGAGTGCAGTGAAATGCTAAATCAGATATGAAGATGACACTGAATACCAACCAATGTTATAATCATCTGGGTCATATTACAAGGGGGTAAGCAATCTCTGCAGACTGATGGGCACATTTGGGATTTTGAAAGCATGTTGTGGGTAGGCATGGCTAATCATAAAACCCCCAATTATTGTAATACAGACTAGTGTTCTCCACCACCCATATAGCCCACCAAGATATTCCCTACCACCCCAACTTACTTTAGTCTTTTTTTATGAACAGGTGGGCCACACTTTCCAAAGAAGAAGCAAGTTGCAAACATCCAATATCCTTATTGTCCAGAAATGCCTATGCAATGCCAAGAAACATTCTTTGAAATAAAGATGATAATTAATTATGTTAGAGACACACACATATTGGATGGTGCAGGGAATCTGACAATCTGCAGATGTATTGGTTCCTATGAATGCAGGGCAGCAAGTAAAACGAATAAGCAGCTATTTGTTAATGGTGGGCCAAAAATAGTAAACCATAGGGGAAAGATATTTTTAATAACAGCTGAAGCAGTTCTTTAAAAAATGAGTAACTTCAAGTTCACCTCTGCTTAGAAATGGTTGTTTTCCCCTTTCACAACATTTTATGTTGATCACAGTAAAACACACACACATGCTGTTCCTTTCTATTCTGCTTTGATCAGACTGTGCCTAGAATATTGCATGCAATTCTGGGCACACATTTGCAGAAGGAGATTTAATGTGTCCAGAAGACAGCCAAAAGGAAGGGAGGGAGGGAGGGAGGGAGGGAGATGGAAGGTAAAACTTATGAGAAATGATGGGTATTTTTAGCTTGGAGAAGACTTTGGGGAGACATGAGAGCTACCTTCAAGTGTATCAAAGGTTGTTGTGTAGAAGATGGGGTAGAACTGTTCTGCATTGTTCCAGAAGGCAGAAGAAGAAACAGTGAGTTTTAATTACAAGGAAGTAGATTTCAGTACTTCAGTAGATTTCAAGTAGTCCTCCTTGGCTGCAGATGCACAATTAGAGGCTGAATGGGCATCTCTTGGGGAATGCTGTAATGGTGCATTCCTGCAGTGGCAATGGACTAGATCAGTTCTCAATCTTTTTGTTGCTCCCGGCCCCCTTCTGGACCTCATTTGCCTCTGTGATCCTCCTCACAGTCACTGTTACCTGGAAAAAAGGTACTTTACCACCTTCATTGGGCACCCTAGAAATATGGCATGGCTCCCTGAGGGGCCATATGGCCTATGTTGAGCACCAATGGTCTAGATCAGGGGTGGGGAACGTCTGGCCCGCGGGCCGTATAAGGCCTGCGAAATCATTTGGTCTGGCCCTGCCAAGGCAGCCGCAGGTGGGACTCGAAATTCAATAAATCTAGGAGCTCCCGCCTACAAACCCTGCCCCCTTCTGCACGATTGGCTCCCGCCCGCAAACCCCGCCCCCCAGTCTGCAAATGTTGTTATAAATATCCAAATGGCCCTTGGCAGAAAAAAGGTTCCCCACCCCTGGTCTAGATGACTTCCAAGACCCCTTCCAACCTTCTGTTCTGTGATTCCATAACCCCAACATACAACAGCAGCATACGTACAGCCAGATCAACAATGGGTCTCAAACAGACAGATCTACATTTCACTGTAGACTCAGTCTTGCTTGGTTGAGAGTAGGAAAGGAGAGAAACATTCGGAGCTTAACATTCTTTTCAAACGTAATGTAATACATTACATCTTTTCAAAGATGTAATACACACTTTTTAAATCCATAGTGTTTTATTAAGCCTTAAAACCCTTGCAGGTCCTCTGGTGCAAATCCCCCACCCCAAGATAATTCTGTGGTCTGTCTAATTTCTTTTGTTCTCCAGAAGTTCTCAAGTCCTAGGTCTATAAGGCTAATGAAGTATCTTAGCATTTCCCTACCCCACCCTGTAGTTTATTCCAAGCAAACTAGCATTAAGGATCTTCTAAAGAAAGTGTGAGGGGGCGTGGTGGCTCAGCAGGTAAGACGCCAGGCTTGTTGATTGGAAGATCGCAAGTTCAGAGGTTCGAATCCCTAGCCCCACGAGACGGAGTGAGCTCCCACACTCGCCCCAGCTCTTGCCAACCTAGCAATTCGAAAGCATGCAAATGCGAGTAGATTAATAGGTACCACTTTGGTGGGTAGGTAACAGCGTTCCGCGTGCGTCATGCCGGCCACATGACTGCGGAAGCGTCTTCGGACAATGCTGGCTCTTCGGCTAACAAACGGAGATGAGCACCGGCCCCTAGAGTCGGACACGACTGCACAACTGTGCGGGGGGAACTTTTACCTTTACCTTAAAGAAAGTGTGACCTTTGCTTTCTCTTCATGCAAATATTGGGTTTATGCCTTATCACATCATGAGAAGGGTGGAATGTATAGGATATTGCTGTTTCTTTTTTAATCCTCTACCCCAATCTCCTTTCTCCCCATCAAAATCCATCCTTTCGAGAACAGAGGGGCTGAGAACTGCAAAATTTTGCTGTCTACTGGCCAAAGGATTAAAGAATCACCCGGGAGTAAGGGAGGAACACCATGTCCCTGCATCCCAGCCAAGTTGCTGGGATGCAGCATTCAAGATTACCACAGAATTTGAGATGGAAGATAGTGACCACCTACACACCACTTTCCCATGTGAATTTCTCAGCTCCTCCTTTCCCCAGCTATTCCTCAGTAATGAGTAATAGCATTTTCTATTCCGGCTTCTCCATCTTTTTGCTCTCTAAATATTGCAACCCCCCCATTTTTTTTAAAAGGACTGATTTTTTAAAAAAAAACAAAAGAAATAATGCACAATGCACAAGTCCTCCTTTTGGACACTGGATGGGGTCTTACAAAGCCCTCCTCTTTAAAGGATAATGATTCACACAACAGCCTTAAGAAGGTCAGATAAAGACCTAGGAAATCCTTTTACTGGGTACTTTATGCTTGTTTAGTTTCGTTAGGTTTCTTGTGGCCTGTGTGAAACCAACCTTTTCAGTTTGTTTTGTTCAATATTGCACAAACCTGAGAGAAAAGTCAATCCTATAACTAGGTTAAGGGTATTATGTGAATGCAAAAGGAGTGCTTTTTTTACTATTTACAAAAGGATGTTGTAAATAAAGTCTCCTTCAACTTGAGCTGGACTCCTGCTCATTTCATAGGCTGTGGTAAGGGTGTAATAGCCATGACCTTCTTCCAGAGTTTTGTACTTCTCTGTCTAGCCTACAGCCCGAGAATTTCCTCCCATCCAAGGACCAACCATACCTGACCCAGCGTAGCTTCTGAGATCAGCAGAAGTCTGCTAGATGGCTCCGCCTGCTGAAGACTGAAATTGGTGATTGCAGAAATGATATTTAATAGCCACAACAGTGGCCAAGACAAGCTGTTCTAGGGTCTATATTTATATTTTTACACAGAACTAAAGGCCCTCAAAGTTATCTTCTCTCTTGACCTTTGGCCAAGGTACACAATATGAATTATCAGTAGATAGTGATTTCTATAGATCTCTTGAAAGCACAGAAAACTTTTCCAGCCAAGTTTGGCCTAGGGGAGATAAGGGTGACCGGCTCTCAAAAAAGCCCTTTCACCTTTTGGACTTCCTGAGCTACTTCACACTTTCAATTTGTTTGTTCTCTTTATAGGTTTCTTATCTTGTCTCCCCTCCTATGGGCTGCTTGCTTTTTGGGTTGCAGCAAAACCAAGAAATGGAGGATACTTTTCGCTGAGCTGGATCCACAACCCCCCCCCCCCAGAGGAATCCCTTTCATTCATAAATGGTGGGAGACAACAGGTCAAATGCCATATTATTTTTACAACTGTGCATATGACCACCTAGCAATTTGGGTAACAATGTCATTCTGCCATGGTTCGGAGAAAAACGATATGATCATTGACAATTTATACAGCAGTGCTCACGTACATGCTATGTTATGATCTTTCCTTTATGTAAAGGATAAAGCAGATCTCTGCTGCAAGGCATTTATTCCTCCGGTGCACAAGATTCTTTATCAGGCATACAGGCAGTTGCACAATAATTAGAGAACTTGGGAAATGTGTGTGCAAAACCTTTAAGTCAACCTTGACTCCTGGTGACTGCCTGGATGAGTCCCTGCAGTTTTCTAGGCAAGATTTTGGAAGTGGTTTGCCATTGCCTACTTCCTAGGGCTGAGAGAGAGTGACTGGCCCAAGGTCACCTAGCTGGCTTCGTGCCTAAGGCAGGACAAGAACACACAGTCTCCCGGTTTCTAGCCTGGTGCCTTTAACTACTACACCACACTGGTTCACAACATATGCTAAATTGCATATGTCACAATTTAGGGATAACAAAACCCATGTGCTGGATTCAGATAGCATGCTATGCAGAAAGCATATTTATGGATTAACATGACAGCTTGTTTATGCTACTTGCTACATAATGGTTGGGTTTCTGGTAACATGCTGAACCACAAACTACCCAACGCATTTTAGGCTAGCCTAGAATGTCACGTGAAACCAACCATTGGGAAACTTGGTCTTTGCAGGGTTGTTGCGAAGGTAAAAATTGGAGACAGAGAGAGAAGAACTAGACAGATTGCACCAAATTCTAGGCAAAAATATTTGCAGAATAAAAACACTGAAATAAATAAAACCCAAGCCAACATTTTGCAGCTTAGTATCGGACTGAAGGCAAAAGGAGAAGGGGACGGCAGAGGATGAGATGGTTAGATAGCATCACCGATGTAATGAACATGAATTTGAGTAAACTCCGAGAGACAGTGGAGGACAGGAAGGCCTGGCGTGCTATGGTCCATGAGGTCACGAAGAGTCGGACATGGCTAAACGACTGAACAACAACAAATCTGATGTCTTCATCTTTAAAAACATTTGCACTCTTAATATTCTTTAGCCATTAACATGCCAAAGGACAGACTTGGATGTTCAGTGGCAAAACATTCATTTCTTTTGGTGTACAAAGCAGAAACAAAGCTTTTGCAAAGGAAAATTAAGAAGTGGGTTGCATTGTTTAACCTTTGTAAACCACTTCCCACCCAACCCCCTTTGGAATCAGAGTAAGTTATAAAGTGACATTTCAGGGGTCCTATTAAGTAACATTCTATGCTTCTTAAATGCATACAGGATTTAGAACAGAGCTTTCCAAACTTTTCATGTTGGTGACACACTTTTTAGACATGCATCATTTCGCGACACACTCTTACAGCAGGGCACAAGGCAGGCACTAGGACCTGTGCAGAATCCTGGCAGGGCAGGTTTGGAGGCAGCCAGGCACAAGGCAGGCACTAGGACCTGCGTGGAATCCTGGCAGGGCAGGTTTGGAGGCAGCAGGGCACAAGGCAGGCACTAGGACCTGCGCGGAATCCTGGCAGGGCAGGTTTGGAGGCAGCCAGGCAAAGGCAGGCACCAGGACCTGTGTGGAATCCTGGCAGGGCTCGGAGGCAGCAGCAGCCACGACACACCCAGACACTGCAGCCGACACACTAACGTGTCCCGACACACAATTTGGAAAGCTCTGATTTAGAAGCTTACATTTTCTGCTAAAGTTTCAGCTATGTCCAAAATTTTAATTTAAATACAGGGAATTTTTACTAACTTTTAAAACACTTTTTGGGGTAATATTAACATTTTGGTTATGTATCAGAACAAAAGTTACAGGTCAATTAGGCTGACCATACGTCCCGTTTTGAACGGGACAGTCCCGTTTTTTTAGCATTTTTCAACCGTCCCGTTGTTTTGATAAAAATCTCAATTTTGTCTGGTTTTTTAAACCCGGCAGGAATGGCGCGGAAGGAGGACCCGAGCCAGAGCTGCCGATTGGAGGCAGCCTGGAATAGGAAGCCCTCCCGCCTATCAGCGTGCGGCAAAGGAGGGTGGGGTTTGCAGGTGGGAGCCAATCGCGTGGACTGGGGGGCAGGGTTTGCAGGCGGGAGTGCCAATCGCGTGGACTGGGGGCGGGGTTTGCAGGCGGGAGCCAATCGCACAGACCGGGGGTGGGGACCCCTGTCTTTTTCATGAATACGGAATATTACATAAGACCCCGTCCCATTTTGCCATCCCAATGTCCCATTTTTGTCTCAAGGAAATATGGTCAGCCTAAGGTCAGTTCACTAGCTGGAAGGAACTCGCATCAAGAATAACTGGATAGGGCATTTTCCTCTTATTATTTATATGCAACCAGAAGGTTTGAATGCAACACCTCCACTGTTTGCCGCCTTACGCTAACAACTTCTCTCACCAGCTTGGTTCAATCAGCCTTGATCAAGATTAAAGGGAAAAAACAATGTGAATGGGAAGACCAGCCTCCTGCTGGGGCTCTCTTAGAAATAACCTCCAAACTTGTTGTGCACATTGGAAAGAATCTGGTGTTTGAACATGTCAGAGCAACTTGTAAATTAACTAAGTGGATTTAAAAGGTAGTCCTAGCTTAACGACCACAATTGAGACTGGAATTTCGATTGCTAAGCAAAGCAGTCATTAAGCAGATCTGACCTGATTTTACAACCTTTATTGCGGTGGTCAGTAAATGAATCACCACAGCCATTAAGCGAACCGCGTGTTCGTTAAGTGAATCACAGGGTTCCCCATTGATTTTGCTTGCCAGAAGCCGGCCAGGAAGGTTGAAAATGGCAATCACGTGACCATGGGATGCTGCGACGGTCATATATGCAAACTGGTTGCCAAGCGCCCAGATTGTGATCATGTGACCACGGGGACGCTGCAACAGTCGTAAGTGTGAGCACTGGTTGTAAGTTGTTTTTTCCAGCGCCGTTGTAAATCTGAACCATCACTAAACAAATGGTCATTATCTGAGGACTACCTGTAAATCTCACCTTTCTTCTTAGCAGTTCAAAGCTGCATATAAAGCACTGCCTCCTACAATTCCCCCAACAACAACAACAACCTTCTGAGGTAGGCTGGGTAGACAGACCCAGCTGAATGGGGCTGAGTGACTGCCCCAAAGTCACACAGAGAATTTCTGTGTTTGAGAATGGACTTGAAGCTGGGTGTCTCCAATCCTAACTCAAGACCTTAACCATTCCACCCCACTGGCATTCTCTCAGACTAAGAAGGATCCAGATAACTTATAAATAGGAACAGCTATTTTTGTGGCTAAGAAAACCTATGGCTGAATGGAAGTGGGAAAGAAGCTGGTATTTGTGCAGATTTGGGCTGAAAAGAGTGTTAACCAGTTAGGGATTCTGAAGGCTTTGGTTACACAGTAATGTAATCCATCACCTCCTGAAGAATTTGTTATGGTCTGGGGTCAGGAATACACACCATTTTCACAAGCACAAACCCAGGGAGCAGTGGAAACATGAATGCCTTCTTTGTTCAGCTGAAGGACTAATTAGATAATGCCTTGCGACAGTGATAAATTATAAGATTGGCAAGCCTTAATGGGCGGTAGGCAGATGTTAACATAGCCCTGGGGGATTTTCATCCTACTAGGAGCTTTGCAGATGCTGGTGGATACCAACCCTTCTTCAGATGTGAAGGGCTCCAGAAGTTGTAGTCTAAATCTGGGGACATAAACTGTTACAGGCTCAGGACGTGAATGTGCAAAAACCTGATGCTTCCATACACCTTGTCCTTTGAAATCCTGTGAAACATCTTGCAAGATTTCCATGTCTCACCTCGAGACACTGCACAAGATTGCTGAAACCTAATCATCTGCCCACACAATCATGGAAAACTCAGGGGATCCAGCAATCTGGTAAGATGTCAGTCAGTTTTAAAATGTTAAGCATTTCCATTTTCATTTAATTTGAAAGGGAGGAAGTCTGTTTTGGGTTGCTCTGAGGCCTAAAGGCACCACGTTGTGCTGACTCGTGATCTAACCCAAGCATGTAATTAAACTGCTCCTGGAGTGTACCAATTGGTAGTGCACAATTGGAAATGCACAATCTCTTTTTCATTGAATGATGATAGCAATGTTATCTGAAATACAGTTTTATATAATGTCAGCATTATAAATCTGATAAAATGACCACCATTTTATTGGTTTATGGACTCAGTAACTTTTAATGAAATGAGTTGTTTTGTATTGATTACATGTTTCTTTCTTTTGTATACCGTCCAGAGTCACATGGTTGGGTGGCCATATACCGTATACAAGCCAAGCGAACAAGCCGAGAATTTTAGGTGCCAAAATACACCAAAAATTTGGGTTCAGCTTATCCGTGGATGGGCTTATCCATGAGTATATACAGTACTACTTTTAAAAGGTACCCTTATATACAGTATATACTCATGGATAAGCCCAGCCGAGGATAACCTGACCCTCAAATTTTTAACCAAAATACCATGAAAAATGGATAATCCATGGATTACCCATGGATAAGCCAACTGTGAAAATTAAAACATACAAACATTTCAAGGGTTGGCCTATCTGTGTGTGGCAGATTTTTCACTATATTTTAGTTTAAAATGTGTGGGTCAGCTTATCTGCAGATGGGGGGCAGGGTTGGTACCTTCCAGTCAGTGTTGACTCCTGGTGACTGTCTGGACAAGTCCCTGAAGTTTTCTTGGCAAGATTTCAGAAGTAGTTTGCCGTTGCCTTCTTCCTAGGGCTGAGAGAGAGGGACTGGCCCAAGGTCACCCAGCTGGCTTTGTGCCTAAAACGGGACTAGAAAGCAAGGTTTCCCGGTTTGTAGCCTGGAGCCTTAACCACTACGCCAAACTGGCTCTTGTGGATGGGCTTGTTCATTCATTCATTCATTCACTCACTCACTCACTCACTCACTCATTCATTCCTCACATTTCTTCACCGCCCATCTCACGAAAGCGACTCTGGGCGGTTTACAATCAGATTAAAATAATAAAACATTAAAATACCATAGAAACAGATTCATCATAAAAATATAAATATAAAATAAAAAATATAAAATAATATAAAATATAAAATCCAAGATGGAGAAACAACAGTCTCAATAAAATTCCTCAGGCCTCATCAAGGCGCCAACCACCCCCATGATTGACTATCCCCCTCCCACCCCAAGCGAGGTGGCAAAACCAAGTCTTCACTTCCTTTTGGAAGGCCAGGAGAGTGGGGGCCTGCCTCACCTCTGGGGATAACGTGTTCCACAGGGCGGAGGCCATGGCAGAGACGGCCCTCTTCCTGGATCCCGCCAATCGACAAACTTTCATGAACGGGGTCCGTAACATTCCTTCTCTGCTTGACCAGGTGGGACGTAATGGGGGTGAGGTGGTCCCTCAGGTAACCTGGTCCCATGCCATGTAGGGCTTTAAAGGTGAAAACCAACACCTTGAATTGGACCTGGAAGCAAACTGGGACCCAATGCAGCTCGCACATCAAAGGTATTATATGCGCCATCCTTGGGGGCCCCAAAACTGCTTGTGCGGCCTCATTCTGAACCAGCTGTAGCTTCCAGATACTCTTCAAGGGTAGCCCCATGTAGAGCGTATTGCAGTAGTCTATATGGGAGATGACCAGGGCATGAGTGACTGACCAGAGGGCATCCTGATCCAGGAAGGTGCATAACTGGTGCACAACACAAAGTTGGGTGAAGGCTCCCCTGGGCACAGCTGCCACCTGCTCTTTGAGCAGGAGTCGCGAGTCCAGTAGAGCCCCCAGTTTCTGCACCGGGTCTGTCTGGGGCAGTGCAACCCCATCCAGAACCAAGGATGATAAGTTCCTGGATGCCGAAGAGCCCCCAACCCACAGCCGCTCCATCTTACCAGGGTTCAGCTGAAGCCTGTTCCCCATCCAGACCCCTACAGCCTCCAGGCACCAAGAGAGGGTGGACACAGCATCACTTAAGTCGCCCGGGATGGAGATGTATAGTTGGGTATCATCAGCATATAATGATACCTCATCGACGAATGTGACGAATGATCTCACCCAGTGACGAATGTGACGAATGATCTCACCCAGTGGTTTCATGTAGATGTTAAAAAGGATCAGAGAGAGTACCGAACCCTGAGGCACCCCACAAACAGGGTCACAACTAGGGAGAGCAAGTGGGGCATGTGCCCCGGGTGCCGTGCTGGGGGGGGCACCAAAATGATACCTGGGGGGTGCCAAAATGACAAAATAACCCATGGGGGGAGGCACGGAATCCATGTTTGCCCCGGGTGACACAGACCCTAGTTCCATCCCTGTCAACAAAGGAGGGGCTGCGGGTCAGATTTCTTGCTTCCTATCAACACCGATTGGGACTGGCCCTGGAGGAAGGAGGTGAACCAGTGCAAAACCGCACCACCCACCCCCAACTCCCTGAGCCGCCCCAAAAGGATACCATGGTCGATGGTATTGAAAGCCGCTGAGAGGTCAAGGAGAGCAAGGATGGATGCACTGCCCCCACCCTGCTCCCACCAGAGATCATCCAAAAGTGCGACCAATGCTCTTTCCATCCCATATCCGAGCCTGAAACCCAACTGAAAAGGATTCAGAGAATCCGTTTCATCCAGGATCCTCTGGAGCTGCAACGCCACCACTTTCTCAACCACCTTCCCTAAAAAGAGGAGGTGGGAGACTGGATGAAAATTGTCCAGTACAGTAGGGTCCAGGGATGGTTTCTTGAAGAGGGGGTGCACCAGCGCCTCCTTAAAGGCAGCCGGGAACACCCCCTCTCTCAAGGATGAATTCACGATCACCTGGACCCACCCACACGTCACCTCCTTAGCTGCCTTCACTAGCCAGGAGGGACAGGGATATAATTGACAAGTGGTGGCATTTACAGTCCGGAGGACCCAACAGGATCAAACTGTTCCCAGATAACCAGGTAAGTGCGTTCCCCAGGCATCTCCCCAGGCCATGCCCCACGCTTGGCATCCAACTTGGCACGAATCCGAGCAATTTTATTTATTTTATTATTTATTTATTTATTCAATTTATCCCCGCCCATCTCCCCGAACAGGGGACTCTGGGTGGGTTACAACAGATAAAAATTTAAAATCTATACAAAATTTCTTTTAAAAACCCAACAAATACAAGAATAAATAAAATCCAAAGATGGTTAAAAGCTGTAGTATGGAACACAATACTACGGGGCCAACCAACCCCAAGAGGCACTACTACCTCCGTTGTCCCATGCCAGGCAGCAGAGCCAGGTCTTAAGAGCCTTCCGAAAGGTCAGGAGTGAGGGAGACAGCCTTACCTCCGGGGGCAAGATGTTCCATAAGGCGGGCGCTATCGCAGAGAAGGCATGCCTCCTGGACCCCGCAAGATTGAATTCTCTTGTTGAGGGGGTCCGGAGCATGCCCTCTCTGCATGAACTGGTGGGGCGGGCCGATGTTATCGGGACGAGACGGTCCCTCAGATACCCTGGCCCTATGCCATGTAGGGCTTTAAAGGTAATCACCAACACCTTGAATTGGATCCGGAAGCAAACTGGAACCCAATGCAGCTCGCGCAGCAGAGGTGTCACATGTGCTGATCTCGTAGCATCCATAACTGCCCGTGCTGCTGCATTCTGCACCAGCTGAAGCTTCCGGATACTCTTCAAGGGTAGCCCCATGTAGAGCGCGTTGCAGTAATCTATATGGGAATTTTATCCTCCAGATGCCTGGAAAACTCCTCTGCGCGGCCCTGTAGGTGGGTTACTGGGCCCACCTTCCCCAATAGGGATCGGGTGATCTTGAACAGGGCCTCTGGGTGACATTCTGCAGATGCAATAAGAGCGGAGAAATATTTTATTTATTTATTTGTTTGTTTGTCCTATTTATTTACTGCCAATCTCATGTACGACTCTGGGCAGTAAATAAATATTGACGTTTCGCCACTCTTACCGCCACAAGGTAGGCCTTAATAGTGGCTCTAGCTTGTGTTCGGTCGGGTTCGGTCCTTGTATTCCTCCAGCGGCACTCTAGATGTCTCTTTATCCTCTCAGGGCTTCCACTGGACCATGCAGCAGATCCTCAGGTATAACCCCCAGCTCCCTTCGGAACCCCATTGGGTCCATCAGTTGCCGGGAGCAGACCAATCGAATGGGTCCTGCCTCCCTGCAGAAGGGGGCAGCATAAGAGAATCTCAAGGCCACCAGGGCATGATCTGACCATGACAGAGGGGACAGACGCAAGTATATGCAGTAAACTAATCAGCCAGCTGCTACGATCATTAAGTATTTCTCTCTCCAACAATAGAAGAGCTTCATCTCCACCATACCTCAGCACCTGCAACAAGGAACATCTAGAATTTGCAGTAAGTCAAGTCTCTGCTGAGTCAAGCTTGGCTCCTGGTGATTTCAAGGAGAAGTCCATGTAATGTTCTTGACAGCAACACAGATGTGATTTGCCACCGTCTTGTTCTGGGATGTTTTTTTAACTTCCCATTTCATCTGCCTCATCTCCTATCCAAATACTACTCACCCTGCTTAGCTTCCAAGATAACCCAAAGCCAGTTAGGTCCTGCCACCTTCTGAGGACTGAAATTGGCCACTGGAGAGCAAATAATATTGAATAGCCATAACAGTGGCCACGACAAGCTGTTCCAAGTGTCTATATTTTTATTTTTACACTAAAACAAAGACTCTTTTGCTTTCAACTTTAACTTCTCCCCTGACCTTTTGTGAAAGTCTACAATATGAAATATCAGTGTGCAATGATTATATATACAGGTAGTCCTCACTTAATGACCACAATAAAGGTAAAGGTTCCCCCCGCACATTTGTGCAGTTGTGTCCGACTCTAGGGGCTGGTGCTCATCTCCGTTTGTTAGCCAAAGAGCCAGCATTGTCCAAAGACGCTTCCGCGGTCATGTGACTGGCATGATGCACGCAGAACGCTGTTACCTACCCACCGAAGTGGTACCTATTTATCTACTTGCATTTGCATGCTTTCGAATTGCTAGGTTGGCAAGAGTTGGGGCGAGTGCGGGAGCTCACTCCGTCACGCGGGGCTAGGGATTTGAACCGCCAAACTTGCGACCTTTCGATCGACAAGCCTGGCGTCTTACCCGCTGAGCCACCACAACCCACGCAATGACCACAATAGGGAACAGAAAATTGGTTGTTAAGCGGTGTGGTCATTAAGCGACTCACCATGTGACCGGACCTGATTTTATGATCATTTTTACAATGGTCATTAAGTGAATCATGGGTCGTTAAGCAATCCAGCCTCTCCAAAGGATGCTTTTTTACCAGAAACCATCAAAAAAGTCGCAAATCACAATCATGTGACCACAGGATGCTGCAACTGGTTGTAAATGCAAGCTGGCTGCCAAGTGCCCAAATTGCGATCACGTGACCGTGGGGGTGGTGTGACGGTTGTAAGTGTGAGTACAGGTTGCAAAGCACTTTTTTCGAGGCCATCGTAACTTGGACTGTTGTTAAATGAATGGTCATTAAGCGAGGACTACCTGTAGTCCTCTTCAAAGGGCCAAGAAGTTTTCTAACCAAGTCTGTTCAGAAGACATAAATGCTATTGACCAAAAACTTTCAAAGCTTCTTCCATATTTTCAACAGTTATGCTAGTAGCAAACTCACTGCAGACCTTGTTGAAGCTGGTTAAAACTGCTACCATTTCTTCCCTTCAGTGTTTCTATTCCATATTCCTTGACCTTCCTTTTCAACGTCTTGACTTTCTCTTCAATGGAAAAAAGAACAGTAACTTCACAAAGTTGTCATAGGGTTAGGGTTATTTTATTTTTTTGTTTATTTGCTATCCCGCCTTTATTATTTTTATAAAGAACTCAAGGCGGGGAACATACCTATGTTAGAGTTAATCTATGCAGAATTCAAATGGATTTCTCCACTGTGATATTCTAGCTTGTAAAGACAGTAATTTTCCATACGCCTCTACGAATGTTCTCAAAACATTCCACCGATAAACACCAGGTGTGGCCTTGGTCATAGCCAAAACATTGTATTACGTGAGGTAGTGATATCAGTCCAAAATACCTTATCTCATGGGAACGGTTTCCCAGAGGGGAGACAATGTGCAACACTGCCATCTCATGGCAATTTATAGTAAGTACAACTCTTAATGCATTGTTAGTTTGAAATGTCCTGACCCACATATAGCCAATCAGAATGCTGAAACAAGTGTATATCTCAGCTATGAACTATGGGTCTATGCTTCTTGACTTCTTGACTTTCTGTCTGTCATGTTGCCATGTACTCTGTTCCTGAACTGTAACTATGCCTGGCCTTTTGTACCTGGCCATGGTTTTCTTCACATCTGCTGATGGAACTCTGCTTGTGCTTTGTTGTTTTCCCTTTTTGCAATAATGTAACCCATATCCATTATTGCCTTATGCTACAATAAAATATTGTTAGCCCTACACGCTGCACTCTGTTTGGCTTACTCTGCGCCTGGACCCCATAAGCCAGCAATATCCCACAACCTAATACTCCTTCCTCCTCCTATTTTCCCCACAACAACAACCCTGTGAGGTGAGTTGGGCTGAGAGAGAGTGACTGGCCCAAGGTCACCCAGCCGGCTTTCATGCCTAAGGCGGGACTAGAACTCTCAGTCTCCTGGTTTCCCATTGGCTCCTTCCTAGGGCTGAGAGAGAGTGACTGGTCCAAGGTCATCCAGCCGGCTTTCATGCCTCAGGCGGGACTAGAACTCTCAGTCTCCTGGCTTGTCACTGGCTCCTTCCCAGGGCTGAGAGAGAGTGACTGGCCCAAGGTCACCCAGCCGGCTTTCATGCTTAAGGCGGGACTAGAACTCTCAGTCTCCTGGCTTGCCACTGGCTCCTTCCCAGGGCTGAGAGAGAGTGACTGGCCCAAGGTCATCCAGCCGGCTTTCATGCCTCAGGCGGGACTAGAACTCTCAGTCTCCTGGCTTGCCACTGGCTCCTTCCCAGGGCTGAGAGAGAGTGACTGGCCCAAGGTCATCCAGCCGGCTTTCATGCTTAAGGCGGGACTAGAACTCTCAGTCTCCTAGCTTGCCACTGGCTCCTTCCCAGGGCTGAGAGAGAGTGACTGGCCCAAGGTCACCCAGCTGGCTTTCATGCCTAAGGTGGGACTAGAACTCACAGTCTCCTGGATTCTAGCCCAGCACCTTAACCACTAGACCAAACTGGCTTTATAGAACCAGCTTGGTGCTTTGTACGAAGCTGATGAAGTTGGAAGTGGATGTTTGTATTATATTGCTTTTTTTTTACTTTAGCGGTCCTGTAGAAAGAAACCTGTATGAGCTACTTGAATTTGTATATAAGCCAGAACAGTATTATTGTCTAATTAACTTGAACCATTGTACACTGTATTTAACTTGAATTATTGTGAATTTAACTCAAAGTTTGCACCAATAGTCTCCGTTCTTAACTATGGGTCGTCCATAAACCAGGCGTCCTTAACCCGGGGACTACCTGATTGCTCTCTTTCATAAAATCTGCTACTGTGATTCTGTTGTGGCTAGGTCCTTAACTATCAATTTCTTTGATTTACTGTATATCTGACTCCTGGTGTATTCAAGGGCATATCCACTTTGTACTCTTGGCAATACCTTTTGTGATGTTTCTTCAATTTTTTAGTCTAGTTCACAAGACTTTCTGTCTATGAAGGTTCTCAGTCATCCAGGTGGAACAGTCTGTGGCTTGAATCATGTCAACTGGATTTCTATTTTCTTAGTGGAAACGTTTCACTCCTTATCCAAGGAGCTTCTTCAGTCTGAGTAAAGTTAGTAAGGGAATCCTTAAATATGTTTCTAGGCTGGCTGTGTGACCTTGCACCTGGGGCTAGGTCATGGTTATTTTTGAGATGTTTGTTTCTAAGTCCCTTTATCATCTAAAGGAGGATCGTTAAGATTACCCTGCTGCTGTTGAGCTTGTGAAATGGTCTTAATCTTCCTAGGCACAGAAGACAAAGCAGGAAGGAAGATAGGGGAAAGGTTATGCCTGAGGCCCCCACCTCTATTCAAGGAAGGATTTTCCAAGTTAGCATGAATGGATTCCTTGACCCCTCTCTCAAACCACCTATCTTCTCTGTCTAAAATGTGAACATTAATGTCCTCAAATGAGTGTCCTTTTTCCTTTAGATGAAGATAAACTGCTGACTCTGGTCCTGTGGTGTTACTTCTCCTGTGTTGGGCCATCCTCCTGTACAAAGGTTGTTTGGTTTCTCCAATGTAGAGTTCAGAGCACTCCTCACTGCACTGGATTGCATACACTACATTGCTTTCCTTGTGTTTTGGAGTTTGATCTTTGGGGTGTACAAGCCTCTGTCTCAGTGTGTTGGTGGGTTTGAAATATACAGGTATGTGGTGTTTGCCAAATATCCGTTTGATCTTTTCAGACACGCCAGCCATGTAAGGAATGACCAGGTTCTTCCGTTTACTCTGAGTCTCAGCCCTATCTGTTGAGTTGAAGACACCAAGGACAACAGACTGGCATTCCTAGACTGTGAAGTCCTCATTGGGACCGGTGGCAAGCTAGAAATAGGGATCTACAGGAAACCCACACACACAGATCAATACCTGATGTTTGACTCCCACCATCCACTGCAGCACAAACTAGGAGTCATCAGGACATTGTCACACAGAGCAGAAACCATCCCCACCTCCATGGATTCCAAAAAGAATGAAAAGCAGCATCTGAGAACAGCTCTGCAGGCCTGTGGATATCCAAATTGGGCCTTCACCAAATCTAAGTCTACCAGACCTAAAACAGCGACAGATAGGGCTGAGACTCAGAGTAAACGGAAGAACCTGGTCATTCCTTACATGGCTGGCGTGTCTGAAAAGATCAAACGGATATTTGGCAAACACCACATACCTGTATATTTCAAACCCACCAACACACTGAGACAGAGGCTTGTACACCCCAAAGATCAAACTCCAAAACACAAGGAAAGCAATGTAGTGTATGCAATCCAGTGCAGTGAGGAGTGCTCTGAACTCTACATTGGAGAAACCAAACAACCTTTGTACAGGAGGATGGCCCAACACAGGAGAAGTAACACCACAGGACCAGAGTCAGCAGTTTATCTTCATCTAAAGGAAAAAGGACACTCATTTGAGGACATTAATGTTCACATTTTAGACAGAGAAGATAGGTGGTTTGAGAGAGGGGTCAAGGAATCCATTCATGCTAACTTGGAAAATCCTTCCTTGAATAGAGGTGGGGGCCTCAGGCATAACCTTTCCCCTATCTTCCTTCCTGCTTTGTCTTCTGTGCCTAGGAAGATTAAGACCATTTCACAAGCTCAACAGCAGCAGGGTAATCTTAACGATCCTCCTTTAGATGATAAAGGGACTTAGAAACAAACATCTCAAAAATAACCATGACCTAGCCCCAGGTGCAAGGTCACACAGCCAGCCTAGAAACATATTTAAGGATTCCCTTACTAACTTTACTCAGACTGAAGAAGCTCCTTGGATAAGGAGTGAAACGTTTCCACTAAGAAAATAGAAATCCAGTTGACATGATTCAAGCCACAGACAAGACTTTCTGGTTTCCTCCCATCCATAGACTAATCAGTCCTGGATCTGCTTAGTTTAGAAGGTCATCTTGATGTTGCTACCTGCTGCTAGCTGTCTCCACTTCTCTTTTTATTAAAAAAATGTATTAATTTACTTATTAAAAAGCAAAGCTGTAAGCTAAAGCATGTGAAAATAGTGTAACAAGTTTACACAGCTGGATTAGCATAGGATAGTTGACTTGTATGATCAAACTACAAAAACGTTTCTACACCAAGGCTTGTAACAACAAAGGTTTATCAGATCTGTCCAAGACACAGGCAACAGCAGTGAATTTAATTACCTGAACAGCTCCAGCTTCCACCCAAGTTCCTTTCTCTACTTTTTCTGAAGTTATTATTTGCTAAACAATTCATCTCTCATGACTGAAAGGTCGGGTCATGTGAGATAACACATTTTTCCCCATGTGGTAACTTTTTTTCTTTAAATGTTTTTTTCTTCTTTTAAATGTACTATTAGATATAATTTAGTTTTTTGTGTATTTTTAGTTTTGCTTAATTGTTTAGGGCAGTGTTTCTCAACCTTGGCAACTTTTAAGCTGTGTGGATTTCAACTCCCAGAATTCCCCAGGCAGCCACGCAGGCTGGGGAATTCTGGGAGTTGAAGTCCACACAGCTTAAAGTTGCCAAGGTTGAGAAACACTGGTTTAGGTTTTTTTCTTTTTGCTGTTTTCTAGGAGATTTAATTTGTTTCCTTCTTTCTCCCCCACCCTTCAAAAGTTTAGTACTGTATGGGTTTCTTTTTCTTTCACTATATAACCTTTTAAAAATATATAATAGGTCGAGCTTCTTCTTTAAAGTAAATATTTTCTGTACAACTGTAATTTAGTTATATAGCTACTCAGTTTATATACGCTATTATGCTATGCAGTATTAACCAATGTTTAAAACAGGGCTTTCCAAAGTGCCGCCGCTGGCGACACACCCAGCGGCGGCGGCACTGGTGACGCGCGCGCACACGGCGGCGGCGCGGGGGGGCGTGCGGTGGCGCGCGCGTGCATGGCGGCTGCCGTGCACATGCGCGCCGCCGCTTCCGGGTGGTGTGGCGACACACCACGCTGTGTGTGGCGACACACTTTTGTGTCGCCACACACAGTTTGGAAAGCTCTGGTTTAAAAAGAAACATTAAATGTAATATTTTTCAAGTTTAACAAATGACTTTCAAAAATTGTGAAAAAATATTCTTGTGTTAAATCTTTTTATTCAGCTATACATTCTTAAGGTAATGTACATCAGATCCTAGGTCCAGAATCTAAAAACCCTGTATGCAGTTTTTCATCATTTTCTTTATAACTGTGTCTCCCTTTCTGGTAGCTTGGTATCTAACAAACACATGATGAGTTAATAACTCCAATGTCTCTAGGACATTTTGTCATCCTCCCTAATTTTAGCTTTGCTGAGATGATAACCACTAACTCTGGATTCCATTCATTCTCAAAATCCCCTCCTGCATTTTGTTTGGACTGGATGACCTTGGAGATTTGCCAGCGTTCTCTTTTAAATCAATTGCTGCTTCCTCTGTCTTATCTTGCCCAACATAATATATCTGTTTAAAATGAAGAACGCCTTTTCTGACCTTTTACACAAGTGTGCCGGCTATTTTTTTTAAAAAAAGATATTTATTTGCTTTCAATAACAATCTCACACATAAAGCCAGGATCAAGAATCCTTACCTCCCTTGCAGTGAACTTTTTCTCTTGCCAAGTTATGTAGAGCAAGCTCACCGTGGAGGACAACAGAGCATTTCCCCCCCCCCCAAGCCAGTTAGCAGTTAGAAACAAGCCCTGCTCACGGTTGACAGCAATAACATTGACGTTTTGTTTTATCAATGGCTTTAATTTTTATTTTTTTACTGTGGATGTTTTACTGTGTGTCTGTGTCTGTGCGTGAGCTACCAAGACTCTGTTTTGATTGTGGCCAATACAAGTCCAATTACTTAATTCAGTGTTTCTCAACCTTGGCGACTTTAAGATGACTTCAACTCCCAGAATTCCCCAGCCAGCATGGTACCGGGTGCTGTGTGCAAAATTGGCTTGGGAAGCTTCTGCACAGACGTAGGGCTGAGTACTCTAGAAATGGAGCTGCCCTAGGGTATTAAGGGGTTCCTGACAGCTGATGAGAGAGTGGGTATCATCTTGCTTGGTATGTTATGATTTTTCTTTCTTTATGTTATGCTTTTTATGCTTCTGTTTAATCTGCCTAAACTGTGTTTCTGTTTAAATCTGTTTGCTTAAGTTAATAATAAAGCTTAAGATCTCTTTATCCACTGGTGTGCTTATTGTCTCTGGATCTAAAAGAACCAATTGTCTGGGCACCTGATCACTGCCTGGACACTTGGCAGAACTAACTATAGCCTCCATCAACACCAACCAACATGGATATGTAGGCTAAGGATGGCAGGTCCTGGAGTCTAACACATCTTATTATAATCTCTGACTGGTGGTGGCTTTCCGTGGCATCATCAGGGGATCCCATCACCTCCTGCCTGATCTTGTCAAAACAATCTGAGCTCAAGGAATAGATTTCAGTTATACAAAATGCCTGGTTTTATACATCCCACTAATCCATGACAGTTAACATTTAACTATGTTTTCTTAATTAATCCACTACGAGGTGCACTATGGTTTAGTAGTACAGCCCTAGAGCCAACCAAGGGAGGAAATATTTTTGGTTGTTTGGGTGTAATTTAAGAGGCAAAATAAATTACTTAATCCTATTTTGCCCCTCTAAAAAACCCTTGAATCGTCCCCTGCAAGTGGGCCAACTGTTCATTTTGGGGAGAGGACATTGTGGGTTAAAGTGAAGACCATTTGAACCCTGCTTCAGATCAAAAAATTATGCCACCACCATTCTAGGGACATTGCACCATCGCCAGATACACCATTTGTGGCCTTCAGAAGCCAATAAAAAATGTTGACCCTGTCATAGAAAAGGTGTCTTACTCTTGTGTTAGCACCATATATCAACCTAGCCTATAAAACATTTCTGAGAGCAGTTTGTAAATGGAGTTATCTTCCTTCCAGGCTCTTCCCCTGTCACAGGTCAGCCATCATAATTCTGAACTCCTTACTTGGAGTAAGGGTGGAGCAGATGGCTTAGAAGACATTTCCCATATATTTTATTAAACGTGGCTGCTTTAATAAAATGGATATCGCCTATGTTACATGTTGGGTTGCCAACTGATCTGGAAAAAAAATAGTCCAGATTGTTCTTACCACCTTTGGCAGAAGAGGCAAACAGAAACCAGCAGCTGCCGCTCGATGTCCAGAAAACATCAGGTGAACTTTTCAGAGTACGGAGATAAGCATTATTACTGATATCTACAAATCCAGTTAATATTTAAGGTGGAGAATCTGTGGTCTGTAAAAGAACCTTATTAATTAACCTTTTGGGGTAAATATCTGGCAAAAGAATATCGTTTCACACATTTCAATTATTGAGCTTAAATGTAAAGATGTATAACTTTCAGCCCTACAGACCAGTTCAGGAAACTGCCTCCATAGGAAGACTAGAGCTCTACATTATTGAGATAGGCTGTAGTAAGAGAATCTGCATTTTCCCTTCCTTTCCTCTTATACCCCAGGAAGTTGAGGAGACATCTAATTGATGGTTGTTGTGGGTCTTCCGGGCTGTGTGGCCGTGTTCTGGAAGTTGTGGTTCCTACAAGTTGAGGTACCACAACTTCCAGAATACGGCCACACAGCCCGGAAGACCCACAACAACCATCGAACTCCGGCCGTGAAAGCCTTCGACAAGACATCTAATTCTTTTCCAGTATTCTTTCCTCCACCACCACCACCACCACCACCACCACCACCACCACCACCACCGCCTGCCCAGGGCTTCATGCATCTTCAGCACCTGTTGTTGTCCTAACAGCTTCTGGATGCCTTCTCCAAGGTCATTTCCATGGCTTTCTACACCAACCCAGGTCCGTTTGCTTAGAGTCCCAGCAGCCCAGTATGACACTGATATCATTGCAAGCAAAGCTTCTCCCTCTTGAGGTGTCCAGATGTGTAGAGGTGACCACTTCCGGAATTCCCAGAGAACCTGGTCAGAGGAATTCTGAGTTTTGTAGCCATTGCCCATCTGGAGGACACAAATAGTACATGGATCAATATCACTGTTCTGAACAAAGAGATGTTGGTATCTAGTCAAGTATGGACTGAAGCCCACTCAAAACTGTAAACTGGCACATCCACAGTGGTGTTTGCTCAAAATCTTAAAGTTGGTGGGTATGGCGTCCCAAAGCCCCGTCCTTTTTGTATATGCCAACAGAAGGGGCCTGCCATCTTGTAATTTTGTAACCCACTCCATGGAAGCCCCTGCATTCAAGCTATCCCCTGGAAGCCTTCTTTATCCATTCTCCTCCTTCCCTCAAACCAGATGGAGCCATCTACAACCAAGAGCTAAACTCCACTGGAAGAGGACATTGCTGTGCAAGAGACCCACTGTACTTAACTCTTGCACCTGTCCAATTCATTTCCTGAAGGGAACACAGAGCAATGGCCCTGTGACTTGTTCCACAAAGACCATTTGGGTTTTCCAGCTGAGTACTAAAACCTTCCTTTGACTATCTTGATCTGACCAGGGGTAGGTAGGTAGGTAGGTAGATGATAGATAGATGATAGATAGATAGATAGATAGATAGATAGATAGATAGATAGATAGATAGATATTATGCTACTCCTGGCCTGCTTCCCTTGATTTCCCATTGGCACATTGGGGCCCAAAATTAAACTGGTAGCATCCTCAACTCTCCTTTCCTTTTTGACATTCCAAGCTGTCCTGAAAGTCCTGCCTCTCCTTGGTGAAAACAGACTCTGTAACCCCAGGGTCCTTACAGAATGAACAACCGGTGGTGCTCCAGATTCGGTCAAGCACCCGTTCCCCTCATCCCACCCCCTGAGGTCAAGACTGAGGGATAACCAGAGCTGTTGTCCAGCGAATCCTCCATCTCCTTCCAAGGCAGGGACGGGCTGAGCATCGCCCATCGTCCACCGCGCGCGCACTCCCGTTAGCAGCGCCCTTGCAGATGTTGCGGCCCAGTGGAAACTAGATTTCCCCCCCCCCCGAGTTTTTTTCAGGTTCAGCTTCTCTTCCTCCTGAAGCGCAAAGGCAGACCCAGCCGTCCTTCTCGCCTCCTCCTCGCCCGATCATCGGTGCCTGAAGAGAGACGCTGGGGGGCGAGGGGGAGAGGGCGGGATCTGGGCGGCGGAGGGAGGGGCCCTTCGCCTGCCAGTGCCAGTCTTCGGGTTGCAAAGCGACGGTTGATCTGCTTCCTGGGGTTTCCTTTCGCTTTCTCAGGGTCGCCTCCTCGAACGCTGCTTCGACTGCTGGGCGCGCACTTGCCGATCCGGGCAGGGAAAGCGCCAGGGACGGAAGTAAGATACCGCTGTTCGCTTTCTTCGTCTGGAGCTTTTTTTTTTTTTTTTTTTTTTGGGGGGGGGCGGTTTTGCTTAGCAGAGGGACCCTCCCTCTTTTGCGCCTCCTGCCCCCACTCCCCTTCTCGCGCTGGCAAGACCCCCCCCCCCACTCCCGCTTGGCTCCCTGCTTACCTCTCTTACCTTTTCCCCCCAAACCGCGCAGGTGCCGGATCTCCTCCAGTCGCGACCATCCATGATGCTGAAATCCTTGAGGAGCAGAGGCGGGGGCAGCCTCCTTCGACTGCTGGGGGCCACGCCCGGGCTCCAAATTGGCAGTGTGCCCCCGAGCAGGTCCTGCTCCTCGGAAGAGTGTCCCCCTTCAGCCACGAAAGCGACGGGGATTAAGAAGCGGGGCTACGATATCACCAGGAACCCCCATCTCAACAAGGTTAGACCAAACTCCGTGGCTATTACCTAAGCTACCGAAGATGAGCTTCACTACTCCAGATGGCCTCTAGATGGCAGGAAAGAGATACCAAAACCTAATTTTTTCTGCCCCTAGCTGTCCTCTGGATTTTTGCACACTAGAACGGGAAGCTGTACAGTATTCCTACTTGAATCTTTTTATTTCTCTGTGTTAAAAAAAACAAGATCCATGAAATTCACATAAAATTCTCCACTGTCCACCTGGGTTCATTCTTCCTGAAGGTTGGATTTCCCAGAGGGACACAAATGGTGTGCTTGCTAAAACTTGGGGAGAGGGACCAAAACTTTGCTTAATACTATTCAGTGGTCAATGTTATACAAGAAGAACTCACAATTGGTTGCTGCCCACAGATTCAATTTTGTTCTCTAAAACAATTCCCTACTGCAGAGCCTTCCAAACTTTTCATGTTGGTGACACACGTTTTAGACATGCATCGTTTTGCGACACACTCTTACAGCAGGGCACAAGGCAGGCACTAGGACCTGCATGGAATCACAGCAGGTTTGGAGGCAGCCAGGCACAAGGCAGGCACTAGGACCTGCGCGGAATCCTGGCAGGGCAGGTTTGGAGGCAGCAGGGCACAAGGCAGGCACTAGGACCTGCGTGGAATCACAGCAGGTTTGGAGGTAGCAGCAGCTTTGACACACCCAGACACTGCAGCCGACACACTAACGTGTCCCGACACACAGTTTGGAAAGCTCTGCCCTACTGAATGTGCTTCTTATACTTCTCATCTAATTTTCAATCTTCCTTGGCATTTGTTTTCCTAATGTCCACCTAGAAAGGCCACCAAGTGTCTGTAGCTTGAATCATGTCAACTGGATTTCTATTTTCTCAGTGGAAACGTTTCGCTCCTTATCCAAGAAGCTTCTTCAGTCTGAGCAAAGTTTGTAAGGGAATCCTTAAATATGTTTTAGGGTGGCTGTGTGACCTTGCACCTGGGGCTAGGTCATGGTTATTTGAGATGTTTATTTCTAAGTCCCTTTATCATCCAAAGGAGATTTCCAAAGGAGTTTCCACTGAGAAAATAGAAATCCAGTTGACATGATTCAAGCTACAGACAATTCCACCTGGATGACTGAGAACCTTCATCGACATATGCCACCAAGTGTTCTTTCAGGACCAGAGAGCGTCTACAGTTGACCCACATTCACATTATCCTCCATTGGACGTGAAGATGTACTATAAAATTTCCCAGATTCTTCTGCCCTGGTAACTTATTTACAGAGCCGAGTTCTTTGGCCTGCTACTCTTCAGATGTATAACAGCCATGGTCCATGCTGGTTGGAATTTGAGCTGAATACACATAGAGGCACCAGTTTTGGAAAAGGCGCTATAGCTATGTAGATTTGGCTATGAAACATTTTGTAGTATTCCAAATGAGGTCTTCTGTATAAAGGCTGGACCATATCTGCAACACTACTAACTGCTTCTGGTTCAGAGAATTAACTTCTGGAAAACTGTGTGGATCACCTGTGGAACATCTGGATTGGGGTGGTCTGGAGAAGGAAGGGAAACATTCCTGAGTTTTCCTAAAAATTCCCTCTCTGGAATGTTTGGGGTTTTTCCACTTCCTTCTGTCCTAATGACACAAGGGAGCCTTGCTTATTTACTTGATGACTTAACTTTTAGACTAAGTTTTCCGTGATCAAGTTGTCAAAGGCTAATCAGGATGGCTTTTAGAATGTAAGACTCTGCCTTCTCTTGGATCAAACCATTTGACCATCTAGCCTTGTATTATTGACTTCGGCTGGCAGTTACTTTAAAATATTAGGATGGAATATTCTGAGCCCTACCAGATTTCCTTTGGCCATAAATCTAAATAAATAAATACCTGCAACCTTCTGCATTCAGACATCTGTTTTACCTCTGAGTTATAGCTCCTACCTATTCATGGAACTGCAAAAGGAATGGAAGCTCAGGAAACATATTCCCTGAATACCATTTCCAGCTGTGGCTGATTTATCCACAGCTGGAAAGAGGAAGTAGGGCATGATCCAACTTGACTCATTTTAAATTAGTTTATTCCACGTTGAGCTTTGCATGGGAGTAGACCAGAGATCAGAAACATGGCGTTCAGGGACAAGCAGAATATCTATTGCCATCTCTAGCATATTTTTTAAAATTTCTGAAATCTTGCAAGATCACAAAATCTAATCAGATATCATCATTATTGCTTGTGTACTCTCAAAGTTTAGGGCTAGAGGTCTGAAGTCTGAGATTGGTTGGTCTCATGATGGTTTGGTGCTTAATCTAGAAAGGACTGCTGATCTCTGTCATGGTTTCCAACTAAGAACAGAAACCTGTACATATGGGTCATCTTTATGATTCTAAATTAGTGAGTGGATTCCCACAACTCTCTATTCAAGGCTAAAATGCAGTTGGGTGGTTTGTGATTCAGTGTGTTGTGTCTTTGCATGTAGTGTGAACCTGTCCATCATTGTTTGTGCACAATCATAGACCAAAAAAACAACAACACCAAAGTTAAAATACAAAACATCCAGCAAAAAAGTCCCATTCACAGATTACTCAGTGTATCTAGATTATATGTGGTCGCTAGGAGTCGAAAACAACTTGATGGCACAATCAATCAAATCAGGTCCAGTGGCTTTCAACAGCCATTGATCTGGCACAAAAATTGGCCACTTTTCTGGAGACATTACAATTCTAGGCATTTTATAGGAAACACCCAATTGCCTGTTGGGACCAGTCTGAATACTTTACAATTAGAAGGGAGATCAGATGGCTGTCTTGTAATGTCATGATGAAGTATATTTGCTAGGACATAGCTTGTTACATAAATACAGAAAGCTTGTTCATACACAAGATTTATACACAATGAATCCAATCTGTGTATGAACCCCATCTATATATAAGAACCGGTCCACATGTTCCTTCCTGAATTAGGACTAGTTCACACAAAGCCCAGATCAGCTGATAAAAGAACTCCTGGACTGAACCAATTAAGACTTGCACATGGGGGAACTCACTTGGCTGAAGACTCCCCTTGAGAATAAATTCCCTGGACATGCATAATTAGCATATGAATGAAGAGAAAGGTAAGCCCAAATCTTTTGTCCCAGGGTTCATTTTGGTACTGACAAAGGATTCCTAATGATGATGCATTTTCACAAGTCGTCTCTCATTGCAGACTGAAATGCTACAAGTTTCCCTTGCTGCTCCTCTGACCTAGGTCTTAAGTATCATATTTACCAGCGAAACATCCTTTGCCATTCATGCATGAATACAAGTTCACATTTGTATTTAAGCACCAGGAAATCAGGTATTGCCTGCAAACAAGATTCCTGGCAGTTAGGGAAGGGGTGGAAACCTGCCTACCCCCATGAAGAGCATGGAAAAGATCCCTCATTCTCACCCAATGCAGCAATGCAGCGCCTCTGTCTTCAACAGGCTGTATTTTTATTTTATTTATTTGTTCTTTGCACACTGTTGCAATTATTTACAAAAGTTATAGAGTTGGTTGTAGGAAGAATAATATGTGTACTTTGGAGTGAAACTTCCCCTATCTTTTGGGAAAGTGCCAGTGCAAACAAGGCAGATTGATAATTCATTAGTCATCAGTTTTATTTTATTCTTTTTTTTTCAAGAAGAGGGAAGGATATTCCTGACTTGTCAGCTTTTTTGAATAGTTCTCAGTTTTTGCAATGCAGCAAGCATGCAGTGAGCAGGGGGCGCGATGGCTCAGTGGTTAAGACGCCAGGCTTGCGGTTCGAGACCCGAGCGCTCGCCCCAGCTCTTGCCAACCTAGCAATTTGAAAGCATGCAAATGCAAGTAGATTAATAGGTACCACTTCGGTGGGATGGTAACAGTGTTCCGCACGCTTCATGCCGGCCACATGACCATGGAAGCATCTTCGGACAGCGCTGGCTCTTCGGCTAACAAACAGAGATGAGCACCGGCCCCTAGAGTCGGACACGACTGCACCAATGTGCGGGGGAAACCTTTACCTTTAGGGGCGTGGTGGCTCAGCGAGTAAGACGCCAGGCTTGTTGATAGGAAGATCGCAAGTTCGGAGGTTCGAATCCCTAGCTCCGCGTGACGGAGTGAGCTCCTGTACTCGCCCCAGCTCTTGCCAACCTAGCAATTCGAAAGCATGCAAATGCAAGTAGATTAATAGGTACCACTTCGGTGGGATGGTAACAGCGTTCCGCACGCTTCATGCCGGCCACATGACTGTGGAAACGTCTTCGGACAGCACTGGCTCTTCGGCTAAGAAACGGAGATGAGCTCCGTCCCCTAGAGTCGGACACGACTGTGCAGGGGAAAACCTTTACCTTTACCTAAGCATGCAGTGAAGAACTAAAATTTGGGCAGGCTTTACCTTCCAAATATTCTGGGACACCTTGGGTGGGTGTGTTTCTGCAAATTCATGTATCTTCCACTCAGGGTGGCTGCCAATCTGGAGTATCAGCATCAATAGAACTTTGCTGGAATTTTCCATTTTTGTTGGGTTTGTACTTAATCCGCTCTATAGTGTGAGACTAGCTTATTTCCGAGAAACTATATAGATGTTAACTTTAGAACTGGTAAATTCTGCATGGCTGTATTCAAACAGATTCTCCATATCCTGGGATCCATAACCAGCCTCATATAAGACAATCAAGTCAGCACAACATTTTAATGGGGAACAATCTGTTTTGCCAGGTTTTTCATTGCAAATAGTGTACAGTTCATTAGGCAGCATCTGAAATTCAAATCATGCTAAAAATTACTCTTGAAGACTTAAGAGTATGCATGGTGGGGAATAAATTATCCATCTCAGTAAACTTTGGCTTAGTGATCATATGAGCAAATGAACATTATGGGAAGTAGATTTGGGACTTTTGATAACAGAGTTAGGGAGAAAAAACTGGGACTGCGTATACCTGCAACACAGGTACACACACATGTACACATATACTCTTTATAGACTACAGGCACTGCACTGGGGAAGATTAGTGTGTGTGTGTGTGTGTGTGTGTGTGTGTGTGTGTGTGAATGAAAAAGAGAGAGAGAGAGAGAAATAGATGTTTGCAAATGTGTGCTGTTCTGGACCATCTGTTCTCCCCTAACATTTTGTTATGTGTGAGTGTTTGTATCAGTGACTATTAATGATACCAGCTTGTTGGAAAACTGGATGTTTACCCATTCATTGGACTTTCGCCTTGCCCATTAGATATTTTTCTATCATATGTGCTTCAAAGTCTGGAATATCAGCAGCAATAGAACATTGCTGGAATTTTCCATTTTTATTCGGTTTGAACTTATTCCACTCTATACTGTGTTGTTGTTGTTTATTCGTTCAGTCGCTTCCGACTCTTCGTGACTTCATGGACCAGCCCACGCCAGAGCTTCCTGTCGGCCGTCACCATCTCTATACTGTGAGACTACCTTATTTCCAAGAAACTGTATAGATGTTAACTTTAAAACTGGTAAATTCTTCATGGCTGTATTCAATCAGATTCTCAATATTCTGGGATCCATAATAACCTCTGTGTATGGGGTGTGTGTGTATATACATGTATTATTATTATTATTATTATTATTATTTTTATTTTTATTTTATTTTATTTTATTTTATTTTATTTTATTTTATTATTTTATTTTATTGTTTTGTTTTGTTTTGTTTTGTTTTGTTTTCTATCCCACCTTTATTATTTTTATAAATAACTCAAGGCGGCGAACATTTATTTATAAATTTATTTAATTTTTATCCCGCCTTTATTATTTTTATAAATAACTCAAGGTGGCATACATACCTAATACTCCTTCCTCCTCCTATTTTCCCCACAACAACCACCCTGTGAGGTGAGTTGGGCTGAGAGAAAGTGACTGGCCCAAGGTCACCCAGCCGGCTTACATGCCTAAGGCGGGACTAGAACTCTCAGTCTCCTGGTTTGCCATTGGCTCCTTCCTAGGGCTGAGAGAATGTGATTGGCTCAGGGTCACCCAGCCGGCTTTCATGCCTAAGGCGGGACTAGAACTCACAGACTCCTGGTGTCTAGCCCGTTGCCTTAACCACTAGACCAAACTCGCTCTATAATATTATTACTATTACTATTACTATTACTATATTGTCTATTCTTACAATGAATATCACAGTCTTAAGACTGGATATTTTCCAATTATTTGGGTTCTAATCAAGGGAATCATGGAGGGATTGTCGTAGTATGTAGGAAGTTCCAAGCAAGGTGGGTTTTCCATGCAAAGTCAGGGGTGTCAAATACAGTAAATTTAAAGCTTCCAAATATTGGTGCATTCCTTTGGCATGGCTCCAAAACTCCAAGTACTATTGGTATTATAGCTGGCTTTTTCCCCCCAAGTCTTTCAACTTCAATTTGAAAATCCCAATATTTGGTTATTTTTTTTCATTTGTTTTTTTGTCAACTTGACTATCTCTACATCTCTTGACTGCTACATCTATGCACCATACATTTTTGTTTTCAGTAAAAGTAATGTCTGGTGCGTTGTGTTTCAGGTGTCTGTCTGTATTTTAAAATCCCATAAGATCTTAAAGTTGGATATCTGTTTTCCTTTTCCTTTTCTAAATGTTTTTAGCTTCTTTGATCTAATTCTTTCATTTGATTTTTTTTTATTTTTCCTGCGAATTCCTTTTGCCAGTCTGGTGTATTTCTTCTAACCGTTGGGTTCTTTGCTGTTCTACTTTGTCAAGTTTTCTTCAACTGCATTTTCTATTATTCCTTCAGAAGTTAAATTTGCCAAGGTTTGGGGTTCATCAGAATCTACATAATTGTTGCTTACAATCTGCTCAGTTGCTTTCATTTCCGTGTCTCAAAAGAATTTGCTTTTAAGGATTTCACAACATTGATCCATTAGTCTTTGTTGAGTAATATTTGAATCTGGGAATCCCTGCTTCCAAATCTCAAACATTCATTTTTGGAATTCTTTTTTAGTTGATTTAGATTAGTAATAACATCCCCATGGTCTTTTGATTCTCCAGTTTTGTCCAAATTTTTCATTTGTCCTTGTTGATCCAGGCAAGAAACAGCTGTTGTGGAAACTGATGTTTGTTTTCACCATTGCTAATGGGGTTTGGAGGTACTTAGTCTGGTTTCTCAGTTGACACCTGCCTGACCTGCTTGAAGTTCCTGGTAGTAAGATTACCCATCATAGCCCTTAGTATCAGTTACACTTCTGAGATGGGCAGCTATATAAATTTGACAAATAAATAAAATATCAAGGCATGCAACACTTCACCACAAGAAGATGACCTCCATGGGGACATATAATACAATCAATTATATACTATATTAGTATTATTAACATTATCAGTGTGAATCAAAGACAGCCTTATGTAGAGCTTTTGAGGGAATGAAAGCCAAGGGCTTTACTCTTTAGATATTGGGTCTTATCAAGGATAATTTAGACCTGTATTTTCTTTCCATGTAGTGGTTAAAATGCTGGACTAGGATGATGGAGATCCAAGTTCAAGGCTTCAGCCATGGAAAGTCACTGGGTGACTCTGGTCTGATCAGTCCCTCAATCCGGCTTCACAGAGTTATACAGACAAAATAAAGAGAGACCAGAATGAAGGCAGAATATAAATCGACGATGTTTGTCTCTCTGACAGCCCACATAGAAAGCATAATGATAACAGTCACAGTTGCTTGCAAGTACCTTCTTGTATCAGAGATATATTGTGCTTTTATATGGAAGTTCTCACCTAGCTCTTAAGTTTAATGGGCATTTATAAATCTCTTCCTCTTGTTTTGCTTCACTAGGCACCCATTTGCCATGAGCAAACTGCAATTCCTTTAGAAAAGTGATCACCTTCAATTTATAGGCTGCATTCCCTTTATAGACTGCACATAATTATAACCCAATATACCTGGTTGATCCTAGATTATTGTGAATGAGCAGTGTATTAAGACACGTAAGCCTTCACTCTTTGTCCATTTATTGAATTCAGTTGAGCTTAATTCCAATTACCCACTTACTTGAGTGTAAAGAACTTAGTTTTACTTAGAGTAGATATGTACAGGACCAAAGAAGTAATTTAGGTGCTTATCTAGTATTTAATAATAATAGAGGTGGAAGTGAAACCAATTCAACATACAGCAATTTGAAATCCATTGTTCCACAGTGCAACATTTTTTCTTCCAAACTTCAAAAGTAAACGTTTAATAGATTGTCATTAATTCTCTACTGTGTTTTTTTTCATTGTTTGTATTCTTTTTGTTTTCTTTGTAAATCCACTTAGCAACATAACCGGTGAGCAGTATATCAATCCATAACTGTACTTTATACTTTTAAGTACTGGTTATTGGAAGAAATAGCAAGCATATACAGTAATCAGTGCTAAAGTACACAGTTTGATTT